>NW_004624932.1:1146189-1198356 GCF_000247695.1 Heterocephalus glaber | reverse complement strand
AGTTTTTCTTTTTCTGGTCACTAATTGCAATCTTATCTTCTATATCTGAAATTCTGTCCTCACATTGGCTCATTCTGCTTTGTAGACTTTCAATGGAGTTTTTAATCTCCAGGAAATCTGTTTGTATCTGTTTTATGGATTCCATTTGTTATCTATGTTGGGATTCCATCATGATCCTCAGCTCCTCTATTTTTTTTGCCTGTGTCCTCTCTAGATTTATTAATCATGTCTTGCACTATAGGTCCAATCTCTGTTGTTATTTGGGAAATTATTTCTGATTTCACTTTTTCCAGATTTTCTTTTGTTTCCAGTTCAGGGAGTCCAGGTGGTTGAGTATCAGAGTGTTCAATCTCCTTTCCCTTTGGAGTTGATGTAGGTGATCTGGAAGTCTTGAACTGAGGCTTGTTTTCGTGTCTTCTCATTTTGATGGGGGGTGCATGCTGCTGATGCCTGCATGGCTCACCTCCTCTGCTCTGGGAGCAGTGGAACAGCGGCCGAGAAGCCCCTTCCTCTGGACTTCAAGCAGTGGAATGGCAGCCACAAAGCCCCTTCCTCTGGGCTGGGAGTGGTGGAATGGAGGCCGGGAAATATTCTTACTAAGTTAATTCAGAGAAGGAATACAGTTAATATCTCAATTGAGCCATAAGGTATAACACAATTTATTTCTGGATCATTGTTTTTTTTTTTTTGTATTTGAGACTACACCTTTTTTGTAGCTAGACACTATCTTTGCTGTCTTTTTTTCTTTGATATATTTCTATATTCTATGGGCTAAAACAATGCATTATGCTCACTAGATGAGTATTTATTGAATGAAAACATTGGAATTTAAATAAAATACTCTTTTATTAGTTTTCCTTTGTTGATCTTGTTTATCCCAGCTGATGGCAGTAAAAGACCTTTGCTCTAGCTGAAAGAAGAAAAGGACAAAGCTGAAACACTTTAACTTCTTTTATATAAGACAAAATAGGTCCCACTACACTCACCTGCAATACAGGCACACAAAATGCCTTCTCCATACACTCACACTAAAAGAATGTGCAGTGAGAAGAAAATTATTAAACTGGCATATATTTCTTAATCTTAATAAACAATAGGATATGCATGTGTTTTCATTCAATTTATTATCTGTTTCTTGTCTATGACATGTTTTAGCATAAGATTCAACTCATTCATGTAATCCGATAAGCTAGTAGAAATATTTATATTCCTCCTTACACATTTTATAGTGTACCTGGATGAAAAGAATAAGTTGTATGTTCAGAAAGAGGTGAGATCTGAATAACGCTGTTTAGTTCAAAATTTGTCACATAAGGTAGACAGCACCAGAGCTGTGTTATGTCAATGACAGTTTTCAAATGAAAAAGCTTATATTAGGCTTTGAAAATGCCAACTAGAATTTGAATAGGTAGGGCAGTTCAAAGGGAATGTTATAGAAGAAACCTAAAAATTAAAAAAAATTACATGCAAGAACTAGAGAAAGTGAGTTCATGTTGGTGGTTTTTAAATGCTGAAAAAGAAGAGTATTTGGACTATTTCTCTAACCAGAAAAATGATGCCCCTGAATTTGTGTATTCACTACCAAATATGTCTATAATACTGAGGGTATTTATGAGAAAGAAGAAGCAACCTCTTTCAGTGCAGAAAAGTGGAGGTCCTGAGCAGAGCAGTGGAGCCACATGTGTGCTAACACAGCCCCCACCCTGCCTCTGGCCACTGGGTCAAGCTAGCACTTGGATCCACACCACAGAGGGGCAGTGGGTCAGAAAGGATACTGATCTGAGCTCCAGAAGATAGAACAGAAGTGGATAAGAGAAAGAGCACCTCTCTGAGGCTCCTAGATGAAAATTAAAGCCCACTGGAAAAGTGAAGAAAATCTCTGGAATAAATGTACACCAGACCACCGCAGTTGATAAGTTGGAGAGATCACCACCTCCCATCAGAACCTGGACTCTCTTAAGGGGAAGGGCAGTTGGAACCTGCAGTAGAACCTTGAAGAGTTCAACCAGAAGGAGGTCAGAGATCTCAACTTGGGCCTTGCAGGCAGAAATCAGCCTGAACCTCAGGGGCTAGCTGCTGGCTTGCTGAGATTAATTGACTTACATCTGCACAAGGCTGCCCACACTGTCTATAGTGACAGCAGAGACATACTCTGAAGGAGACCATTTATTTTTATTTTTTTATTTTCAAAGTGATTTTACCTCTTTATTTTTAATACTTTTTAAAAAAGTTTTATCTATTCTTCTCTTTTCGAATTTTTTCCTTTTTGCTCTTCATTTCTTGTTTCTTTTCGTTCTCTTTCTCTCTTGCTCTCTCCCTCCCACCTTGTTTTTCATTTCTCTCGCTTTTTATTCCTGTTAATGTCCTAATTCAAATTTTTTTTTTTACTTTTTCTTTTCTTCTCCTTTTCCTTCTCTCAATTGTCATTAGTTTTAAAGGAAAGTGAATACAGTTTCTAGCCTCCCTATTGTTGTTAGGTTGTTCTGTTCTTGTGTTTGTTCTTTCATTCTGTCTTCTCCTCTTCTCTTCAACAGCTTCCTAGAGTTTGCATGATCTTCCTGGGCCCTCTGGCCTCACTTCTAACCTTTCCCTATCTTATCTATCTATCCCTCCATCCCCAACTCCTTCTAAATCTCCATCCCAAAGAGTAAAGTTGCTATGTTGAAGAGTATTCACTATAGACATATTTTGGGCTGGTCCTCAATTTTGTTTTAATTCACATGTCTAAAAGTGATTAAGAACTACCATAAATTGTCATTTTCTGAGTTGTGCTTGATGCTATTTTTGTTGTTGATTGTATCACTTGGGCTTAGGCATTGTGATTGATCTAGTCAGTTGTCCTTCCTGGTATATGGAAAACGAGATAGCCTAAGAGACATTAGAGACTTGAAACCTAAAGATGAGATATATCTGGAAGACACTTCTGAGAAACAATCATTCCATAAACATTCTAAATACAAGCAACAAATATAGAATAAGCAATACTGAAGTATCAAACCAGGAATTGAACCAAAACTAGTACCAACAACAAAAATAGAAATGAGAAGACACCTAAGTGAGGCACAAAATCAGTCTACCAGTTCACCAAAACCAAATTCTAGGGGAAATGAGGTGGAAAAGTCTTATAATCAATGACTTAGACACCCTGCACTGATGGCACAGGAAGAAACAAAAAAGATGAATGAAGGTCTAGAAAAATTCGAAACAGAAATAATTTCCCTGATAACCACAGAGATGGTGAACAGAATGAAAGACATGATTAGAGACTGGAACAGAAACAGATAAAAAATAGATAAGCTTGGGACTATGATGGAAGCCATGAATGCCCAAGATAAGAAAGAAATGGAAACCATGAATGCCCAACATAGGAAAGAAATGGAATCCATGAAATAGATTCAAACAGATATCCAGGAGATTAAAAACTCTATTGAAAGCATTCTCAGCAGAATGAGTAAATGTGAAGACAGAATATCAGATATAGAAGACAGGATTGTGGACAGTTACTGTGAAAAGAGAGATCTGTTAAAAATAGTAAGGGACCATGAGAAATCAGTAGAGCAGCTCCCAGATGATACAAAGAAGAATCATATAAGACTAATAGGAATCCATAAAAAATCAGGACAAAGTGCAAACAACATAAAAAAACTGTTCACAGAATTAATGACAGAAATCTTCCAAACAGAGTGAAAGATTTGACATACAGATAAGTGAGGCATATAGGATTCCAACTAGCCATCATCAAAAAAAAAAAATCTACACCTAGACATATAATAATCAAGATTGCTGAAACCCAACAGAAGGAAAAAAATACTACAAGCAGTTAGAGAAAAGAAACAAATCACATACAAAGGGAAGCTGATCAGAATCACAGCAGACTTTTCAACATAAACCCTGAAGTCCAGAAGAGCCTGGAGTTAGGTATTTCAAGCCCTAAAAGAAAACAACCTCCAACCTAGACTGATGTATCCTGCAAAACTATCTTTCAAAATTGATGGGGAAATAAGATACTTCCATGACAAAGAACACCTGAGAAATTTCATGAACACCAAACCAGCACTTCAAACAATTCTAAAGAATATCCTGGAAAAAGAAAATGAAGGTTACACCTCCATAAGGCCCAACAGAGCAAATTTACCAGGCAAGGCAAGAAATTAAAGGGAAAGGGAGGAAAAAAACATAAAAGAGCCGACAACAGGAAAACAACATGACAAGGATAAACCAATACATATCATTTGTAATCATCAATGTTAATGGCCTGAACTCACCAATCAAAAGAAGTAGACTGGAAGAATGGATTAAGAAGCAAAATCCAACAATATGCTGTATACAAGAAACACACCTAACTCAAAAAGAAATTCATAGACAGAAAGTAAAAGGATGGAAAACAGTTCTCCCTGTGACAGGAGCCCAGAAAAAAGCAGGGGTAGATATCCTATTTGCAGACAAAGTAGATTTCAAACCAAAAGTGATTAAGAGAGACAAAGAAGGACACTACATCCTCGTGAAGGAAATGGTCCAAGAGGAAGAGATGACAATCACAAATACATATGTACCAAATACAAATGCCCCCAACTATACAAAACAAATATTAATGGACTTGAAAAACCAAATAAGCACTAATACAATTGTAGTGGGGGACCTCAATACCACACTGCCACAAATAGATACATCATCTAGACAAAAAAAATCAACAATGAAATAATAGAACTGAGCCAAGCTTTTGAAGAAATAGACTTCTTAGATGTCTCCAGAATGTTCTTCCCCACAAAATCAGAATATACATTCTTTTCAGCTGCACATGGGTCATTCTCCAAAATAGACCACATGCTAGCTCATAGAACATGTTTAAGTAAATGCAAAGGAATTGAAATTATCCCAAGTATATTATCAGACCATAGTGGACTAAAATTGGAGATCAATAGCATAAGAAACTGCAAGAACTGCACAAACACATGGGAATTGAATAACACCCTCCTGAACAAAAAACTGGGTCACAGAGGAAATTAAAGAAGAAATTAGGCAGTTTCTACAACTAAATCATAATCCTAGTAAAATGTATGGGAATTAATGGGACACAATGAAAGCAATTCTATGAGGGAAATTCATATCAGTAAATGCCCATAGTAGGAAAAACAGAGCAAGATCAAATAAACAACCTAATGCTAAACCTTAAGCTCCTAGAAAAAGAAGATCAAGACAAACCCAAAACTCACACAAGTGAGGAAATTATAAAGATTAGAGCAGAAATCAATGCAATGGAGACTAAAAGAATGATAGAAAAAAATCAACTAATTGAAGACTAGGTTTTATGGAAGAATAAATAAAATTGGTAAGCCCTTAGCCAACCTTATCAAAAAAAGGAAAGAAAGGACTCAGATTCATGCAATTAAGAATGAGAAAGTTGCAGTCACAACAGATCTAGCAGAAATCCAGAGGATCATCAATTCCTACTTCGAGAACCTGTACTCTAATAAAATGGAAAACACAAAAGAAATGGACAGATTCTTAGATACATAAGAATTACCAAAGTTGAACAAAGAAGATATAAAAAGTCTAAACAACTCAATTACAATCAGTGAAATTGATAATATAATTAAAAATTTACCAACAAAGAAAAGCCCAGGTCCTGATGGCTTCACTGCTGAATTCCACAAGACATTTAGTGAAGATCTATTGTCACTACTCTTTAAACTCTTCAGTGAAATTGAAAGGAAAGTAATACTTCCAAATTCATTCTGGAAGCAAGTGTTACTTTGAATCCAAAACCAGGGAAAGACCCAATCCAAAAAGAGAACTACAGGCCAATCTCCCTAATGAACATAGAAGCAAAAATCCTCAATAAGATACTGGCAAACAGAATACAGCGTCATCAAGAAGATCATAAAAAAAAATAAAATAAGAAAAGAAGATCATGAACCCCAACCAAGTCAGATTTATCCCAGGGATGTAAGGATGGTTCAACATATGTAAATCAATAAATGTAATACCCTATTTTAACAGAGTCAATGACAAAAACCATATGACCATCTCAATAGATGCAGCAAAACCATTTGACAATATCCAACACCCATTCATGATAAAAACACTACAGAAAATTCTAATAGATGGTCTTTGTCTTAAGCTGACAAAAGCTATCTATGAAAAACCAACAGCCAATATCATACTAAATGGTCAAAAATGAAAACCTTCACACTCAAATCAGGAACAAGACAAGGATGTCCACTACCACCATTCCTGTTCAATATAGTTCTGGAAACATTAGCCACAGCTATTAGACAAGAGAAATAAATAAAAGGAATAAATATAGGAAAGAAAGAAGTTAAACTGTCATTATTTGCTGATGATATGATACTCTACATAGAAGACCCAAATAACTCCACCAACAAACTCTTAAAATAGACAGATTCAGTAGAGTAGCTGGATACAAGGTTAACACTCAAAAAACAATAGCCTTTTTGTACACAAATAACAGACTTACTGAGAGAGAAATTAAGGAAACAATTCTTTTCATAATAGCACCCCCAAAAATGAAATATCTAGCAATCAATCCAACAAAGCTAGAAAAAGACCTCTATACTAAAATTACAGCACACTGAAAAAGGAGATCGAGGAGGATATAAGAAAATGGAAAGACATCTCTTGTTCCTGGGTAGGAAGAACCAACATAGTGAAAATGGCCATAATTCCAAAACTGCTCTACCAATTCAATGCAATCCCAATTGAAATTCCCACAGTATATTTCACAGAACTAGAGAAAACAATCCAAAAATTCATTTGGAACCAGAAGAGTCCTAGAATCACAAAAGTAATTCTAGGCAACAGAGACATGACAGGGGATATCACCATCCCCAACTTGAAACTATACTACAAAGCTACTGTGAAAAAAACAGCATGGTACTGGCAAAGAAACAGACCCAAGGACCAGTGGAATAGATTAGAAGATACAGAAACAACTTCAGATATACTCAGTTACCTCATCTTTGACAAAGGAGCCAATCATCCTCATTGGAGGAAAGATAGCCTCTTTAATAAATGGTGTTGGCAAAACTGGATTTCAAACTGCCAAAGATTAAAACTAGACCCCTATCTTTCACCAACCACTAAACTAAAATCAAAGTGGAATAAAGATCTACATATTAAATATGAAACACTAAGTTTTCTAGAAGATAAGTTAGGTAGAACTCTTGAAGACATTGGCATAGGAAAAATCTTTATGAACAAATCCTCAGTAGCACGGGAACTTGCACAAAGAATCAACAATTAGAATCTCATCTTATTAAAAAGCTTCTGTTGGGCCGGGCATTTAGCTCAGTGGTTTTGTCACCTGCTGTGCAAGCGTAAGGACCCGAGTTTGAGCCCCAGTACCAAAAAAAAAAAGCTTCTGCACTGCAAGAGAAACCACCAATAGAGCTAAGAGACAACCTACAATGTGGGAAAAAATTTTTACCACCTGTTCCTCATACAAAGGTCTACTGTCTAGAATATATAAAGAACTCAAAAAAAAGACCCCCCAAATATAAAGACCTGATTCAAAAATGGAGATCTGAAATGAACAGACATTTCTCAGACAAACAAGTAAAAGCAGCAAATAAAGATACAAAAAAATGTTCAACATCACTGTTCATTCGAGAGATGCAAATGAAAACAACGCTGAGATTCCACCTCACCCCAGAAAGAATGGCTGCTATCATGAACTCAACCAATAACAAATGTTGGTGGGCTGTGGGGAAGGAGAAACCCTGCTCCACTGCTGGTGGTAGTGCAGACTGGTGCAACCATTGCGGAAATCAGTATGGAGATACCTCAAGCAACTAGGACTAGAGGTCCCATTTGACCCAGCTATTCTCCTACTGGATATCTTCCCAAAAGAATTAAAAGAATCATACCGCAGTGAAATATGCTCACTCATGCTGATAGCGGTACAGTTTGTAATAGCTAAAACTTGGAAACAGCCCAAATGCCCATCAACTGGAGACTGGATAAAGATGTTTTTTTTTTCTGTAAAATGGAGTACTAGTCAGACATAAAGAATGAGATACTAGAGACATTTATAGCTAAATGCATACACATTGAGGCAGTACTCTTAAGTGAAATAAATAGGACACTCATGTAAATATTGAATAGTTTCTCTGGTATGAAAAACTAAACGTGTAAATAAGGCTCAAATGGTATAACTGATAATGTGAAATAGGAAGAAAAGGTCTAAAGGAGTAGGGGAAGTGGGGAGGATAGGGGATAGGAAAGAAGGGAAAAGAAAAAATAAGAGAAAAGGAAAAATTGGAAACAAAGTCTCTGTAAATAGGGAAGGGTAAAGGGGGTGAGGGGAGGGCAGAGAAATGGAAAAAAAATAAGAACTAAGATAAATCATGTAAAGTTACAAGATCCCAATGAGGAATGTAACTGTATTTCTTACATAAAATGTATCAATAAACTTAATGAAAAAAAATGAACAAGAGACTGATGTATTTTTAGCTATTGATAAAGACTAGTATAATTTTTCTACATTGTGAAAATTTGCAATTATTTCCACTGAGTTTATGTTGTTCTTAGTTTCATATAAAATGGAATTTTGGGAAATTCCATTACTATTATAATTGTTGTGTTTACTATTCTAGAACTTTATATGTTGACTTATCCATTGCACTAAGCTTTTATCATTTTGCCTTTTCAGTGAAAATGCCCAAGACTCAGAAATGCTCAATGATTTGTTCATAACCATAGATCTTGTTAGTAGATCTGCTGATATAACCCAAGACCCTTATTCTTTTTTATACATCATGCAGTTCTTCTTTCACTGTGATTAAAAAGCCCCCAAAAGAGAAACAATCCCAAATGCTTCTACTTTTCTTATTGTGGCTGGATCCTCCTCTCAAATTAGGATTGTGTATAGATGAGAGAGAACATGGCTGAGGCCTGCTTTTTGTCTTTCTGGAATACTGGATTTCTTCTACCTGTCAAATTGTTACCGTCCTGATACTTAACCATTTATAAACTGATTTCCTCTGCTCTGAATCCTATAGGAAAACCTTGGTGATCCTTCTAATACCTCCTCACAGTAAGGAAGAACTCTGTTCTACTTTTTACGACCCCATCTTTACATTTTGAATCCTCACCAGATATAAATTGTTATTTCAAATTCAATTTTGAAAATTGGGATTTTTTCCATATGAATGAAGCCCTTAAATAAAAAGCAATGTGACAAACTTTAAACAGTTTTTGTGACACTTTCCTACAGAAAAATTTAAAAATAAGTATGCAATAAATGAAACATATAAGATATATGTCCCCATATATTCATTTCTGAAGTTTTAAATACCATCAAAATAATACAATCCAATCAGAAAAGCAAGAAGGACTTTATAGTCCATGTATGAGATGGTCATTGACTCATCCAACCAGAAGAATAAGCTATGTCAACAAAGAATATGAATACACAATGAGGACAACAATAGAAACCTAATAATATAGAATACAACAAAAATAGTCTAAAGTTAAAATACATGAAATACTTTGTGAAGAATTATAGAAGCATTCTTCTGAAACTTTAGCAATATCATATTCATCCAATGTTAATAACCTTGCACTAGCTCTTCAATTGAAATATGAATTTCTTACATATTTTATTTAGATGAATTTTTAAAGCATCATAATTGAATCATGTAACTTAAAGGAAGAGTTTCATCTTTTCCTCTACTGAAGGAGACCAGTGAATTGAACTTTCTTCCAATTTCAGAGAAATTACAATCTGCAGTCATTCCCCAGTATTCCCAGAGAATTGGTTCCCAGACCATCTTCAAATACCAAACTATGTGAATATTCAAGTCATTTTAATGGCATAGTATTTGCATATAACTTATATCCTGCTGTGCAATTCAAATCATCTCTAGATTGCTTATAGTGTCTAATGCAATGTAAATGCTCTATGAATAGTTGTTATTCTGTATTGTTCGAGGAATAAAAGAAAAATACCTGTACCTGTACCGTACCTGTACTACTTCGGTAGAGGCATTTGTTTCATAATGTTTTTTATTTCTCAGTTGATGTGATACAGAACTCATGGATCTGCAGATCTGACTGCATAGAGCTGATAGCTAGTTGCTGAAAAGAAGAGATTGAGCTGTCTTAGGTAGAAATGTATCTCATAATTTTGTTATTCGGCCATTCGAACCATTTTCTGGACTTGAACATTTTTTCTTTGTTTTTTCCTAATTTTGTGTTTCACAAAATTTTCTCTGATAATTTAAAAAATACAACATAAGATTTTA
Organism: Heterocephalus glaber; assembly: GCF_000247695.1. The sequence continues at coordinate 1,188,091 of NW_004624932.1, read as the reverse complement.
AAGAAAAAAAACATGTAGATATCAAATTTAGCAGAAAAAAAGTTAATTTGCTCATTTTCTAAGTAACAACTTCCAGCAGAAAAAGCAGTAATTTGCTCAAGACCTCACAACAAGATAGTGCGTGGAACCCAAGTATGGTGTATAACTCCTCTAGGCCTTTGGATTATTGTATGTCATTTTAAAGCCTTCTTTAGTTCTAAGAATATGAAGTATAGCAAGACAATACAAAATTGATGAAGTAAAACTACGAACCAAACTTGTTTAATAAAAGCCTCCTAGTTTTTGTTTGACCTTGAATCGCCTTGGTAAAGTAAAGGAAACATGGAGTACATGTGGAGCTAGGAAACCAAAACAAGTTTGTGAAACTGAAACAGTGATAGAGAATTGCTGTGGAGAGTTGTAGAACAAAGGGATGGGTCTTTGAGACCTGCCAGTGTGGCAAAGTGTTCATATAATGGGCTGTTCCTGTAAGTAAAATTAAATGTGAACTTGATGTTTCAGAGTCCTTAAAGGGCTTCTACGTGTATCCATGTAATAGTGTTGCCACCAACTGCCTTTGTTCTAGTTACTGTAACTTACAAGTGTTTGATGATAATCATCTATTAATTTTGTTTATCTAAATCATTAATTTTGTTTTTATTGTATGTAATCAAATAATATTTGAGTAACATGCAAAAAAAAGCCAACAATTTTGACAACTTTTTAGATGTTCTCTATATTGTATTTGTTTCTCACAATATTCGTGGAAAAAGTAATGAGATGTAATTAACCTCATGTCTAGGAAACAGAAGGACTAAGTTAAGCACTCCTTGCATATGGCTGAGTGGTTGTGGCAAGGTTACTAAGGCATAATTGTTCCTGGGAGATGTAGGACTCCTCTACAGACTTGTGAAAACTCCCCAGTAGCTCTGCCACAGTAATGTTAGATCACACAATAGGCTACTGCACAGGTCTTCCTTCCCATGGTTGATTTTGCCCTGTGTGGTCTGATGACGTTCCAATCCTATAGAAGTTTCCTTCTCATGTTCTTTCACATAGATATTTTACCTAATAAAATATTTACACATTTAAAACCATCTTGGTATAAGTTCTCAAACTCCTAGAATGACCAAAGAAGTGCCAAATTTCAGAAGTCTTTGGTCTAATATTCCAACACCAGCATTGCAAAATGTATAGTTGGGTATAATTACTTTGCTAAGCCTGGATAACTATTGTTTTCAATTAATAAAATATATGTGTTAGACATGAAGTAAGAGGGATAATATATCAAGCATTTAGTAATATGCTTAACTGATATTTTAACAATTGTTCAATTTTATTCTGTCATAAGTTATCATTTCCAGTAAATGTTATGACTTCTTTTAGTGTCTAAATATATAACAGGAAAATTCTGCTGCTGTAATTAAATGTGTAAGTTTAACATGTCAATTAAGAATACAAAAATTATAATTGTCAAAAGAAAGGTCAGTGTATCAGGAATTATTTATTACAGTGTAGGCTGTTTTTTTCTGATCTTCAAGTTCTGCAGTGTATATTCCATAGCACTTACTTGAAAGAAACATTAGAACAGCCTCAAGTCCAGTTTGCACTATAGGAGAATTTTATAGGTGATCCATGATGAAGGTCAATCCTATTGAACAAGGGATTAATTAAGCCCTCACCTTTGGTAAATGCTTTTTCAGGTTGTACAGTTTAGTCTTCCCCATTGCTCTCTGAAGACTTTTAAAACTGGCTATAAAAACAGACCTATGTGAAGTAAAGATGGGTTAGACCACAGAGTCCACTATCAAACTTGAACTAGTTTCTCCTCTGAAATACTGTAATAATGGGCAATTATGTGCACCACAGAAACATTCTAATTGACCTCCAAGTGAGAGAATGAATGCTCATCTGTGAAAGTTGTTTATGGAATTTTCCAGAAAGCAAGCTTCATTACTACAGCAGATTCTACTGAGTGTTGCTGCAGTGTATTAGCAGGAGATTCCTTACCCCTGAAAGCCAAATCATACCAAATAAAAACTTAATGATGAAGAAAAAAGACATTAAATCATTTAAAAAGCATGAAAATATCTGTATGTATATCATATGTAAAAATTCCTAGAATGAAACTATTGTTATTTTCTCCAGAGTTTATTTTATGCTGTTTAAATATTAAGACTGATAAAAACAATCTATAAGAGAACTGTCTCTAAGAGAAATAAACTCCTCTTCAATCAGAAACATTTGTCTTGTAATCTGGACCTCAAGAGGCAAAGTTTGCACAAATAGGTGTACACAGATAAGCATGCATACTAACAAATGGTGGGCAAATTAAATAAGGAATTTTACCCTCAGCTTGTTGGCGTTGCTCAGTATTATTCAACCAGTGAGCAGTTGCCAAAGCCACTACATGATTGTCTACACTACTTTACATTGCCTAACATCAAAAAAATTAACTGATTTTTGGTGTAGAGAGCCAATACCCAATGATCTGTCACTTTTATTGCCTGAATAATATAATCCTTGAGCCCCGTAGGCAATTTAATAGAACTTGATTTGCTTTATTCTCTCTTCTCAATCCCACTGAGACAGTGTTTCAATCTGTCAAGCCCTGTATTACTTTCATACAACATTCTTTTACTGTTTGTATCTTGAATTTGACTCTTGCTCTCTGGGGATCCAAGTGAAACTGCCAGAAGTCATTTTACTTGTCACCTTTAACAACCATCAGAAAGATGGAACTCTATCTGTCTATGATAAGTCTGCATTTTCACCTGACAAAGCACAGGCATTGAAAGATACTTTCAATTTACAAGTACTATATTGACTGGGACCCTGAACCACTCTGTTTCAACAATTTGTGATCACTGACTGGTACATATTCCACTTTGTGAAATGATCTGGAGAATTTTTTTTCATCACTAGCCATCCACACGGAGAAGTTAAAAGGAAATTAGGAAATGACAGGTAAAATTTAATCTTTCATTGTTCTTAACACATACCAACTTGAAACTTACTTTCATTCAGTATGCTTTCTTGTGATGTTCTAATTAGAATTTTATGATATTTAAGATTAGTGAACCACAAATTTATAATTTAGACTAATATTAGCTACTATTCATTTAGTATTTAATATACACCAGGCACTGTTCTTGCTGTTATATACAAAGATGTATTTTACCCATATAATTAACCCCATGAAGCAAGCATTATTATAGTTCCCATTTAACATATTCAAAAAAATGCAACCAGAAAAAAATTACCCATCTGTTTATATTGATATTCAAATTTTAGTTCTCAGCCCTTTGCTTTCAAATTGTTTAAAAACATGTACTTTAATAGGTAATGACAACATTCTAGGAAATATTTGGGTTCACAGTCAGAGGAGAGTGACTCCCAATAATACCTGCCCTCCTGCGGATTCAAGCCTTTTTGTTACTCCATCACTTGAGAGTGGGTGGCTTCTGCCACTTGCTTCTTATCAATAGCATCGATCAAATGTGATGAGACAGGATGTCACTCCTTGAATAGGTCATGTGATTGGACGAAGATAATGGAATGTCAGACCTGTGATGACATTATGTTATATAAAGTTTGATCTTAGCAGGTTGTGAGAGCCTCTTCCTCTGGCCTCAAAGCAGTCACTGCCTTGTAGGGAACAGCTTGTGGAGAGGGTTGCATAGCAGGAAACTACTGGCCTCTAGGGCCTGAAAATAACCTCTCCCTAATAGCCAGGAAGAAGTTGGGGCTGTTATTTACACAGCCATTAAGAGAATAAATTCTGCCAATCAGCATAGGTGAATTTGGAATTAGGTTATTTCCTATTGGAGCCTCCAGAAGAAAATGCAGCCTGTCCCAACACTCTGTAGCTTCCTGAGGCTGCATGAAGAGCCCTGCTGTGCTGGGAAACTGTGAGATAATGAATGTAGATTGTTTTAAGTCACTCAATTTGTGGTAGTTTGTTACATAGAAATAGAAATGATACACGTGGATTATAGAAAAACACTTTATGTGTGAGTATCAAGTGTGAAATTGTATTTGGTATTGGGTTTATGTGTGTGTCTCTGTATTTCATCAAAATCTGTTTTCCTTTCTTTGCATGTTAAGATTAGAAAGTAAAAAAAAAAAAAAAAAGATTAGAAAGTAAAAGGCAGAAACTGTTTTACTCAAATGCTCTGATCAAACCCAGAGTGGTAGGCAAAGGCACACTAATGAACATTTGGGATAGTTTTGAGTTCTATTGACCACAGTGTTAATATTTTCTAAGCATGAGTCTGTGCAAGAGCAATGGTCTGGTTTCCACACACCCTTACGTGCTGATGACTGAATAAGACCTAAGGGATAGCACGAGGCCCACAGAACACAATGGCCACTGCTTTGATCACAGCCATGAAACATTTTCCTAAGGCCCAAAATGAAAATAAATAACACTTCTGTATCATTCAAGAAAGTAAATACAAGCAAAACAACAAAGGAAATACTTAATTGACTAATTGCTATGAGGTGTTGTGCCAGCAGGAAGTTTTCAAGGGACAAGGAAAAATTGATCAGAAATTCCAGAAATAAATACATTAGTATACCTGGGAGGCTTGCAAGATATTACACAGGAACTCCAGTAAATAAGTATGAGATCCAATTCTGTCCAAATTTCCTTTGAGCAACTATTTGGGGGATGGAAATATTTTCCCATTCATTGTTTACACAGTGCATGAAAGTAGATGAGTTTTTTTTTTTTTTTTCTAGAAAAAGGTAGGGAAAGAAGAAAGGGAATTACATTTTGCAGAGGCTTTCAGAGCACAGCACTTTGGGACATGTTGCATTATCATTTGTTTTATAACTATATTTCTTTATAAAATGTCACTGCGTGTATATGTATCAAGTTTGTATTCATCCAAATTATTAGTGTGGGGAAATAATATTTATTATGCTGAAGGTTATTGTAGTCTTATCTATTATGAATATATCCATGGAAATATTTTCAGTGATTAAGTTGTAAACTAAACATTATAATAAAATAAGCATTGTATAGATCATCAGCTTTAAAAACTACTATAGTACCAATACTGATGACAGTAATTTTCTCACTGATCTTTCCTCCTCCATAGAGAAAAGCAATATCCTAAATATTTTGTTCATGTTTTGTTTAGTTTTTATAGTTTTAAATGTTTCATGCAATATTATATTTCATTTCATGGTTTCAAACTTCCTAAAAATAATGTCACTGGCTGATAATTTTCACAAATTTGCAAATATTTCTGAAAATATTTGAAATTAGTACTTGTTTTAATTTGATATTCTGATCTCATGTATTGATTTATTTAAAAACTTTGTTTTTAGGGGCAGATAAAAATTTTAAATTATTAGTGTATAAATTGTATTTCCAAAAAGCGTATTGCATTCATTATTTGACATTTGTTATCCCTTACTTTATGATCCTGTATAAGTTTAATTTTTATAGATTGCTCTTGAGGAAAGTTTCTAAATTATTTGGTTGAAGGATCTGGTCACTTCAAATTTATTACTTTTTATCATTTCATACTACAGTAACTAAGAAAATTGTCTTGCAATATATTGTGTTGCTACTAACTCCTTTAACTTAACATTTTTTTTTGATTACAAAATAATGTTAGCATAGACCCATTTGCAATTCCTGCATTGTCCTGGTGAATTAAGTTCTTTCTTTTCCCTATTTATTTCTTTTTTCTCATTTTTCCCTTGTTTGTTTATTTATTTGTTTATTTATTTGGTACTGGGGATCAAACCCAGGGCCTCAGCTTAGGTAGGTGCTCTACCACTGAACTACACCTTAAGGCCTTTATCTTTTTTTTTTTTTTTTTGGTATCAGGGATCGAACTTGGGACCCTGCACTTGTGAGGCAGGTGGCAGCACTACTGAGCAAAATCCCCAGCCCAAGCCCTTTATCTTTTTACTTATAAGCTTTCTGTATCCTTAACTTTTAATTTTATTATTTTATTTCTTAAGAATAATATACATTATATGGTGTCCTTCTATCCATTCCAATACTTTCTTTTAATCAGTGACCCTGTTATTGTAAATGTTAGATTCACCTCTAAAATTTATTTTGTATTTTATTTTTTCTGCTTCTTATTTTGTAAGAGAGACAAAGAAGGTCATTACATTCTTGTAAATGGAACAATTTAAGAGGAAGAGATAACAATCATGAATATATATACACCAAATATTTGTGCACCCAACTGTATTAAACAAATATTAATGGACATGAAAAATCAAATAAGCATGAATACAATTGTAATAGGGGATCAGTACTCCACTGTCACAAATAGACAGAACAACTAGAGAAAAAAAAAAATTAACAAAGAAATATCTGAACTGAACCAAAACTTTTCAACAAGTAGATGTCTACAGAGTATTCCACCTCACAAACTCAGAATATACATTCTTCTCAGCTGCACATGGGCATTCTCCAAAATAGAACATATACTAGCTCATAGAACATGCTTAAGTAAATGCAAAGGAATTGAAATTTCTCTATGTATATTATCATACCATAGTGCATTGAAATTGGAAATAAATGACAAAAGAAAGCAGAAGAACTTCACAAACACATGGAAATTAAATAACAACCTCTCGAACAACCAATGGGTCACAAATGAAATTAAAGAAGTGGACAGTTACTACAAATAAATAATAATGTCAACACAACATATTGGAATTTATGGGACACAATGAAAGCAGTCCTATCAGGGAAATTTATAGTGGTGAATTCCCATATCAGAAAAACAGAGCAAGCTCAAATAAACAATCTAATGTTGCAACTCAGGCTTTTAGAAAAAGAAGAGCAAGTCAAGCCCAAAGCTCATATGAGGGAAACAACATCTTTCACAATAGCTTCCAAATAAATGAAACACATAGGAATCCTTTACAATGAAAACTATAGTAGTCAAGGTCCTGAGTTCGATCCCTGGTACCAAAAAACAAACAAACAAACACAAAAAAACTATAGTAGTCTGAGAAAGAAGATTAAAGAAGATACCAGAAAATGGAAAGATATCCCTTGTTCTTGTGTAGGAAAAAACAAGAGTGACAATGACCATATTTCCAAAATTGTTACCCAGATTTTATGCAATCCAGATCAAAATACCAATGCTCACAGAATTAGAGAAAAAATGCTAAAATTCATTTGGAAACAGAAGAAACATACAATAACAAGAGCTACTCTGGGCAACTAAGCAAGACCAGAAGTATCACAAGCCTTGACTTGAAATTATACTATGATAAAAAGAGCTTGGCACTGGCAAAGAAACAGACCTGAGAATCAATAGAACAGATTAGAAGATACAGAAATGACAAACATACTTAGCCAGCTTACCTTTGGTGAAGGAGCCAAACACCTTCACTGGAAAAAAGATAACCCATTTAGTAAATGGTGCTGGAATTTCTGGCTCTCCACATGCTGAAGTTTATAACTAGACCTATATCATTCACCATGCCCTAAACTGTTAGGGATCAGGCTATGTGACTTGAGTACTGTAGGGTCTGAGGATGATATAACTTGTTTTAGGGACTGAAAAAGTTAATGGAAAACCACAGGCTTCCTGGTTGTCCATAGAAAACTCACAAACACAAATACGACATGCCTAGGGCAAGATGATATACAAAGAATGTAGGTATCTGGTAAAGGGAGGGACCTGTTCACTATTTTCTAGTTATGCATTTACTGGCCTTGCTGTTCCATGAAAAGTACACTACCCCTACCCCTGTGCTTCTTGTTTGCTAATAAAAGTGGGTCAACTGGGGAGATTGTTGAGCCTGTCCACTACAGGCAAGCTTCTTCCAAGCCCCTTGTACCTTGAATATTGTCTCTGTTTCTTTTGATTCCCCATCATTATCCACTAGAGGTATCTAAGGGTCTTATCAGCCCTTGACACTAAACTAAAATTGAACTGGGTCAGAAATCTAAATATTAAGACAAAAATACTAAATCTGCTGGAAGATAAAATAGCTAGAACTCTTGAAGATACTGGTGTAGACAAAGACTTTATGAACAAAACCTATATTGCACAGGAAATATTACCAAGATCAACAACTTGGATATCATTTTATTAAAAAGCTTTTTGCACAGCAAAAGAAACCACAGAATGCAGAGTCAATTCACACTGTGAGAAAAAAAATTTGCTAGCTTTTCCTCAATGGACTAATATCTAGACTATATAAAGAACTAAAAAAAAAAAAATCAGATCACTCAAATTTAAAAACCCAAGAAATCGACCAATAACAAATGCTGACGGGGCTGTGGGGAGAAAGGAATTCTTCTCCATTGTTGTTGGAAGTGTAGACTGTGGAAATCAGTGTGGAGATCCCTGAACTAGAGGTTCCATTCGATCCAGCTATTCCCCTTCTTGGTATATTCCCCAAAGAATTAACAGCATCATACTCCAGTGATATATGCATACCCATGTTTTTAGTAGTACAGTTTGTTATAGCTAAGTCTTGGAAACAATCCAAATAGCCATCAACCAATGAATGGATAAAGAAGATGTGGATGTTATTTTTATACAATGGAGTGTTACTCTGCCACAAAGAAGGATAAGCTTGAGACATTTCTAACTAAATTGATGCAGCTTGAAAATATACTCTAAATTGATACTACACTTGATCTTAAAGGCCGAGAAGCGATACATACTCTAAATTGAAATAAAATGGACACACATGTTCAAATATTGCAGTTTCTCTGATGTGAGAAAACGAAATAAGTAAGAAACAAAATATATAATAGATATTGGGAAATGGGAAGAAAATGTCTAAATGAGATGGGGAGCAAGAGAGAGGGGAAGGGGATAGGAAAGAAAGGAGAAGAAAAAAAGAATAGAAGGAAAAAATGGAAACAGCTTTTATAAATAAAGAAGTGAAGAGGGGTTGAAGGGAAAGGAGGGGAATGGAAACAAAAGAAGAAGTAAGATATATCATATTCAGGTACAAATTTCCTATGTTGGATATTATCACTACGAATATCTAGTATGTACCAATGAAATAAAAAAGAGAAAAAAGACTAGTGATGATTTCATTTTATTACTGGATATTTAAGTATCCTATTCTGTACAGTGTGTCTTCGAATATTTTGCTCAGTTGCATGCATTTTAAAAATTGATTGCAAGGTTTTTTTAATATATTTTGAAAATGATCTTTTATCAAATTCTCTCTGGAAGAGAAGAAAATATAACAGTGAAAGAAGCTTTTCGTTAAATGGAGAAACATTCACACTTTAGTCGTCTAGATCAGCACAGACCTTAAAGCCAAAATGTGTGAGCAGCATTTCCAATAGCTGCTGATTACCTGTTTCTTCTTGTTAATCCAGTCCCCAGCAGCTCCTGAGGGTCGGCACATAAGTAATGTGTAGGTGAGGAAGTAAAGTAAAATCCTGTATTTTGAGGTATGAGTTAGTACAATGTCTACTTTAAAACATTACTTGCATTGCCCAGTTATTTTCTATTTGTGAACAACACTCTCAAATGCTTCACATAGCAAAAGGTGTCATATATACATATATTATATATATATGTTAAATTTAGGAGAGTCCTGAAAATTCATGCCCTTAATGAATGGGAATTCAATTGGTGCAAGCTTTAAACCTGATAATTATAAAAGTTCTAAAAGTAGAAGCTAATTGAATTTAAATTTACTTCTCTTTCTGCATCAACAGTGTGATTATAGAAACCTTTTAAAAATAGTTATATTATGCTCGAATATTTCATTAAAGCATGACATTAATGATCTTGTAAGTAGGCTAATTGTGGATTCAAAGGCAGACATCCTTTGAAGATACTTCTGTTCAATGCTTATCATTGGTAGGATAGATTTAGTAAAATGGATTTAAGTTGAAAGATCACTCTGGTATTTGTGAGATTTTTTTTAACTTTCTTAAATTCATTTGAGTTAGAAATAAAAGTTTCTGTACAAATAGAAATTACTTGAAATGGAAAAAGGATTTTTTTCTATCTTTATTAGAAATTACAGGAAATTATTTTGAGGTTTCTGTAAATTTCTCATTGGGAAAATGAAGTAACAACTTTTATGCACCTCCAAAGATTATGTAATAATGACTTTAATAACTTCTCTCCATACAAAGTTATATATAGCTACATGGTGTTCAAAGACCCAACATACTCATCCACAGAATTTCTACTGGCTCATGGTTCCTTGAATTAAAGAACTTTGTTCTAGAGGCCCCCTATTACAAAGCCAGAAACAAATGTTACATTTTCCTGTCTTTTGCATGACTCTAAGTGGAATTTTAAAGTATATACTATTTAGGTATGGGTTTGGGGGAGTCAACAGTGTGACCATGATATCAATGTGGTGAAGTATTTCAACAGTTTGTTCTTCTTTCTCACTATATGAAACTGAATTTTATGGTTGGATGTATATATCTCTATATAAATATAAAATATAAATATATATTAATATATTATATAAACAGAAAATATGTAGATATAGATATATTTTGCATGTGTATGTGTGTGTGTGTGTGTGTGTGTGTGTGTTATTGTGAATCAAACCAGGGCTTCATGCATGTCAGGTAAGCACTCTACCACTGATCCATATCATCAATCTTAAAAATATTTTTATACATATCTTTGATTGAAATATATATTAATTAAAATTAGGTAAAAATCTAAAGTGGGATTACTATGTGATCATCCATTTCACTTGAATATGTTGCCAGATGATAGTGCTCAGGCTGTGAAGAGGTAGATGGTGGCATTTGCGAAGGGAAGTGGAGAGAAATGTGTATTGAGGGTATGAACAAGACACGACTGTGACCTGTCTAAGGACCTGCTCCATTATTACTGTGAAAAGCCATATAAATTTTATGACTAGAAATCTAAATTTGATGAACTCCTTCAAGTCACATTCTCCTGTATATATAGCTTTGTTAAATCAGTTACAAGTATGTCACGTTTCAGAGATATGACATTAAGATTTTTCCCTTATTGTCTTGAGAACAAGATCAAGTTTCTACCTGAATAGAGAAAAAAAATAGATTCCTAAATTTTTTTCTGCCAGGAATTACTATAGAACCATGAAACCTTATAAAAAATATATTCTTATGTTTTAATTTGCTGAATCTATTGGAAAAATTTAGTTATATTATATAGAGAGTTATTTGGCTTTTTAAACCTTCTTGGTAATAAATAAAGTCTGTTTTCCCGGAACATTAAGACCTGGCAGATATTCTTGGTCTTTGTATATTCAATGCTTTTAAAAATCAAAAATATTGAATGAAATTCACATCGGGCAAATCATTTTTATTTTCATATTATATTTTAATTTTCCTTGAGGCTATTTAATCTTTGCTTGTTATTGATATGTTATAGATAAAAATCCTGTCTCTCTGTCTTTGAATCTATTCAAAATAACTATATCTATATAAAGCATGAGACTCTGAAACCTGGGTCGACAGATTCCGGGTAAAAATTAAAAATGAATAAAATATAGGAATTAAATTTCAGTTTTATTATCTCTTTTTACAAAGGACAAAATAATTTAATCAAATATATTTTGGTTTTGCTCCATATCATTTGAAAATAATTGAAATATTTGATAAATACTGTGAATATTTTAAAAGATTGTACTTAATGCATGTGCTCAAAGTAATTAAATCCTCAGTTAATATTGCACATCAATGAGATCACATGGTGAAGCTAGTTTCTTGCATAAAACACGTATATGGTTCTGTGTTGGTTGACTAGTATCTCTCTCCTTCAAAAAAAATTCATGTCTACCCAGAATCTATGAATGCGACCTTAGTTGGGCAGTTTCTTTATAAATGTTTTTGAGTTAAGTTGCTGTCGTACTGGATTATGGTGGTATTCAACTATGCTTTTTGTGCCTCTCATTTCCTTCTGTGACCAGTGAATGAACATGCTTCTCTCACACTCACAGAAATGGCAGTAGTGCAAGAAGTGGGAGTCATATTGAGCAATGGTTTTTCAAGCCTCTGTGTGTGTATGTGTGTGTGTGTGTGTGTGTGTGTGTGTGTGTGTGTGACATTTGGTAACATCTTATTTGTCCAAACCAGTTACACAGTCAAGTCAAGGCATGGAGAAGTAAACCTGTACCAAGTCGGGGATGGAAAATGAAAGGATTCTTGAACTAAAATAAAGAATTCGAAATTACAATCATAAATGCAACCTACCAGAGTGACTGACATGAATTCTATCTATAATTAATCAGAGAAGGCAAGACAAACACTTTAATACAAAAAGACATATGAAAGAAAACAGGAAATTATTAATTGAGGTTTATTGTGAGACACACAAGTTGGGGAAGTGCTTTGTGAAGAGCACACTGCAATCTGCTTCTACCTCTATAACTACAGGAAACATTGGAAATAATCAGCCCATTATCTCAGACATATCAAAACTTGTTCTCAAGACAGAAAGGCACCTAGTTACATAACACTTTTTCAACTGCTATCATCTCTAAATTAACTAGCAAAAGAAAAGATTCTAGTAACCCTTTCAAGGTGGCACCCAAGGCTCAATAGCATTATTAATAAGCTGCATCTTTCTGATGTCAGGATTTCTATGTGGCCTGATGTGGTGGTGTTAGCATAGAAATAATTAATCATTGATGCTATAAAAGTGTGGAAAAATGTGATTAAATGTAAGTCAGCATTCATAGATCTATAGTGGCTGAAGTTTCCAAATGAATACTTTTCCAACAGCAAAGTGTATTTAAAGCAACTGGAAAAATAATAGGTAAGATTATTTTCTCAAAAGAAAAGGTCTATGATCTCCCATCATTATTTTGCTTGTAGTGGGGACAACAGCAGCAGAGTCAGAGTCAGATGGTCTTAAGTTTGTGTCACACCTCTATCACTTAAACACGTAATTATTACCATTTTTCAACTTTTCTGATATCTCTACATATGTAAAATAGGTGTAATTACCTCTTGCAAGTTTGTTGAGAAAATGACTTGAAATAATACTTGTGAAAGGATTTTAGCAAGTGTAAACTATTAGTTAAGTCATTATTTCAAATTAATAATCTGTTTTGTCTTCCAAATTCTGATAGTTAACAGAGTAATACATAAAGGCAATACGAACCTAGTTACAAAATGCCTTATAGGATGTATTAAGGATTTCTGAACTTCAAGAAGAGCTTTAGTCCTACTCTCATCTTTATTCCTTGGTCAAAGAGAACATTGCCAATGCCAGAGTGTGGTCTGATTTTCTTGGTTCACACTCAGAAACAATAAGGGAGGTACCTTGGAGCTGGTGTTGTCAAGTCCCCTCACTTTCCACTGCATTCATTTGGTCAAAGATTTTCAATGTTTGTATTTTCTGAAATTGTCATGATTTCAACTTTAAAAAATAGCCTATAGAAGGAGATATAACTCAAACAACTCATACTTTGATGTGCTGCTGTTCCAAATGTGGAGTAAGTTAATCTCTTTCTATTTTCATTTCTTATCCTGTTTGCTCCATGGCTAATGGTAAATAACACATGCAAATTTTACTCTCAAGTTGAAGCAGTGGCCTATATATATATTTTCTTTAAAGTATAGGGGCCCATGCTTTTTCTATACAAGAGTACTGTTATTATTATATGAAATATTGTTGTAAAGGGAAGGCCCCTTAAGTTAAGCTCTCAAGTTAAGAAGACTTGATTTGTAAGAGAATCAAGAAACAGGTCCTTAGTATAAAGCTGTAAAATGAGTAGTGGTGTTTCATATCTGTCATAAACTAAAGCTTATCACTGGCATGAAAATAGCCACTCCAGAGTATCTCATTTTAACTAGATTCAAAGTGTGAAGCAAGACTGCTATTCACTTCTTGGATGAATGTTTGTTTCACCCATGATGAGGATGAAACCTGCTGATACATCACCAAAACATGGCAAATTTTCTTTTTAAGCAAGCAAAGCAAAAAGCCGCATGCAGTAAATTCAGAGTTGCAGAATAAAATTGTGTAAGAATCTTGTTTGATGCTACTGCAAAGTAATTAGATTTATGAATACCAGGCAAACAGCTCAATGAAAAGAAAATGATATGCTGATGTGCTGACATTTGGACTAGCCTTATAGAAAGGAGGAAAAAAGTAAACCTTAAATTTGAATTTGTAGAAATCTTTTTCCCTTTTGTATGACTTCTTGCATGAAAATTTCCAATTCATCCATGTTAACTGAAAAAGGGTTAAAATATATTCTAAAATACTTAACATAATCTTAAAAGGGATGTTGGAATATATTAAAAGAGAGACTGTCAAGAGTAATTTCTTGGAGTTATTAATACTTTATTATGTTTTTAAATGAGATGGCTAAATTGAAATTAAAATAAAGATTTCAGTTAATAATATATTTGCTATTGTTATGAATACTGCAACTTAAGTCAATTTAAGCTGTTCTTACAAATAAATAGCTTTTATGTGGAAGGTGATGAAAACCTTTAGCAATACAGCTGGGGCACATCTGTGTTATACTACCAATATTCAATATTTAAAAATTATTCATTTATACATAATGTATGTTTTTGTTTCACATCTGCATTACCAAGGGCTAGTTTGTTTCCACTGTGAACCATTGCACAAAATGGATGAAGTTCTGTATGCATTGTGAAGTGGCAATTTGGATAGGTTTTTATTTTAATGCATTTTTTAATTAAACTGATTGGCAGTTCCTCAACAACAATTTCCCTTAATATGTTTTTTAATCAGTATAGCCATATACTATATGGGCTCTAAAGTATCAGGTAAACATATGTAGAAGGACAAATTCCTGGCCAGGGGCAATGTTACCTAGCCATACACTCTCAATTTCAGTTCGTTGTATGCTAAGACTATGATGTGGAACCATCACCACTTAAATCAACTCCACCCTGTAGCGTGTTGTAGATGAGGCATTTAAATGCTGAAGTCTTTCCTTTACAGCAATTCTACACAGTTTAGATGGGCTTAAAAGATTCTTTACAAGTGAGATATAAGTTTAAAATAAACATCAAATTAGTCTAAAAAACCCAGAAGGACCATAAGACTGATTGTAAACTGAGAAGAATATGGAAATAGGATCATTTCTCATACTTTGGCTTTGGAATTAGAGTTTAAGGTTTAATTCAGCATATAAAGGACTCAGTATCATCTGTTATATTTTACAATTTGCAATGTATTAATAGTGATAGAACCAAGTGTAGTCTAGGTAGAGCATGAGTTTTGAAACACTGGTGAGATATGACCCTGATGAAGTGAGCAGTATCAAATAATAGAAGAGAATATGTCCCATGTTGAGTAGATTAAAATATATCCTATAGATATTGGCTATCAGTGTGAGCTGGGTGACACATGAAGGGTCTTGGGCAAAGGGTAATTTGTCCAGGTTCCTGTTTTAGGAAGACTACTCTGTCTACAGACTGGAAGACAGACTCTGAGAACAGATGAGGTAGGGAGTCAGAGCAGAAGAAAGCAAGAACTTTCATGTGTATGGTGGAAGAATCCTGGAAAGATACAAGAAAGAATTAGATTAAAATACTATTTTTCAGTTTATTAATATTAAAACTTTCATTCCTGTCCTCTGATAACTGGTGTGATTCCTTAGGATTTCTTAGACTTTGAAAATAATCTATTTTGTTTTCAAATTAGGAGGGAAAGGCCATAAAATCTGTAAAGGTTTTTATTGAAGTTTTAATTCATTTAGACAGAAATTATTTGCTTAATTCCTACTGTGTGCCAGGTACAAGCCTGTCTTCAAAAAATTTAGGAATAAATAAGATTAGCTGGGCATGGTGGTGCAGCCTGTAATTCCAGCACTTGGGAAGCTGAGCCAGGAGGATCACCATGAGTTCGAGGCCAGCCTGGACTACATAGTGAGACCCTGTCTCAAAAAAACCAAATAATAAAAAAAAGGAGTAAGATTAATATGGTCCCTGTGCCTCTGCTACTACTAAATGTATAATCTGGAGAAATATGAATAAATAAGATATCTAGAAAGAAGTACTCATGGAGGCAGAATACAAAGCAGTAGATACTACAACATGTAAATATATGATTTGCATAAGCCTGTGAGGAGGGTGGATAATGGTGAGGTATGAACATCTCATTCAAAGAACCAGTAAAGGATTCTGGAGGGGTAAGATATGAAATGAAGGAGGATTAGAGTTTAGAGAAATCACTAAAGTTCAGGAAGAGAAAAGACCAAGTGCACACAGAGAGCCTGGCTGAAAGAGGAAATTTAAATTATCCAGCCTCGTGGAGCAGAGAGAGGTTCAGGAGGGTGGATTGTGAGATGAGATTTATTGTACTGTGTGTGTGTTGTTAACCCATGAAAATATAAATTCCTTTGGGCAGACGCGATCTAATTGTCATAATTTGTCCTGTCCTAGCTCTTTAATATTCAATGTATGCCTCTGTTAGGGACTATAGCCCAAGTATTTTTAGTGGCCAAAATGTACCTCCTTTTAGTGTGTAGTTTCTGTTCATGACAGGGAGGCTGGGAGCCCTCAGCAGTATTTCCTGGCAGGAAACTAGAGTGCTCAGAGCATTTACACATTTCAAATCTGTAGACATCTTGGATCTGGCAGGCACTTGACTTCTCCCTCTGGGAACCTTGCTTCATGTCTTTCCCCAAACTGCACTAAATAGAATATTGAGGACATTGCCTTTGCTTAGACAGGTTTTCCAGTACTTTGAATCTGATGTCTTGACTTTTTGTAACTAATGTGCTTTCTTTCCCCAAATAGAACTCTTCCCTGGAGATCCCACACTTGCCGTTCCCCCTTCTCTTTTCCATAGCAGGACTTCCCTGCCTGCTATTTATTGGAAGGTCTAAAAAGGAGGCTTAATTTTCAAACTATTCAAGGAGGCTCTTGGGGGGTGTCATTCACTGCATCGCTGACTTCCGGACCAGTGCAAATTGAATTCCATGCATGTGTGCTTATCTGTCTTTGACAACACCTTGGCGTCTTGCCTTTTCTGTGTGAAGCCGTATGGATGCAAAGGCTGCCCCCACTCCCAGCCCCCTACATTTAGTGCCTGTCAGTCTCTTTCCCCTTCTATCATAGCTGTTTCTCTATCTAGGGCTCTCTGTAGTGTCTGTTCCCCTCCCTGCTGATTGCAGCCTTCTCTCTCAAATGGCAAAACTCCTAAAATGTTTATGGGGCTGTCTCCAGATAAGCACCAGTAGTGTGTCCTAAATAATAACACACTTTAATCTGAGTATAGCCAGTGTCCAAAAATCTTGGCAGGTTCGCTGCACCCAATCAAAACTTGCAAAGTGCAAAATTAAACTAGAAATAAATTTGGCAGCAGAATCTCCAATTTCAGAAAAATAAAGAAAATTCCTCTTCTTAAAGGAGTTGAAAGTGAAATACTTTTTCAAAAAGCACAAGATTCATGCTTTTAGAAAGGTATACAGATATCTTGGAAGTCTGGGTTAGTTGTGGCTTAAAAAAATTGCTCTTTGACATCTGAAAATGTGAACCACAGTTGGGGCGATTTGCAAAGCTAGATGATTTGGGCAGTTGGCCATCTTGAGGTGGGAAGCTTGAAGCCAGAGAGCTCCCGGGGCATCCTCTGTGGTCATTATTGCAGAGAAACTGGCTTGCCTGTTGATCAGTTGCTTTCCCCTCTTACATTTTCTGCGTTCTCTCTTGAGTAGCCACTGAGGATAAAGAAATTGAGAAGAAAGAGTGGACACTAAAAATATGTTCACAGTGAGCAATTTCTCTGTAAAGGAAGGTAATTCCCTTATTAGTACATTAGCTAGAAGATTAATGCCAAGATATGCTTAAAGATTAAACATATGTACAATGGACAGACAGAGCAGGTAGGAGTCAGGTAAGATGCCAAATATCCTCTCAAAATGTATATGTAGAGGAAGTAGGTATCCGAGGAGAATAGCCATCTTAAACTTAGAGTGGGTGATTCTTCACAGCTCCCCAAACCCAGCTGGATTTTTATAAAGAATAATATATTCACTGTTCACATAAAAGTTTCTGCTTGGGCCTATTTTCACCCACATTCATTAAACTATGAGCCATGGTAGTTCTTGTCAAAGACTTTTATTAGGAGTCAATGAAAGAACTCAGGAGGGCAGTTTGACTTCTACATGACGGTACTTTGACTCTTCAGATTTTCCTTTGGTGGTAAATTTTGCTCCTGCTGACAGCAAGAATAATTGTTCCACACAAAGTTTAACTCTATTTTCTTGCTGGGATTTTACAGTGTAAGCAATCTTAGACAACAAAGTATTTCAGACCAAATCCTGCTTGTGAGCAGGGAAAATCAACTTGTATTCTGATGTCCAAGCCTCTATATACAGAAGCTTATTGTTTTATGATGCCAAGGTGCTTACTTGGAATTGCTCTTAGTATTTCAAATGATAACAATAAAAGTAATTTAAATCATTTAAAAGTATGTATAACTGTTTTATTAAATAAGTACAATTGCACAAGGTGAAGTTTTATATTTTAAAATATTATCAGTTATTTATTTATTTGTTCCTTATTGTCTTCCACTACCTACTATTATGTATAAATCACTGTGTTTTCTCTCTGCTTACCATCGTGCTATAGACAAGGAATAGCATTAATGTATTTCATTGTCGAATTTCACGGATATGTTTTGTTTCACTTGGTTAAGATCTATGAAAAAAGTTCCCACTGTTTTAATCTTTCAAATATATGCAATAGGATTCTGAGTTTCCAGAAAATCTGCTCTCCTGGGATTCTCTCCAAACTAATTACCAGTGACATGAGAAACGCAAACATGCTGATGATCCACTTCACTTAACTTTTCATATTCTGTGTCCTATTGGGAGAGTTAGTGCCTCCCAGGTTCTCCACATTCTGGTCACTGAAAGAGACTGCTAGTCACCAGCCCTTCCAGAGTGACTGACTTATCTTCATTGATTTTCATTTCTGCTTTGTTGCCCAGTCAGAAGCAATTCTTTTTTATTTTTGTATTATCATTTTGAAAATATTCATGCAGAAGCCTCAGAGGACATCAGAGAAGACCAATTGTCTATTGCAAATGTGTTTGCCAGAGCCAGGAAACTGCATTATTGCCTCCTTAGAATAAAGAAACTCTACATTTCATTACATTCTTTGATTTGGGTACAGCCCCAGGAAAATCTCCTGCAATCAGAATGGAGTGTACTCTGAAGGTGGACTGCATCCTTCTCTACTCATTATCTGCCACAAGAGCAACTAATCTTAAAACAGCTGAGAGAATACACACTCTTACCATTTTCTCTGATCCAGCAAGTCATCATAAATAGAAGATATGCTTCCTAGATTTGGACTGTTCTTTCTTAACCATGATCAGTTTTTTCCAACAATGACTGACAATTTGTCTTGAAGATAAATATTATCATTCATTTCAATACACTTATGCTTTGAATGAATATGGTATTGAGACTTACATTGACTTTGATACCACTAAAAACTAGATGATTTTAAAAAATCAGATTATCATGGTAAATAAAATTACCTTGAGTTCTTACTGTTGATTTTCACTTCATGACAACATTTAGAATATTTAAAATACCTTAGATTTTATTCTGATAACCTAAATGACATGAGGAGCATGATCCACAAATTACTTTAAGTAAAATAAGACAACTGAGTTTACAAATACAAAGACTTCCAAAATTAAGGTCTACGTCAAGTCAATTTCCAAATGTTGGTGATTGTGGCAATGGGCAGCTACGTTCACGGAATCATTTTTCAGATACATATGGGAGACCATGTCTGAAGGCTGATTTCAGAAATGGCCCTGTTTCTCCTCACCTCTGAATCTGCATCTTTTGCAATATAACTTTATAGTTCTTATGTATTATGAAGCTTTGTGTCACTGTGACAAAATACTGAAAAAAAGTTATGTTGGCTCATGATTTCAGAGGCTTCAGCTACTGGTCAACTGGTTGTATTGCTTTAGGCAGTGGCACAGCTGAAACATTATGTGGAAGATATGGTAGAGGAAGGCTACAATCTTCATGGCATCCAGGAAGCAGAGAAAGAGAGAAGCAAAAACAAGAGGTGAGAGACAAAAATAGATCCTTCAAAGGCATGCTCTGATTACCTACTTCCTCCAGTACCCTGCAACCCATGAATTTTCCATCATCTGCCAACAGTGCCATTAGATGGGGGCCAATCCTTTATTTAGCCCATGGCCTTTGAAGGATATTGAAAACACAAATTATCATTAGTGATTACAGCATAATTGTCTACCTTTTGAATCTTGCCTGATTGTGTAGCTTCCTTTTGCTGAAAGAATGTGGCAGAATTAATGATGTGCCTATTATGAGTCTAGGTCTGGAAGGGGTTTTGTACTTTGACTCTTTTCTAAAGAATAACTTATGAATGATATTACTAATGTGACCCCATTTCCACCGTTGCCCTAGCTGCCCGTCAGCCACTCAGAACACTTGAGCATGTGGCTTTTCTTGACTGATCAGTCCCCAGACAATGCAACCACAGCTGACCACAGATATATGACAGATCCTAGTTGAGACCACAGAACCTGACCCAGAATAGCACAGTCAGGCAGCTGATGCTTAAAAAAGTGAACAACAGTAAATAATTGTTCTAGTCATTATTCTTCAGGCAGCTTGTTACAAAGCACTAGATACCTGATGTAGAAATAGGTTGCTGAGACAAGAGATTGGCATAAGAAAAAATTCAAGCTGGGAGCTGGTAAAGGCTGAAAAAACAGAGAGAAAATTTTTAGCAAAACAGGGAAGATGATGAAGAAATTGCTCCTGGAGACTGAGAAAATGATAACCTGTACATTACAGTCACAAAATTATTGGCAAAATAATTTCATATACTAGGAAAATGGAAAACATACTTCATGTACTGTACTTTAGTTAGAAATATCTCCAGGTAAAGTGTGGAAAATACCAGATTATTGAACCTTGTGTCATATGATATGGCATGGGAAGAAATAATAGGAAAAATAATGGTAAGTTTGCAAAAGAAATTTAGAGAGGATAAAGTGAGAACGGGCTTTGCTTGGTTGGCAAATGAAACTATTTGTATCTTATTTTCTTAATAGGTAAAAGGTAAAATAGGTAAAAGCTTAATAGGTAAAATAGGTAAAAGCCTCAAATGTAAATTATAAGCACTCGGACAAAGACCAAACCAGTACTGTGTGTTATAAATATTTTGTTCAGACTTCTTAAAGGGCTAAGTTGGTACCCATAAAAAATCTCAGCTAGGGAAGAATAGGGCTTCTGAGAATCTGAAAGGTATAATCTCACAGTAGCTAATTCTCCAAGTAGCAGTATGTAAATCTATACAGAGAAAAGCATATGTTAAACTTTATTGTTGCTGTGGTTCTTGTGTAGTGGTGTGATCACAGATCAGATACATATGAAGCTTATGAAGATTTTAAGGAGGTTGAGTTTTCTAATGTGCCAGCAATTTGGACTAAAAAGGCTTGAGATGGTTTAGCTGCAAAAATAGCTGCATCCTCAAGTTCCTATAGGGAGGGAGAAGGCAAAGAAATTTACCCAACTTCCAATAAAGGTGTTTTCTTTAAAATCATTAATGAATGTAATAAAAAATGTGTATTATGGAAGGAAAAGCTCCAATATTGGAACTGAGAGAGTAGAGGTCAGTGATTGGAGCATCAACTTTTATGGAAAAAAATGGCACTAATGGAGAGTCAATTGATGCCTGTAAAATAGGAGAACGTGATACCACATGTCCAGTCAGACCTGAAACTTTTGCAGACTAGTGCACACAGTGGCAGCTATGTGTATTTCATTTTTTACCCTTTCAAGTGGGAGTGTTTACTGTGCTCATCCATCTCTGTAGTGCCAGAGATTGGCAGGTAATCTGCATTTTCATCTTTGCATTTTCATGTAGTCTTTGGATACAGAGGAATTGTATGTAAGGGGCCATGTCCAGATATGATATAGATTGTGGGTTCTTGGATTTAGAAACTCCTGCTGGTTTGGGGATGGAATGAATGTATTTTGCATTTGGGGTTTATATAAGCCAATACCAGAGATAGGATTGTGGTTAATTGTTTATAAAAATGGCCTGAATTTCTATATTCAATATCATCTCCACAAAAATGTTTCATTTTAGCTGTTATGGGATATAATTCCAAATGGTGAATTCCTTTGACCTAAAAAATTTTGAACAGAGGCCTCAATATGACTTCCATATTTTTGTTTTTCCTTTGGTGACCTGGCTGCTATCATGTAAACAAATTTGGTTTAGCCTGCCAGATATTGAAGCATATTGTATAAGTCACTCCATTACCCCAGTGGATGTTATTAGCTCCAAAATTTGTGAATTTCTGTAAGTGAGGTGACTCTGGGAAAGTCACTTCCAGCCTACCTGCAAACTGCCTGCAGACACATGGTCAAAGCAAGCTTAAAGACATTCAACTTGATCCATATCAGAAGGAATGATCAAGTACTTTCCATTAACATTAGCAATAAAATAGAAATAATTTTAAGACACTAAATTTATGGAGTTTTATAGTTCGTCTCTCTTTGATGTTTAACAATCGATGTTACACATCCTGAACCCCTAGAGGTCCTCTCCCAGCTCACTGAATACTGGCTTTCCATAGTTAGGAATCCATCCCCTTGTCTAGTCCACACACTTTTATTTAAATAAAAGAAAATATATGATTGAGTTAAGAATTAGTTGAACATGCATTTTACTGGTTTGAGAAGAGAAAGGATAATTGAAGACTTGGGAGCATATTAGAGATTTTGGAGAATCTGTCTGACATTTTCTTATGAGAAATATTATAGATTGAAGGCTTGAGACCTCTGTGCGAGAATTTAAATGAGAACAAAGATTTGAAAATATACAAGTACTAGAAATTGATGGAAGTTTTATTAACAAAGTACATGTATAAAGCAGAATTCTTGATGGAAATGTTATAAAGGGTACATGTACCATTTAGAAATAGCAGCAGTGTGTTGGGAATGCTAGGTGTAGCTAATGCCCTGGAAGTAAAGTTTAGGAAGTTTATGGGAATATAGATAAGGTACAGAAGTGAATAGTCTTCCTATCTCAAATTCTGTTTGTAGACTGGGCTAGAGGTAAGCAGACACTCAATGTACAAACAATCTCCTTCCTACTCTGGTGTAACTGGATTTATATCATGAGTGTACTTCTCATACAGTGCTATCAAAGTGTAAGAATGCTGTATAAAGTTGTATCATTTCAAGGATGTCATCTATGTTGTAACTCTGTGGTTAGTATTAGGATAAGCTTTGTGGCATCTCCATGACAATATAGTACCATTGTCTTGAATGCTGGTGAATGTCTGATCCAAGATGTATTTGGGCCTATGGTTTCTATTAAAAGAAGTCTTTTCTTCCATTCCTTTTATCTTAATCAAGCCTTGTCATCATCAATTCTGTCACAGGTCACCAACATCTTAAAAGATTTTGCAAGGAAAATCAACTTGTAGAATAATGTCAATCCAAAATACTATTAGCCAAGGTTTCCAATGTAAGTAGCATGACTGAGATTTACACTGTCAGCTCTCTGACTCCTAAGACAGTTTTGTTTTCTCATAGCCATTCTGCTTCTCTATTTGATAGAAACCTGAGGCACATATGTGAGAATCTATCTGGTGGTATTCTCATTACTAGTTGCATTTGCATATTAGGCCTGTGGAATGAAAGTCAGTCATGGGAAGAGCTATATGTTTTATTTAGAGAGAATATCAGACTCCTGACTTACTTTGTTACTCACTGTTGTCTTACTTTTGAGCAGGCTGGGCCTGCCTCTCATGCATTGCAAGTGAAAATCACTATATGATCATATGGTGAGCTATGTTATAATTTTCTGGTTGATTATTCTGCCAACATATGTAGGGTTATGTGGGAATGTCCTAATATTTTGATAAGAATCCAATATTTAATAAGGTACTTTATCTGCTGTTGTAGAAAAAAGAATGTAATTACACTTAAGTCTATTCAAGTTGATTTAATTTAAAACATATTTATTCAATACCTAACATGAGACAAGCTCAGTTCCAGGTACATTGGCTACAATCTTCAGTTCTCTGCCTTTCCCAGGTAAACATACTAGGGATTTGAACCTCAAGGACTGGAATTCCTTTAGTCAATTCTGCATCTGCGGCATTAATCGTGGTTCTAGGCTCTTGTGAACAATTGTGATTTCTTATTTCTGTTTTTCTTGGAGACACAGGACTATTTCTTGGGAAGAAGTAGTTAAGTAAGAAGCACTGTCTGGCCTTCATGTTCCCTTCTAGAGCACTTTGTCCTGCTGATACAATATTTAGTAAGAGTGTGGATCCCACAGCCTTTGAGCAAATGTTTTATGACTTTTATCCTGAATAGTTGAAAGAACACCAATTGTTGTGTTAGAAATATCTGGATACTTTTCTTGCATCTTTTGCTTGCTATTTACGTGACCTGTGATAAACTGCTTAAGTCATGCCCAAGCTGTGCATTGCCCTAATAAATAGGGATTAATGAATCTTATCCTCAAAATTTCCTGATAAACATTTCTGTCCATAACATAATGGTGGCAATTTTCAAATACCTAAGAAATGCTAAAAATGCATTTTATAAAAGAGGCTCCCACTAAAACTTGTGACATTTGGAGGTAGTGAAGATTAATGCACAGAAGGATGTGGGAAGAGACATAGGCAGATAAAGATGATTTCCCTTCTCTTAGATATTAAAATGTATGGAAACATAGCTTTGGGGATTTTAGACTTTTGATAATGTGTACTAGGGGATCTTAGAGCTCTAAAAAGAGAAATGTTATTGGAATTAGTAAGAAATGGCTGTTATTCCATCAGAAAGAATGTTGATGTGTTACTGTGTCCTGTCCAATTTCTGAAACAGAAGTTCATGAAGAAGTCTGTAAGTCCATTTCTGACATTTAAATACTATCTTTTATCATGTTAGGTTTGTCTCAGCTAATCTTTCAAACATTGAGGTGAGACATTAAAAACTAGTGAGACCTAGACGTAGAAAAAAATTCTCCTCAGGAGGCTCAAATGAGTGATGTTCTATGTCTCTAGTGATGTTCTGATGATAAATTGGTCATTCCTGATAGTATTAAGCATTGGATTGTACCTATGAAATAGTTTGCACTTAAAATTTATGTAACAGGAAAAGAAAATTGGACTAACACAAAAAATATGCTCAATTTCATTTGGAAATTATGTCTTAAATGACTTTGTCTTTCCATAGTAATGGATTGTTTTACTAGAGCAATTATTTGTAAAATTTTGAATTCTATTTGGATATGCACATAGTTTTCACATGTACAAATAAAAATAAATGAAGGCAATTTCTGTATGTAGAATAGTTGTTTGAACATAAAAGATACTCAGTGATTATGTATCTAATTAATGCAACAGGAGTGTTGAAAACATTGGGAGATGGGGTTTCTCCTCACATTGATGAAGGAAAGTTTGAGGTCTTGTACAGTCTAAACCCACAGTTTTGTGACTTAAAATCTATAAATTTGAGAAGATAAAATTGGTCTAAAATAAAGTAAAGTGCCCACTGAATTGAAGAAATATGGATTCAGGTGAGAATATTGAAAGTTTTCATTTTTATAAGTGTGTTTTTGAAGGAGAAAGGTATAAGTGCCATTTACTTTTCTTTTAATTTTTTGTTTTAAAAGATAAACTACCTTTATAATTGAGTGCTTCTATATAAGCAGTCTATATAAGTTTTTTGATTATTTTTCCTTTTACATACTTGAACTAACAAAATCTGTAACACTGAGGTAGTTGCTTAGTTCTCTTTTAGAGTAGAATTGTACAGAGTCTGAAAATCCTCTTATTTAAAAACCATTTCTTTCCTTTTATCCAAAGAAGCTTTTACTTCAAGTGGGTGGAGAGGATTACTTTCAAGTGTGATAGAGACATTTCAGAATAAACTTAAATGTAAATTTTATTGGCAAATTATCTTTTGTTCTTGCAATGTCAAAATCATTTAATTTTCTTTCTTTGGAACGAAGGATGTAGCCTCAAGTGACAGTCATGTGATGACTATTTTTTCCTTCTATCATAAGTATGAAATGAAGGCAATTCTTTCTGTAGTGTTGTGTGTTTGTTTTGAAAGCAATGTGATTGAAATCATTCTTTTACTATAGCTTGCTTTAGAATTCTCCTCAAATTAAATCTTTGCTATGGCTAAGTACATTAGGCTATTATATTTTAAGTTTATGCCTTCGTGTAGAAACTAAGGAAAAGTGGAAAGAGAGAAGGTATGGGGAAAGTGGATGGATTGATTATCAGACTTGAATTTAATGTGCTAAACTGGGTCATGAGGGGGGAAATGGGGCTTTTAAGTGTGGAGTTCCCTGTGACACCCATAGAGCGGATGTCTGCTCCAGTTGACTCAAGAGGTGGAAGACTGCTGATTCCCAGGAGTCCAAACATCTTGAAGACAGGATGTCTTGCCATCTGGGCCTTAAGGGGAAAGCAAGGAAGCTCCTGAGAGGACAGTCAGATAAAAGTTAATTATTCAGCCAAATTGTCATCACGCCTTGCTACCTAAAACAAACATCCGGGCTCAGCAGAACTTTATGCCTTTGTTGTTCCTCCATAAATCTAGGGGTTTGAGTCAGTTCAGAGCTTCACTCCATTCTGGTGAAGACCCCTGGCCCCCAACAAAGATATTCCCTGTCTCTCTTATCTTCATTCATCAGCGTTTGCTGGCCCAAACCCAGCACATAAGAATTTGGAAAGTTAAAATTTGGCTCTGGTCTTGGAGTATTTTTTATTTTCCATTAATTTGCTTCACTAAATATGCTGATTTTTCCATTCTCTTTCACTCTGCTTCCCAACAATGTTCAACTGCCATGTAGAAAAATCTGTGATTTAAGTGAAAAAGGATCATTAACCCCACTGATCTGAAGTTCAATGTGACCAATAACAGCTTCTAGATGTGATAATCTATCATACTATTAATAATATGTCATTGAGCAACATAAAAATATATTCCAGTGTCATTGAACTATTGTTTATTCTTATAGCCCATGAAAATTGAAATGAAAAGTTTAATTTTTTAGTTAGTATGGCATTCATGACTTTTCAATATTGTGTTTGGAATTGTAAATGGTTTTGTGAATTTAACTCTAACTTTAGATGTGTCTCTTGCCTTAGATAAGATGCTTGTAATTTTTTCTACATACTTTTAAACTATATACTGTGTACTTTTCTTGACAAGACTGTGACTACTTAAAACACTTCAGGAATCTTACTGATCTGAAGTTCCCAACCCACCCAGGACAGCTCACCTAAAGTCGGCCATTAGCTAGTTTTCTGGTTAGGTCCTTGGTTTGTATTTCTTCTTCTACCTGTCTTCTTGTGTAACTAAGAAATGTCAACCTAAATCAAAATAAAACAAGAAGGCTCTGATTAATATCTGAAAGAATTTTCCAATTTAGTTTGAGAGAGAAAACAAATATTTGTAGAAGAATGCTATTCCAATAGAATTGTGAGATCATGAAACTCACGCAACATAGAGAAGAGTTTGGGGGATGTCAATGAGGAGAATTACAACCTCAGGTTTGCTTTAACAAGATAAGTGTAATGCAGGAGGTGCACAGTGAACAAAATGTAGGGCTTCCTTTGGCCGAGAAGAAGGTGAAGCTATCCCACCTTCCCCAGTAAGGCTGTCACTGTGGAAAATTGCATTCACTCTCACAACATAGAGAATAAATTTCTGAACAAACGATGCATCAGAGCTGATTTTTGAACAGCTATGTGGCATTTTTGACATTTTTTTTCAGGAACCAATTTGAAGGGTTATACTAAATAGGCTGTGATGAGTCTTAGGCAGGAGGAGGAGGCAAATGGGAAGAAAATCTGGAAGTTGCTGTACCTGGGAGGTAGCCAAGGTCGAGGGCACACAGCAGGCTTCTAACTGGAGAAATAGAGCAGGCAAAGGACAAGCTCCTGCGGTCACTCTCTTGTATCAATAGCCGGAAACCTTCTGAAGGTTCCCACGGATTTCTCTTTCACCTCTCATTAACGTCTACAAGGAGCATTATCTCACAGGAATGCGGGATGTCATTTATTATTTTAAATGCAGTCTGTTTTCAAGGGAGATGGTAGAAAGGTTATTGCTCTATTTGGTTTTTCCTGGGTGATGGAAATATGATATGTTTCTAACTATTTTCAATAAAACTAATTATTTTTATTAGGTTGCCCTGACGTGATGATACCTAAGAGATCTCAATTTTCTATACAATGTTTTTAAGTGGACATGAAAGAGCTTTACCTACTTATTGGGTATGGCATGATGATTCATCTGTATTCACAGTATGTATTGAACATAGAAATGATCACTTGTATCTCAACATTTGTCATGTCTGCGTGTTGGGAAATATACTTCTAGTTATTTTGAAATATATCATAAATTATAGATAATAGCTACCTTACTGTACTATAGAACACCAGTACTAATCATCTGATCTGTGTTTTTATTTCTAACTTTTCTCCATATTTTCCACAACCCTTCTTTTTTCCTAGTGACCATTATTCTACTATTTTCCATGAGATCGTCTTCCTCCTTCTCTGACAAACCAAGCCCAGTATTTTGTTCACTGTGCACCTCAGATATAAAACTATTCTTGATGAAACAAACCTAATGGTTATAATTCTCTTTCCCCAAGTGATTGAGAACATGCAGCATTTTGTAAAAGTTGCTTGATATGTATGTTTGAGAATCTTTTGTTTGCATAGATTTATAAGCATCATTTGTAAAGGAAAAGAATCACACTGCAAAACTGGTCCTTAATCAAATTGTCCATACACAGGTATGCTTATGTAATTACTACTGCTGGTAAAATAACATGAAATGCTCGAGACAAATAAGGTAAATTAAAGAGACCAAATCAGTTAGCAGGTATAAATTCATAAAGCCATCATGACCTGGAAATAGGATTTGTCCCTAAACATAGAATCTGAAATGAAAAGTCAAGGCAAGGCAGGATAGAAGGGAATGGGATTAATATGAGAAAATGGAAAAACAGGAACAAAATATTTGTAAATAGGGAGGGCTGGGGGGGTTGAAGGGAGGGCTGGGCAAGGGTGAAAAATAAGAACCAAGAGAGATTATGTAAAGGTGCAAATTTCCAATGATGAATGTCATTATATTGTATACCTAAAATGTACCAATAATTAGAATGAATAATTGATAATGTAAAATAGGAAGAAAAGGTCCAAAGGGGTAGGGGTTATGGGAGGGGCAGGGGAAAGGAAAGAAGGGAAAGGAAAAAATGATGAGAAATGGAAAAAATGGAAATAAAGTCTTTGTAAATAGGGAAGGGTGGAGGGCATGAAGGGAGGGCTAGGAATGGGGAAAAAATAAGAACCAAGATGCATTATATAAAGGTACAATTCCCAATGAGAAATGTAATTGTGTTGTATACCTACAATGTACCAATAAAGAATTTAATACAAAAGTTAAAAAATAAAAAATAAAAAAAGAAGGCAGTAGGGCTCAGGAAATAATCACAGATTGATTAACATTATTCTCCCTCCATTTCCTTCCACAAACCAACCGTGGCCAGCCCTGAGCCTGGCCTACAGGAAGCCTCCTAAGAAAGCACGTCGCCTCCCCTGGCTCCCTCTTGGAAAGATTTGGGTGGATCACATATGAAGAGGGTGGAAGTAGAGCCCAGAGACCAGACGGGGTGGACTGAGTCAGGCGGCCTGCTGGTGGCAGTTCTGGAGAACACTATCAAAGACAGTGACCACGTCTGGCAGTAGGAGGAGGAAGAGCCAGTCCTGCGATGATGCCGGGGCTCTGGAGTGGGTCTGGAGAGGGCTGGGACTCTAAGACAATGGAGATGCGTGGCAATCTTGAAATGGCCCTCCCACAGATACCACACTGAGATCATTGAGGAATCGTGCCACAGGCTGAGGCTTCAAAATGGGACATGTATAAGAGAACTCCAGAGCTGCCGTATGGGCAGGCTTCATGCCAGAGCCTAATTTTCAGTGCATGGAGCCTCATTCAGAGGTCAAGAACCCCAGAAGGGGAGATGAATAGGACCACTCCCTTTACAGATAGTAATCCGGGTGGGTACAGCAGGGCACCCCTTGCACCATCCCCTGGGTGAGTGAAGGCCAACAGGGTGCAGTCCCCTGAGATTCGGCCCTGAGATCTCCCAAGTCCCCCAGAAAATAAAAGCCTGTTTCCTTCAAAAAATAAAATAAAATAAAATAAAATAAAATAAAATAAAATGAAAAGTCAGAAATATCCTTGAGCTGACTGTAACCTGACATGAAACCTGTCTATTCGAATTTGTACCTCATCACAAGATAATGAACAATAGGATCTGGAGGTCTCTTAGGTCCAAAGAGAAAAGAAAATAAATAAGATTTCATAATCATTATTCCAACTTCACTTTGGTTTTGAATAAGCCACCTCATCAATACTGATATGTTATCGTCACCTTGACATGGACACTACTATGAGAGCCTCAATAGTGTCCTTGTTAGCAGCTCCAAGCCTTTTCTGCATTACTTCATATCATTTTGGGTTATTGTACTCTTTCCCATGAGATCAAATGTTTCAGATTTTTTGATGAGTTTACTAGTTTTAGTAGAAATACTTTCACAAAAATGAGTTCAGCTTTCTTGGTTGTTAAAGGTAGGAAAAAGTTCATAATCACAGTCTGAAGATACCTCAATTCTCCCTTAGCCTCTGTTAGGAAAAGTCCTATTTACCAATCTTGTTTCTGCAGATTTGCTTGTGGAGGGTGGTGGCTCCCTAGTCTTTTACTTAGAATTAATGTAGACTTGTGTGTGGCTCCTCTACTCACGCCAGGGCTCTGCCTTCCCTCACTTCCAGCTCTGCCATGCAAAACCAGACCACATGACCAGTGTGAGCGCACATTCAGAG
Source organism: Heterocephalus glaber (assembly GCF_000247695.1). Next base: position 1,157,254 of record NW_004624932.1, on the reverse strand, counting down.
CATGGCTCATAGTGAGCAGGGAAGGCCAGGACTGCCCACTCACATCCTTCCTATCCCCATCTTCTGTGGTAACAGCTCTGTCAGGAAAGAGAAGCATTTTCAGGAAGATAGGATATTACTGCTTCAAAAATTTTGAGATCTACTTAAATCGAATGCTATATTTTCCAATTCAGATGTAAATATGTTCAGAAATGTGTTCACCAAAATATGTTATTAATGTTTGTATTTGTTGCTTCCAGTAGTACATTCTACTTATCTGATTATTTCTACTAATGAAATGGCTTATTCCCCATAGGGGAAAAACAAATGAAGCATTTCTGTTAAGAGATGACTATAAATGTAAACAGATTCTCTTTCCCACTTTCTGTTATATATACATGCATGGAAAAGGAAGACAAAGAGAACCCATTTTTATTTTTGCTCATCCTAATGGAACCTAGCAAGAGAAATGTTACCATTTTTTCTTCATTTGTAGGGTTTATGTAACACAACACAAAAGTACTTTCTGACACCTGTTCAATTCACATTTGATCTTGGCTATAACAGGAAGAAAGCCTTTTTCTCCCTCACTGCTTTTCACACGTCAAGGGTCTATGCCTTTGGGGAAAAAAAAGAGAGAGCTGACTCTGAAGCTCTAGAGTATTGTCTGAGTTCCATGACCAGCTGCCACCTTCCTTGCAGTATGCTTCAGATGATTCTAGGACAGTAAAACAAGCAACAGGGCAATAATGCACATACAATAATAGAACCAGCAGCCAAGTTGAGGCAGCAAAAAGAGAGTTTGAGCTCAAGCACCTGTGAGTCAGTTGTGTAATGTGACAGATACGCCTTCACTCTGAAGTTTCTAAAAGATATTACTTGTCTGCATTTTAAAATGAATACAAGAAAAAACTTGAAGCGATTATTTTATTTTTACTATTTCCATTTATGAGAAATACTATATAAATATGCACACATTTAATATGTATTTTACTTATTTCTAATAAAATATGTTTATAGAACAATTTTGGACTCAACATGAAATTGGGAGGAAAGGACAAAGATTTCTTGTGTGTCCCCTACCGCTGCACCTGTATAGCCTGCTCCATTATCAGTACATTCCATCATAGTGGAACATTGGTTAAAATTGATCAACACACACTGACACATCATTATTATGTAAAGCCTGTATTGTAGTTTATATTATGTGTTTCACTTATGATGTTGCACATTTTATGAGTTTGAATGAACATAATGACATTTTCTACCATTATGGTACCACACATAGTACTTCCATTGCTACAGATCCCATATACTCCATCTATTCATCTCTCCATGTCCTTTGACCCCTGGCAACCACTCAGTTTTTTTAACTGTCTCCATAGTTTTGATTTTTCTAGAATGACTTACATAGTTATGTGACATTTTGGTCAAAGATAGACTGTGTATACCATGATGCTTCTCTAAGATTGTATCACCAAAGTGAGATAGTAGCTGTCTTTTTTTTATGTATACTTTATGTTGCTCCTATAATGATAAAATTGCCAAATGTTTCTTTTCTCAAATGTATGCCTATTGTTAATGATTACATGACTGTATCTGTAATTATATACTGCATAGCCTTTTCACATTGGCTTCTTTTATTTAGCATTATGATTTAAATTTTTTCTATGTTTACATAACTTGATGGTTTTTTTCTTTTCACTACTCAGCACTATCCCACTGTCTGCATGTATCATAGTTTATTCACCCATACACCATCTGAAGGACCACATAGCTGCTTCCAACTTTGAGCAATGAATAAAGCTGCTATAAACATCCCTGTACATGCTTTTGTGTAGTAAAAGTCTCAGCTCTACTAGGTAAATATCAAGATGCATGACTGCAGGATCCTATGTTTAATTTTGTAAAAATTACCATTTTGTCTCCTAACATGGCTTTACCATTTTTAACTCTCACCAGCAACGCATGAGAGATCCTCTTGATACTCTCATGGGTATGTGGTATTTCTGAAGTTCTGGATTCTGGCCATTTTATCGTATTTCAGTGTTGCTCTAATTTTCATTTCCCTGATGATATACAATGTGGAATACATTTTTACATGCTTACTTGGTATTGTCTTTCATGGAATTTTTGTTAAGCCTATTGAAATAATTTTTCATCAGGTTGTTTTTCTTTTTCTTTTTTTGGTACTGGGCATCAAACTCGGGGCCTTGTGTTTGCACAACAGGCCCCAAAACCACTGAGCTAAATCCCCGGCCCAGGTTGTTATGTTTCTTATTTTTGAATGTTGAGAGTTCTTGGTACATTTTGAATAGCTGTCCTTTACCACAAAAATGTATCCTGCAAATTTTTCTCTTAAATCTGAAGCTTGTCTTCTTTCTCTCTTGAAAGTGTCATTTGCAGAACAATGGTTTTTAATTTTAATTAAGTCCAGCCAGTTAATTCCTTCTTTTGTGTACAGTATATTCAAAAATCATCAGGGCCAGGGATTTAGCTCAGTGGTTCCAGCGCCTGCCTTGCAAGCACAAGGTCCCTAGTTCGATCCCCAGCACCAAAAAAAAAAAAAAGTCATCATCAAATTTAAAATCATCTAGATATTTTTCTGTGTTACCATGTAGGAGTTTTGTAATTTTATATTTTACTTATAAGTCTGTGATCTTTTTTGAGATGATTTTTATGAAAGTTACATGGATATTTTTGGCATGTGGATTTCCAGTTATTTCAGTACATTTGGTGAAAAGACCATCTTTTTTCATTCTGTGGCATTTATCCTTTTGTCAAATAACAGTTGACAATGTTTATGTAGATCTATTTTTGTTCCACTGAAATATTTTTCCACTATTTCTTTTAAAAAATTAATTATATTGGTACATTTTAGATATACATAATGATCACATCCATCATAGGGAATTTCTACCTTGATATATCTTGATTCTTCTTTTTCCCATCTCCCTCCCCTCTCTTCAACCCCTACTCCACTCCTTATTTACAAAAGCTTTGATTAGACTTTTTCTTCTATTCCCTTTTTTCTTTTCCCTTCCTTCCATTTCCCTTCCCCCTCCCCTATTCTTCTCCTCATTTAAACATTTTCTTCCATTTCACAGTATCTATTATACATTTTGATCCCTTTTTACACATCAATTTCTCACACCAGAGAAATAATTTGTTATTTATATGTGTGTCCTATTTATTTCACTTCAGAATATGATCTCAAGGTGCATTCGTTTAGCTAGAAATGTCTCAAGTTTATCCTTCTTTATGGGAGAATATTCTATATATTTAAAAAAATCTTCTTTATGTATTCATCAGTTGATGGGCATTTGGGCTGTTTCCAATATTTAGCTATTACAAACTGTGCTGGTATAAACATGGGTATAAACATGCACATATTGCTGTGGTATGATGCTGTTAATTCTTTCAGGAAGATAACAAGAAAGAGAATAGTTAGATCAAATAGAACCTGTAGTATTAGTTATTATTTCAACAATATTATGTAGTCTTAATTCCTACAGCTTAAAATCAGTCTTGCCTGTCTTCTAAACTTTCTTTTTATGTTTCAATATTTTAGCTTTCAATATCTCTTCAATATTTTTCAATATCTTTCTATTGTTGCCTATCTTGGTTTATTCCTTCTGTAGCAAAATTCTAGAATCAATTTGTTCATATCCACAAAATAACTTACTGAAATTTTTTTAATTGGGATGCATGGGATTAAGAGATCAAGTTGGGAAGAACTGACATCTTGACAGTATTGTCTTTCTATCCATGAACATAGAACATTTCTCCATTTACATAGTTATTTGATATATTCCATCAGTTTTATAATTTTTCCTATATAGATTGAGTATATATTTATTAGATTTGTAGCTAAGTATATATTTTTTGGGATGTGCAAATATAAATAGCAGTATGTATTTACCTTCAGTTTCCTCTTGGTCATTGTTTATTTATCGTGTGTTCATTATATATAGGAAAATTATATATATGAAAATTATTGATAGTTTTATTAACTTTGTATGCTAAAACCTTGTTCTAATGCTTTTTTAGTCTCAGGAAACTTTTCATAGATCTTTTAGATTTTCTGAGTAAATTACTATGTCACGTATAAACAAAGAATTTTATTTTCTTGTTCCCAATAAGTATAACTTCTATTCCCTTTTCTGTTTTTATTCATTGTGTAGGACTAATAGTATTGAAAAGGAGTTGATGGCCAGGTGTGGTGGTGCACAGCTGTAATCCCAGGACTTGGGAGACTGAGGGGAAGATCACCGAAAGTTTGAAGCTAGCCTGAGTGGGCTACATAGTGACTTCAAGGCCAGCCTAAACTGCAAAGTGAGAGCCTGTCTCAAAAAAAAAAAAAAGGCCTTGTAAATGGGTGGAAAAAGGGAGAGACAGCATCTCTGTTGAAAAGGGTGTTGAAAGCAGTTGGTGAGAGGGGACATCCTTATTTCATTCCTCATCTTCTAGATTTTCACCATTAAACATGATCTTACCTGTAGGCTTTTGTAGTTTATCCAGTTAGGAAGCTTGCCTCTATTGTTAGTTTACAGAGAGTTATTACAAAGAGAACCTGAATTTTTAATCAAATGTTTTCAGCATTTATTCATATGATTATGCGATTATTCTTCATTGGCCTATTGATGTAATCAATTAATTGATTTCTAACATCTTTGCCTACAAAAAATAAATACCACTTTGGCATTGTTGTTAATTACTTTTATACTTTGTGACATGCAATTTGACAAGATTGTTTTTGAGGAATTTTACATTATCCTGTTTTCCAATATTAAAGGCAGTATTTTCTTGAAATTCTCTTTAATTTTAGTGTTAGAGTAACATTGACCTAATAATATCACTTAGGAATTGGTCTATCTGTTTCTGTCTTCTGAAAAAGATCTTAGAGAATTGGTATAACTTTTCTTTAAAAGTCTTTTGATAAAATTCATCAGTGAGTCCATCTGGGCCCTAGGCTCTCCATCCTGGAAGGTTGTTAATTATTGATGCAGTTTCTTACCTGCTGAAATACATATTCATTTCTCATATTTTAATTTCTAATTAAAATGACAATTTTTCCCAATTTTCTGCTGACTTTATTTACCAAGTTTCAATGTATCTCAAAATTCAGCCTTCTGACATTTACTCTTAGTATATTTGGTCTTTCCTGGGATGATCTCTTTTGCTCTCATGCCTTTAAAGTTAAGGAATGATGATTAAAAATGTGTATCATTACACATTACCACTAGGCTATAGCTCTCTATGTTCATATATTCAACTGACTATTTAACATTTTCACTTGAATGTCTCAATATCTTTTTCAATTTTGGGAGAATTTTGGCATTTCATCTTCAACCTGTGCTTCCTTTGGTCTTTTTTTTTTTTAATCATTAAATGGTACTATTAGTACTAACACTGCAGCAAGCAAACCTGTCAGTCATAAAGGGGAAGTTTTTCTTTCTCTCATTCTTATTTTTGTGCCATTAAATTTACATTTAAGATTATATTTTATGTCCTATAAATTCTACATCCATTTCTTCACTACTTCAGTTCAAACTACCATATCTTTCATCTAAGTAACTGAATAAACTTTTTAAACAAGTCCACTTTTGAATTCTACATTTTTTTCACTACTCAGAAACTAGGTTAAAGATAAACTAGATTAATTCCCTGTTTTACTCCAAACTTTTCAATGAGCCTTTGGCATGATAAATTTACCAGGCCCGTATACTTTTCCATGGCACACTATGCCCTACAGAGTTGAAAACCTGCCTAATTTCCCAGTCATATCTGTTACCACTTTTCAATTCACACCACAACAACAATCAAGACTACCTTGGCATTTCTAGGATGCTTGGCTTTAGAAAATATGGAGTCATTCACTTCCTTCTCTCTTGGTTGTGGTCAAACAGGCCACACTGACACTTTCCCTCAATTTTTAATTCTGTAGTCACCTAATCTGAAATGTACTTTTTTATTACACCAGTTAGAATAGGAATCCTAGGTCTTTTCCTTGCCATGTACCCTGCTTTGCATTTTGTATAGACCATGGAAGAGGAAATAATCAATACAATGAAGAGACAACCAAAAAAATGGGAAAGATTTTTTTGCCAGATATTCTTCAGACAGAGGACTAATATTTAGAATATATAAAGAACTAAAAAAATTAGACACCCCCAAAATAAAAGAATCAAAAAATGGGTAAAAGAATAAAAACAAATGACCAATAAACATCTGGAAAAAAACTTCACTATTTTTGGCCATTGGTAAATGCCAATTAAAACATCATTAAAATTCCATAGTACTTCAGAAAGATAGCTCATCAAGAAACCAAATAATAAAGGGTGGCTAAGCTGCAGGGGAAAAGGAATCAGTCTACACTGGTGATGAGAATAGAAACTAGTACAACCATTATGGAAATCAGTGTGGAGATTTCTCAAAAAATTATAGCTAGAAATTCCATTTTACTCAGCTATTCCCCTTCAAGGTATCTTCCAAAAAGAGTTAAAGAGATAATATCACAATGATATATGTGTATTCTTTTATATATATATGTGTATTCATTTTTATAGCAGCACAATAACGAAATCTCAGAAATGATCTATATGTACATCAATAGATGAATGGATTAAGAAACTGTGGTACTTATTTACAATGGAAAAACTTGAGCCCTTTGTTGGAAAATAGATGCACTTTGAGACAATAATATTAAGGGAAATAAATCAGACCCACAATCCTAAATATCTTGTTTTTCTTATATGAAAAAACCCAAAATATAAATAAAGATAAAATAAAAGATAAATAATAGGAAATGGAGATAGATCTTTTGCAAACAGGTAGGAGACCAAGAGATGGAAGAGGAAAGGGGAAGGGATAAAAAAGGAATTAGAATGTGTTATGTTCATGTACCATCTCCCTACAAGAAAATAATGAAAAGTTGATATATTCCATCATTTTGAAATAATCCAAATGGTAATATCATCATTTGGTTTTAGCATGAAAATCCAGCATGGCTTTTACAAGCCAATTTTCTATACTGCATTGGCAATCAAATACTTAGCTATAGCATGTCATGAATCCAAATGGGCACATCTAAACTAAACAGCATGCATTTTAACATCATTCTACCTCTGAAAGTCTCTTTTCAGAGTCACTGTGAACCAAGATTTCACTAAACAGAAAGTCTGCATGAAGTGATATGTTGGAATAATTTTTTTGGTAAAGTTTTATATCGGTTAAATTGTTCTCACTGTATAATGGAAGTAGTATAAAGTCACATCTATTCAGTACAGATAAAATTCAGGCTTATTACACTTTTAAGAAAAAGAGTCTGCAGTTTCATGCCAGCAATCACATCTGCAAACAATCACCAAGCAAATCTATTTTATTCTACATCTCCTTTGCAAGTGTGAGGATTACTAGATTTTACTGACTCTCAGAATCATACTGTTGGAATGATAGTTTATCCACACAAAGCCCTACCACTGACACATAAATAAGCTCGGTGTAAACCAAAAGCACAAGTAGATAGTAATGTTTTCTGAAATATTTGTGCATTATATGAATAACTAATGCCATTATACCATTCTCAGCAATTTCTCTCTAGTACACAGTGACAAAAAAGATGTTACAAGATTGTAAGAATAATATCAGTTTAATTAAAACATACATCATTTATTCCTCCTTCATAAATGTGCTCTGTGTAGTGAAACAATTAGTGTTACTCCAAAACAACAGATATTTAAATAGGATTTAAAACAAATTTAATGAAAGTAGATAATACCAAAATTTAAGTAATTATGACTACAGATGTTTTCTAGAGTTTAATAATATAAAGTTAGAGAATAAAGGAACAATAACATCTGCAAATACATTAATGTAACTAAGCAGTCCTATTTCTGTGTGTCCCCTAAACTTCTAGCTTTGTAGAATCATTTCCTTTTTCATAACTGTGAAAACTCTCGAGAGAGAGACATTTCTACTAATTTTCTCGTGCTATGATATTCTTTCTTCTTTGACTTTTTATATCACTGATTTTCTATATTTGAGTTTAATTTTTCTTTGCCCCTAAATCTACACAAATCTGGACACAAGTCTTTTATATTTAATTTTTTAAAAGAAAAACTCAACGTGAGTCACATGCATACCTTGTGAGTTTTACTCAAAATTTCAAGACAAGGATGAAGCTTGTGTCATAGAAACACAGAATAGTGGAGAACAGAGACTGCAAAAAATAACTTAGAATTCAATATTGGATTTAAATCTCCCTAATGCCTTATAGTCATTTCAGTATCCAGATTTCTCAGTCTCCTTCATTATAGTGTTCACAATCATAGGCATGCCGAGTGTGGCAGTGTGCGGCCATAATCCCTGAACTTGGGAGGCTGAGGCAGGAGAATTGCCATGAGTTTGAGGCCAGCTTGAACTCACCTTTGAGACCCTGTCTCAAAAAACAATATAATAATAATAATAATAATAAATAAATAAGCACACAATTATTTATATTTTATTTTGTAAGCTACACTCATTTGTGAAGAAAAACAGTCTGTTGCTTCAGCTTCATGATTATGTTTAGCTGATCCTAACTTTATCAATTATAGGATGAGTGTACATATAATTAAATATTTCTATGAAAACCACAGTTTAAAATATGTACTTGCATCTTAGTAATCCTTCCTCAAATTTTCATCAAGTGGCCTTTCACAAGCTTTGTACTCTGTGAGAATTTTTTGTTCTTTAAAGTATTTGTAGCAAGAGATGACATTTAATTTAATAAAACTGAGAACTTTTTTCATTTTCATCAATTTAAAATTAATATATAGCTATATGTATGTTTTACAAAATTATAAATACTTTGGGATGTTAGTATAATTTTCTCATAACACTGAAGTTATTTTTCAACTGGAATGTGGGAACGTGGAGACTTTTACCCAAACTAAGAAAATGTGTTACAAGTTTGAGAGACATGACCTAGATCATATATTTTATGAAAGCAAATACCTTCTAATAACCTCTAATTCTTTGTCCTATTTTTCTGTTTCATTTTCCAAGATAATTAATTGTAACCTGGGTTCAATATGGAATAACTATTTGCATACTTATGATGACTTCCTTAATCAAGATATAGTATCATATAGTATCATCACATACAAAGGAAAGCTCATCAGAATCACAGCAGACTTCTCAACACAAACCCTCAAGGCAAGAAGACCTTGGAGCGTAGTATTTCAACCCCTAAAGGAAAAAAGCCTCCAACCCAGTTTGATGTACCCTGCAAAACTCTCTTTCAAAATTGATGGAGAAATAAGATACTTTCATGGCAAAGAGCACCTTAGGAACTTCAAGAATACCAAACCAGCACTCCAAAAAATTTTAGACAATATCCTAGGAAAAAACAACAAGGATCACAACACCACAACCCCAGAAAGCCTGGCAGAATGAATCCATCAGTCATGACAAGAAATTAAACACAAAAGGGAAGAATCCAACAAAAAGAAAAAGTCATGACAATGATAAATCACTATGTATCAGTTATAACTATCAATGTTAACAGTCTGAATTCACCAATCAAAAAAATTGACTGGCAGATTGGGTCAATAAGCAAGATCCAACAATATGCTGCATACAAGAAACACACTTAATTTAAAAAGAAACTCATAAGCTGAAACTTAAAGGGTGGAAAACAATACTCCATGTGACAGGAATCGCCCCATAAAAGCAGTAGTAGCTATCCTCTTTGCAGATCAAGTGGATTTCAACCCAAAATCTGAAACATTCTTGGTCCCAAGAATTTCAGATGAGGGACAGTCAACCTGTATGTACAAATCTATTGTGAACACGTGTTTTCATTTCTCTAAAGTAAAAATGTAAGAACAGAACTGCTGGTTCTTAATAGTAATACAAGAAATTTCTAAATTGTTTTCCAAAATGGTTTTATCATTTTACATTCACATTAGCAGTATTAGAAAGTTCCACCTGGTTCACACATAAGCTGACATTTGTTCTTTTAAAACTTTTAACTTAATCTCCCTAATGAGTGTATAATACAATCTTGTTATTGTACTGATCAGTATTTTTCTGATTCTAGTGTTGCACACCTTTCCTTGTGCTATACTGGCTATTTTTCATCTTCTTATGTCTACTTTTTAATTGGGTTGTCTATTAATGAGCTGTAAGAGTTCTTTATATATTCTGGTTGTAGGTTATATGTATTATAAATATGTTCTGGTTAAGGACTACTTGTCATTTGCTTAAAGATGTCTTTTAAAGTTCTGAATTTTGAGTAGTACTCCATTTTATATATATAAAAAAATCCACATCTTCTTTATCCGGTTTCCAGTTGATGGGGACTTGGGTTGTTTCCAAGCTTTAGCTATTACAAACTGTGCCACTATAAACATGGGTGCATATATATCACTGTGGTATGATTCTTTCAATTCTTTTGTGAAGATATCCAGCAGGGGAACAGCTGTGTCAAATGGGACCTCTGGTCCTAAGTTCTTTGAGATTCCACCTCACCCCAGAAAGAATGGCTGCTATCAAGAAATCAACTAATAACACATGTTGGCAGGGATGTGGGGAGAAAGGACCCTTCTCCATTGTTGGTAGGAGTGCAGACTGGTGCAACCACTGTGAGAATCAGCATGGAGATACCTCAAAGAACTAGGACTGGAAGTCCCATTTAACCCACCTATTGCCCTGCTGGGTATCTTCCCAAAAGAATTAAAAGACTCATACCACAGCGATATATGTGCACCCATGTTTATAGTGCCATAGTTTATAATAGCTAAAGCTTGGAAACAGCCCAAGTGTCCATCAACTAGAAACTGGATAAAGAAGATGTGTTTTTTTAATAAAATGGAGTACTATTCAGCAATAAAGAATGAGAAATTAGAGACATTTATAGCTAAACGGATGCATATTGAGGTCATATTCTTAAGTGAAATAAATAGGACGCACGTGTAAATACTGAATAGTTTCTCTACTGCGAGAAACTGAAAATGTAAATAAGGATTAAAATGATTAAAACAAATAATTGATAATTTGAAATAGGAAGAAAAGGTTCAAAGGGGTAGGGGAAGTGGGAGGG
>NW_004624932.1:1126603-1144094 GCF_000247695.1 Heterocephalus glaber | reverse complement strand
TTTTTTTGGTGTATACATTTAATTTCTTATCATTACTAATAATTCTCTGAGAACAGTCTCAGACTCTTACTTGATATCAACAATTCTGCAAAGAGTTGAGCAATGAAACATAAAAAGAAGAAAAAACACCAGGAGAAGAAACTCTTCAAAAGACCTGTGAAGAAGTCAAGGGTACAAGAAGAAAGTTGGATTTACAAGATGTTCTGCAGGGTAGAGCCAAGGTACTGGCCCAAACTCAAGGCCGCAAAGTGGCAGACAGTTCTTCCTCAACCTCAGTGCACTTCTCCTATGAAGACAAATTCTTGGATGCAGAACTGCACAACTCTCCAGAGGATGCTGCTGAGACACATGAGATGGTCCCAAGTTCAAATCTGGATGCAGCAGAGAATTTCTCAGTCTCAGAACATTTGCCCTGCATTCCTTCTTCAAGCAAGTGCATTCCTGTGGACCAGGATGGTCCTGGATCCACCCAGAGGCTTTAAAATCAAGATTTGATGGAGAGCGAGAATTTCTCCTTCATGGAACATTCCCATTTGCCTTCCTCCTTGGCCAGTAACCCTTCAAAGTCTGCAACATCTACTGAAAAGAAAAGAGTCCTGAAGGTTTACCATAAGCCTGTCCCAATGAAAAGGGGTATGGCTTCCTTGGGGGATACAGAAGAAGATTTGGAGCCCCTCACAAAGATGACAAGAAGAGCAAAAATTACCTTTCCTGAGAAGATCCCTTCAAAAGCCAGCCTCTCTCATATGTGCCTAAGAGACGTCCTAACTGACAGTGAAAATGGCTTGCACGGGGAAGGCCAAGAGGAAAGGGAAGAGGCTGAGAAGCCACCTGAGCATCTGGCCCAGGGTTCGGTGCTGGAGGATCCGTATAGTGGCTTTAGGTGCATGGTCTGCTGCCAAGTCTTCCCCAATATGCGGCTGTTTAAGAAACACCGGGAGGATGGGGTTGAGGGTGGTGCTTCATGCCTTAGTCTTGCATTTGCCAAACCAAGGAACACAATGAAGCAAAGCAAGAGAATCACAGAGGAGGAGGATAGGAATATGACAACATCTGGAGGTGATACGGAGATATGCTTCAGGTTCTTGTTACTTTTGGCTTTTTGTGGTTTTTTGTTTTACTATTATAATAAATAGAAATTAAATCATAAAAAAATAAATGCACTACACAAATATATAGAGGTTACTGGACACTGTGCTGTGAAAATGAAATGCTTTTTTCTCTTTTTGAGACAGGATCTCAGTATATGGTACAGGTTGGCCTCAAACTTGTGGCTATCCTCCTGCCTCAGCCTCCTGAATGTTGAGATTACAAGTGTCCATCACAATACTTGTCGAAATTTTGAGAAAAAGAAGACTTTAGTTCAATTTTTCTCTGCCTTTTATTATCTTCTTAACCTGGCCATCTTTAAATATCAGTTTCCTCATATATAAACATTGTCTACTTTTTAATAATAGTTTAGCATGGCTGTTATGCAAATTACATGTGTCAGTGTGTGTTCATCAATTTTAACCAATGTTCCACTATGGTGGAATGTACTGATAATGGAGCAGGCTATACATGTGCAGCGGTAGGGGACACACAGGAAATCTTTGTCCTTTCCTCCCAATTTCATGTTGAACCCAAAATTGTTCTATAAATATATTTTATTAGATATAAGTAAAATACATATTAAATGTGTGCATATTTATATAGTATTTCTCATAAATGGAAATAGGTAAAAATAACAAAATAATCGCTTCAAGTTTTTTCTTGTATTCATTTTAAAATGCAGACAAGTAATATCTTTTAGAAACTTCAGAGTGAAGGTGTATCTGTCACATTACACAACTGACTCGCAGGTGCTTGAGCTCAAACTTTCTTTTTGCTGCCTCAACTTGGTTGCTGGTTCTATTATTGTATGTGCATTATTGCCCTGTTGCTTGTTTTACTGTCCTAGAATCATCTGAAGCATACTGCAAGGAAGGTGGCACCTGGCCATGGAACTCAGACAATACTCTAGAGCTTCAGAGGCCTAGGAATATACTTTCTTTAATAGGTGCTATTCAAATTTTATATTTCCTCTAGAGTTAGTTTCATTAAATTGTCTTCTAAGTTACTTCTTAGAAGTTGTCAAATTTATTTCAAAAAAGATTTTTGTAATATGCTTTCTATATCCTTTTAAATTCTGTAAAATCTGTGGTAATGTCTCCTAGATCTTAATATTGTAATTTAAAAAATGTATAACTGATATTGTGTAACAGGAAGAAAAGGTCTAAAAGAGCAGGGGAATTGGGAGGGATAGGGGAAAGGAAAAAAGGGAAAGGAAAAAATATGAGAAGAGGAAAAAAATGGAAACAAGGTCTTTGCAAATAGGGAAGGGTGGAGGGGGTGAAGGGAGGGCAAGGGAAGGGGAAAAAAAAGTGAGAACCAAGATACTCATGTAATGGTACAAGATCCCAATGATTAATGTAACTGTATTGTATACCTAAAATGTACCAATAAAGTTAATGGGGGGGGGAAGAAAAAAATGAGCATTGTACTGCTTTTCCTTAAAAAAATTCAAATTCTTAAAGTAATATAATTTATTTTCACATTGAAAATCACCAAATATGTACATATATATTTTGCTAATATGAACCAATGCATTTTATGTATTTTGAGAAGAGATCTGCATTCTACCATTAAAGGGAATGTAGAAAACATATTACATACACAGCAGTATAATTATGATTTAATAATATTTTATAACAATTTTTGTTTTCTAAATTTATAATAATAGAGATCTACAAATTCCTTTAGTATAAAAGTGACATATTAACAGACTTTGTTAATTGTTTATGTTTCAATATTTCACTTATGTACAATGAAGAATAGTGATCTAAAAATATGTGTTTCTGTTACTTTGATGATCGTTTTACTGATTTTTTCCTAGGAATTCTTCAACAAAGCCCTGGTCTACATTTATAATGTAGAAAAATAAGAATTTTTGTAAATCAAATAACCACCATTTCCATCTGTAGTAAAATAACTCTTCATTGTATCCAACTCTACATATTCTCCAGCCTACCTTATATAATATGTTCAGTATGATAAAGAGTGAAAGTGTGCAAAGTCATTGGACATAGCACATCCTGGCCCAGAAATCATACATATAGGTATGACTAGAAGTGGACACATAGACAGAGAGTCAAAATTGACACCAGATATATATCCTGGGGCTTAGAGGTAATTCTGAACAGGAAAATAATAGGAGGGCAGTTACAAAGGAAATAATGTATATTCATCTCCCTTCAACATTTCTAAGTTCATGATTAAAAAACACAGCAATGTCCATGTCACTGACCAATTAGCTGAACTAATTTGAGAAAAAGCTATGAAAAAGGCAAATTTATCTTCCTGTTAAAGTCTCACAGTCTGACCTCCTCAGATAGTGTTCTGTTCTCCCCATCTCTTTCCCTCCTCCAAGTTTCTACATCTGTTCTACTTGTTACAACTTATCTTTTATGAGCCTTAGCCCGCAAGGAGTATCTGTCTATAAGCATTCACCTTGAGGAAGCTCAGAAAAATCTGAAGTAAGATGCTAAAGTATATTAGAACAGGAATATTTCTAGGTAGTGTTATATGCATAACATTTCTGGCATTTTGTTATCTACTTAAATAGTTCAAGCACCAAATTCCACAGTATGAAATAAAATTTTACATAAAATTGATCATTTTTATAAAATTCATAGATACCAAATAAGAATAATAGAAATTTAGAACTCCAATAATGATTTTGAGTTAACAAAGAAACTGTACTTATTGATGCCTCAGCTACTATAAAACCATCGTTATAAATGGTTATTAATTACCTTCAGTTGGTATGACCACCTTCTTAAAAAATGAACTGTGAGGATTACTAAGGCTACGTATTTCCGAGGTAAGAAGGGACAGAAAGAAAACTATTCAGAGTGAAGAATTCTGATACTGTGATTATTTTTAATTTGAGAGGATGAGACTGCAAGTGTTAAAGGCAACTCAAGATTAATCAATATTGATGGACTTGCCACTGCATTTGTGTTCTTACAAAAAATATATTATTTCTCAACAATAACGTGTAGAAAGAAGATTCATAAATAGAAGGAGTTTTATATAGAAAGAATTTGGGACAATTGTCTTGGACCCAATATTATATTTTTAGATAAATGATAATACATATGTATTACATATAAATATATATTATCATATAATTTTCATAGATTCACTATATGAAATCAAATATATTTTATTTATTATAACTAAGTCCCATAGTACATCTCTAAATGTCCTAGCAACAGATTTATGGAATGTAATGCACATAATTTTCCTGTTAAAGCTGTTTGCCTTTGAACTTCTAAGTTCAGCTTAGAGACAAAGCAGGAAAAACTACCACTCCCAACTTTACAATAAGAATAAATGCTAAACAACTTGAATCGTCAATG
This sequence comes from Heterocephalus glaber, assembly GCF_000247695.1. Next base: position 1,139,652 of record NW_004624932.1, on the reverse strand, counting down.
AATGATGAAATTATATGACAATTTGAATGATAAAAAGAATAATTACCTAGAACAGAAGTTTTGTTTTAAAGACAAAAACAGCATTTAAAAAATTTTACAGTTGAAATAACTGTCCACCATCATCTTATCAAAATGATCATAGCATTATCAATGGGAAACATCAACATTACATAGTCAGTGATGTAATAAGGATATAACATTACATTTGTAACATTCTTGCTCAAAATGCATAACTTCCAGAAGCAACGTCAGACAAACTAAAGTTGCAAAATAACACTTCTGAAGTATCAAGTCGTTAAAGATAAAGAAAGGCTGTGAACTGTCTCAGATTGGAAGAAGCTAAGAAGATATGACAAACAAATGATATGTGTGTTACTGGACCAGCATACATATACTCTTCAGACAACTGGTACAATTTAAGTAAGGCCTATAGATTAGTTAAAAGTACTTTACAAGTCAATTTCCTACTTATAAAAATTGTAGTATGATTATTTAAAATTGCATATTCAGAACAAATGGGTAAAGGATATACAAGAGCTATTCACAGCACAGAAAGAACATATTTCCATGTCTGAAACTGTTTTAAAATGAAGATATGATAATAATATGAGAGATTCAAAGATGGCATTGTAAAGACTGGCAGCAAATCACTGCCTCTTTGCTACCTGGAGTCCAGACACCTCGAAAACAACAATCAAAGAAAAAAGAAGAGGAGCTCAGGGAATCAAAAAGAGCCAACAGGAACACTGGAAATTGCAGAAACGTTAGACAAATTGAAGAGAATGCAGAGAGAAGAACAATGCCATCTGGAATGCTAACCATGGCTCCTGGAAAGTGGGAACAGGTTCCACAAATGCAGAGAGGGAGCCTCAGGGGTAGACAAAGCAAGAGCAGTGCTAACCCAAGAAAAGGCCACTGTTATTGTAAATGGCATGGATACAGTGTAGGGTTTTATTCTGAAAGTGACTCTTTTCACATGGCAGACTAGAGTTGGAGAAACAATTCACTGTAGGATTATCCATCCTTGAGAAACCAAAAGCCCTTTAGAGAAGGTGTTTATTGTTTAAGACTGAGCTGTTCTGGGAATCAGAAGTCACAGAAGTCACACTAGAGTTTCTGGGGTCACTCTAACACAGGGACAGGGACAGGGGGTGACAGCTACAAGAAACAGTTGCAGAGTCGGGGCGGGCCAGACATAGGCCCCTGCTAACTTTAAGGAGCAGTCCACTTAGTCTGCAAAGGACACAGTGATCCTGTCCTCTGTGGTGAGAAGCCAGACCAATCAGGTGTGATTTTGTGAAAGCTGGGTATGAAAATGGGGCATTATGTCTAGTAGACTGTGTAGCCTCCTTCCCTGCCTACTTTCTACAAAAAGCCTAGTGGTCTGTTTGCTGTCCTGATCTGCCAACATGATCAGGGATATAACTTGACTTGGACAGTTGCCAAATCCCAGGATGTACAGATAGAAGGGCCTCTGGAGCAAGAAGGGCATCTAACAGTCCCATAAACCACAAAGCTAGTCAGAGATAGCAGCTATAGAGAGGAGCACAAGCACTAAGAGCCACTGGAGTGCAGACAGCCATAAGGCAGACACCGCACCATTGACTAATCCCACGCAGTAGGAAAGTCAAGGCAGGACTCAGCATTCACACAGCAAAACGTGGGCATGCATGCAAAATAAGCCTCAGCTGTGACTCACTCCCCATGTCTGGTGGAATCCAGTGCTAAAACATTGATCTGAAACGCATTTTTCTTTTTCTTTGTTTTTAAAAGTTCTATTTTCCTTTCTTTTGCTCTTTTTTAAATTCTTTTGTAAATTTTTCTTTTCTTTTTTTTCTCCTGGTAATTTTATTTAATTCTTTTAAATTTATTTTATTCTTGAACTAGCTTTTTTATCTCTTTTGTCCCTTCCTCTTTCTTATTTTCTTTTTCAAGTTGTACTTCTTTTATTTTTTCCTTTCCCACTCCCTTTTTTTATGTTATTATTACTACTAAGCTTTATTTATTCTTAGTTTTTTTGTGGACACTATGGCATTATTGCCGAATTCTTTTATATTGTGAACTGTGGTTTTACTACATAGATATTTAATGTATGACAATCTTTTGTCTTTATGTCCATAATATTTTTTGCAGATCTCTTTTGTATTGTTAAAGGATGTACAGTTGTAGCTTTTATTGGTTCTTATGATATGTCAATATCCAGTTTGTCTTTGACTGTATTATTATTCCTGATTTCTATTCTATTGTGAATGATGACATAGTTGTTGCTATCAATTGATATTGACTGTGTACTGATATCTGCTTTGTCTTTCTGTCTTCAGCAATACTGTGAGTTTTTTTTAAAATTTCCTCTCTGAGTGGTGCTGGCAATCAAGCCCCAGAAGAAATGTGAGGACTAAGAAGATTCTTAAGTATTATGTTGAGTAGGTTAGGTATAAACAGCAAAACATGACCAGACTCAAGTACATATCACAGGGAGATGGAATGTAAACAGTAGTGATAGAGTTTTACCATCCTAACCAATCATCAGCCTGCAACACAATAACATTAGAAATATGAGAAATTAAGGCAATAAAATCCCTCCAAAATCCCTTAACTATTTAAAAGCTGATCTCATGGATATTGAAAAAGAGGAAGTTACAGGCAAAGAACTCAATCCAAATGGCCAAAATATTTGAAAAGATTGAAGAAAAAACACACAAGCAAGTTATATAAGATGTTTAATGAGCTCAGATGATTTAATTAAACAGATATAGGATTTTACTAATAAAATGCTGAACAAGCTTAAAAATGAAAGAGTAAACTAATTGAGTTAAATAAGACAATGGAAGACATAAATAACCATTTAGTAAAGAAGTAGAAGTTATAAAGAGAAAGAAAAGAGAAATACAAGATATAAAAATATTCAATAATAAGCATGGGTAGCAAACTTAAGCAATGTGAGAACAGAGTGTCAAAAATTGAAGACAAGGTAGATGTAGTAGATCCTTGCCAACAAAATACCATAGAAAATGGGGCAAGATATTGCAAAAGGTGAATCCAACATCTGTTTGTTACATGACAAAAAAAAATCCACAACAACACAGAATTATAATGAAGGAAAAATTAAAATAAAAATTAAAAATAATTAGATGATCATTCAAAAGGTATAAAAATCTATTCACTGAAATTAGAGCAGAAAATTTTGCAAATGTAGGGAAAGAGAATTTAATAGTCATGTACAAAAGCAGTAGAGAACCCCAAATAGTCATTACCGGAAAAGAACCTCTCCATGACATATCATAGTAAAAATTCCAGAAAAACAACCAAAGGAAAGAATACTAAAGGCTGTTAGAGAAAAAACAGAAAGTAACCTATGAAGGAAAACATATCAGAATAATAGCAGATTCCTCAACACAAATCTTAAAGACCAGGAGACTTTAGAGAAAAGTATTTCAACCCATAAAAGAAAACAAATGTCAACCCAGACTTCTGTATCCTGCAAAATTAGCCTTCAAAATAGCCAGAGAAGTAAAGATTTTCCATGGCAAAGAAATGCAAAATAACTATATGATCACTAAACTAGCATTGCAGAAAATACTTAAAGGAATCAGACTGAGATTATAGACTTTCTGGAGGGTAAGGGGATTTGAGGCTAGGAGAGGAGAAAAGAGGAATAAAAAAGGATTAAAATGGAATATGTATATGTAACCATATCCCACAATAAATATATTCATTGTGTATTACAAACATATACTAATAAAAATTGACATTGTATTTACTTTTCAAATTTGAATAAGATTTAATTTGAAAAAGATTTAATTTGAAAATATGAACATATTATTGACTAAATTACTTTTTTGCTAAAATACACAACTGTAAAAATGCAACCAGAAATGAAACACATATCATTTAATTTCATATTCTTTGTACCATGCAAGCAAATTTGAAGAGCCAGTCAGTTCATTTGTGTTGATGTCAAAGCCACAATACAGAGTTCTGTACTCTTCATTGTATTCCTTTTAAGTAACCATATAAATGAAGGTATTTCAAACAGCCCATTACTTTGCAATTAGTGAGTATATTTGATTTATTTAATCTTTAGTGTTCCATATTATACTGGGGATATGAGTGATAGAAAAAATTACAGAGGTATTTCTAGATAAATTCCATCTTCTTGTTACTAGAAGATCTTATATAGTTAATTAAATTAGAATTTAAAACACTGTCGTGCAGTATTAGCTATTATTGGTGATGCCATTGCTTTCATCAATGTCATTGCCCTTTCCAATCTTTAACAAAAATAAATCAGCTGATGAGTTCTAGTTTTCCTTTAAGCTATTCAACCCTGACTTACTTAAATTCAGACACTAAGTGATTTAACAAAAGCAAGTGGAAAAGCCCCATTGGATCAAATTCCATAGCGCTCAAGCATCAAAGTGGACCTGCTTAAATTGGCAGCCTTCAGTCTCTAGCTCTCTCACTTGCTGACCTTTGAAAAAGCAATGATCTTTGTCATCTTGTTCTGCTTCATGTTCTCCTTTCCGTTGGCACATAAAACCATCCAAAATAATCACCATCCATGAATGTCAATGGAACTGTGCAATTCCCTTTCATATTCTTGGTTTGTGTCATGTAAAAGTGAGAGTTTAGACATTTTATTAAAGCATAAAAGATGCTCAAACCAAATGTAGATTAAGCTATCAACTTGTATTCAGGGCGTGAAATGTCAGGATAAAGGAGGCGTTGTGAAATGGTTTGAAGACATTATTGAAAAAGTTTACATTGGTATGTTGTTTGTTTGTTTGTTTGTCTGAAACTGGGGATTGAACTGGGGCCTTGCACTTGCGAGGCAGGCTGCAGAACCACTGTGCTAAATTCCTAGCCCTACATTGGTTTGTTTTTATAGGGAACATAATTTCTCTGGACATAATGAAAAACTTTCCAACTTGAAGTCCAGGAGATGTATGAGTTTGAAAATACTCCTGTGTAGAAAAGTTACAAAAGTTGAAAGGAGGGAATGTCAGTTATGAAAGGGCTTTTGAATGATTCCTTCAGATTGCAGTCTCAAGATAACAGTAAATGATTAACAGATTGTACCATAATAAACAGAACAAAATGCAGGTCTCTGTATTCCATTTATTGAATAAGCACATACTTATATCTCTATGTTTTAAGATTACAATTCACAATCCTACACTTAAAATCAATGATGATGCTTTGAATCTATTATGTATTTTCTCTCAGGTCATTCTTCTATATTATAAAAATTGTAAAGGAGAAACTAAATAATAGCAATATAATCTTAAAGAAGAGTTTTGGGAACAATGAACAATGAAATAAATCTAAAAACTGTTAATATTCTGATCCTCTTTATCCCATTCTGAATCATAAAAGAAAGTAACTTTGAATTGAATAGGCTCTCTAGAGATATCTGGTCACTAACATTCATTTTGATGAGCAGAAAGACTAAATCTAGGAATTGTGTATTTATTCCACTAATAAGGACAGGAAAATAGTACTTTAATTCACCATTTCATTAAGCAAGCATTTATGGTCCCACTCTTTGAGAAGTTCTGGGGAAAATAGGAAAGGAAAAGGTAATAAAATGCATCTCTACAAAGTTTACTGCATTAGTTTAGTTGATTAAATTCATGCAGTACATTTGAAATCAACTACAAAGCAGCACAAAAAGTACAAAACATGAAAAAGAACAAATTCACACCATAGATGTAGGTTTTAAGTAGAAGTGTAGATTTTTATAGATATTAAGCATTTTGTCTTGTCTACTAATAACTTTGATCATTTTCATATATAGTCCTATACTTCCTTATTTAATATTTATAAGGATCCCTTTAAAAAATTTCACAGAGTTTAATGCCTTATTTTTGTGGAAATTACAACAACATTTACACACTAGAAAATACAATTTTACGCATGTGATAAATACAAAAATAAATTTCACCACTTTCTGAGACTGTTGGTCTCTAGACTTGTTGCCATCCCCATGTATTTCTGGCACCAAATACCATAGGAGAGATGTAAATCACAATTTTACCTCTGTCTCAGAATTTCCATGTCATGACACAAAGCGAATCAGCAAGGGGAAATCAGAACTCCTAAAGGCTCTTCTTCCATTCAGATGTCTAGCAATAAATTTTGCACACACAAGAGTATGCTGTTTATTGCTTCCAGCTCCAAAATAACTCTTCATTGCCTATTCGGGGAAAATAGATCTGGGTCCTTTAACTGTGGTTTCCTTGCCAGTTGGCACAATGTTAGAGCTTTTTTAAATTAGAGGGTTCTTGTGAACTATTACAAAAAGGAAAGGATTTGTTTTCTTATTTCAATTGTTGTGCTTTTGCTTTTTGTAAAAACAAAGAAACTTATCTTTCCTGTTTGCTGGGGCCTGGTGACTAATATTCTACAGCCCTTCCAACAAGAACACCACATGTTCCAGGCTTTCAAATTACAGGCTAATTCCTGTACACATACATATCAGCCACAACTAGCCTGTACTCTGAATGATTGTTTCCTGCCTGTCTACTGATGCAGATTTCCTCTGGAGCTTGCCACCCAAAGAAATTCTTTACCAATCCACTACAGTCATATGTTCTCCATAAATGTCTCTACCCAGCTTGAGAAGAGGGTTCTGTCCCAGGTTTGTCCTTTTCTGGCAACCTCCCTCAACCCTAGGCCACTTGTGAATGCTGTTAATATTTTCATATTTATTCTACCACTTGTAGCTTAAAATTCCTTATATGAGACTCCCACCTCTAAACTACACTGTGAATTATATCTTTGAATGAACTTATATATAGGAGTGACAGAAAACCATACATTTCACTAAATTCAAACTAAATATATCCTCCAAATGATTTTTCCACAGTTAAAACTAACAATATCTATGACTATTAAAATATCACTTGTATTAGAATTTTCAAGAGAGGCAAAATCAACATAATGGATGAAGTGGGAGGAATTATTAGGGGAGTTGTTTCACACAGTTATGAAGGATGAGGAGAAATACTATGACAGGTTGTTTGCAAGATGCAAACCTGGGATGCTGGTAGGATAGCTCGCTCAATGACCAAAGGCCTCAGAACCAAGAAAAGCAATGGTGTCAGTCTCAGTCTAAGACTAAAGGCCTGAGCACCTAAGGGGCCCCTGTTAAAACCCTTGTATCCAAAGGCTGAAGTTCTGATCTCCAAGGGCAGGGGGAAAAGAATGTCTTAGCTCTAGGAGAGAGAAAGAAAATCACCCATCCACTGCCTTCCCTATATCTAGATCTTTAGTTGATTGGAAGATACCTATGCACATTGCAAACAGATCTTTTCTTCAGTCCATTATCTGCAACAGCAACCTTCTCTAGGAACACTTCACAGTCACAAGTGGAAATAATGGTCCTGCTATTTCTTAGTCCACTCATACCTAAAATTAACCATCACATCACCCAACAAGAAGAGAGTGTCATCAATTAAATTAAAAGAGACAGCAGTGTGAATCAATGCCATTAATTCCCCCTACTCGCACACAGGTGGATTTGTAGATATATGCATACAAATGCACAGTCACTTACACACGTACTGTATGTATAAGGAACCTTGGCTTTGGAAAGGGACCATACAAATTAGCTTAATTAAAAGCTCTCCTTAGTCCTCAGAAATCTGGCTGTCTGGACAATCATTTTCCACCAAATGTATTCTTCCAGGGCTGACAAAGTACAGCCAGTGGTACCAACACAGGTTGATATATACTGCTAAAATAAAGTTTTTTAAAACCACATATGGAACTACTTTTTAAGTATTTTCTACACCCTGATACTTTCATACTATGACTATAGTTGAATAGTTGCAACAAAGAGCATAGGGATCACAAAGCTTAAGTATAAATCACTTGATTTTGGCAGACAAGGCTTGCTGATTTCAGCTCTGTCCTATTGAAGGGCATTGAAAATGTAGGATAAAGTTGTCCATTTCTGCTATATGGACACAAAAATTAGGAAACTTTGAAGCCAGCCATTAGCTTCTGACCTAAGCACACAGGAACAGCTCCATGAACTTTCAGGTAATATCAAGCACTTGATGGTCACTATTTTCTTTGCCACTCAGGGATTTTACTTTGAATTTTTCCACCATGCAATGAATGATTGTTAAAGTCAGAAGCCTAAACACTGGATTACATGTTACCTTGAAAGAGTGGTTTAAGAAGGATGGAGAATTAAAATACTTAAAGAAATTCTGTATTGGGAGCAAAGAGAAAATAGATTTGAGTGCTACTGCTGATAAGAGAAAGCTATTATCAAAGCACAAAGACTAGGCTTAGAAGTCATACTGGAAGCAGAATATTGGAGATGAGACAAGAAAAATAGGTTAATTAGGCATTTACAAGACTTCAATTTTTCTCCTTTCAAATAAGACTTGGAAATATAAAGGACAATAACAAGGAGGACTAATAAAAGGATTGGAATATAATATAAAGGTCACTTATTTAGTAAGATTTGGCAGGATCTTTTCACTTCAAAGACTACCAAATCCAGCTCAAGAAATGGGATTATTTTTAAATAAATGAGAATCTTTTTAAGTAAGATGTAAATGAACACACAAGTTAGAATCAAATTTGGTTTTGTGTCAAGAAAAGTAAGTCTACAAAGCCAATATTCTAAATGATTAAAAAAAACCATGAAGAGAAGAAGACATGTAGATTTCTTTCAAATTAAGGACTTTTTAAAAAGGATGTGAATCATTTGCCATCATTCCTTTTGTTCTTAAATATATCTTGGAGCAATACTTAAATATGTAATCAAATACGTAAATATATAGGATCATTAATTTGAGAATAATAAGATTTAAAACAATGTTTTCTTACTATGGAGCCCCAGACAAAGACAGAAGTATTTAATTTAATAATGAAATGTCTTCTTGGAGTATACTAGTGAAGCAGCTAGCTTTCATGCTATATTATTTTATCTATATCCTTATTTCTACACTGAATCTGTTTGTCATAAAATGCTATTCACCACATTAAGAAAGAGAAGTGAACTAAGCTGATGTGTATTTGAAATATGATAAAATGACAAATGTTTGTTACCTTGAATAAAAAAAATTACATCACTTACAGTACACCAAGCACTATATTTTATATAAATAACCTTTCTTTTGAATTTGTATTTGGATGCAAAATAGATGGTGAAATTTTGGATAAATGGTTTATCCATTAAAGTAGCTTGATTTGTGCCATTTTTTTACTTCTCAATATGCAGTTTTGTAAATTATAAGTGCATTTTATTGCTGATTTATAAGTAACCATGATAATCTTAGTATCCAGGAATTATCATCAGGCCAACAAGAAAATTTATTGGGAAGCAACTTATTCAACTTAATCAGAGGGAATAAATTCAATATCTGTCCCAGGAAAAGAAGAATTACATTAATTATAACCTTTCTGAGTACTGCTGTATGATTCCATCCTATCAATATTAAGAAGAAAACCTCTGGAAGGTTAGTGATAAGTTCTACAAGTGGCATTTTTGCTGTTCTCTGAAACTAGGGTACGTTTGACTCTCTACATTAAAAAAAAAACTTACTTTTGTTATTCTAGCCTCACAGAAAACATTTATTATAAGACAGAAAAAAACATGACAACAAACTAATTATAAGATGAGACTCCATCATTTTTTAAGAGAAAATTCAAGTCTCTGGTGACTTTTTCTAAGTATCAAGGTAACAACAAAAGAATCACAAAATACTTAACATGAGTGAAGCAAAAAGAGCAATAGCTATTGGTCCTGAGTTCTTTGTTTTTCACAGGATATTTGTGTAGGGATTGTGGTAGTCTTAGCTGACTGTCCTTTAAATAATGGTAAACAAAAAACAATTCTAAATATGTTCTATGCTAGTTTTCCCTGCTTCTCTTCTGCTGAGATGTGTTATTATAAGATTCAAGAAAAAATTATATTTCAACATTATTTAGCTCAATTGAAAACCTTCATATGATTTCTCTAATAGCAATATATTTCTGAACCATGATTTATGACAGATTTATTTTCATCATAGTTGATTTCATCTTAATTATTTTAACTCAGAGAAGATAAGCACAATCTCTCACCTAGGAAAAGAAGAGCAGCCTCAAGAGGAGGAGGATAAGTAGGAGGAGAATTAGAGGGAATAAGGAGAGGAGAAGGGGGCCTGGGAATTAGCCATTATGGAAAATTTATTAAAAGTGCTTATTTACATGCACTTATACAGCCAGTCCAAAAATCCAACAAAATTTAAAAGAAAGCATTGTCACTGTAAAAGGCTGAGTCAACACAGTAAGAGGAAAACCTGAATTATACAATGAGAGCGTTTTTGTATCAGATGGAGTATGAAGATTTTTAATTTTAAGAACTTTTCTTTGTTCATTTATTCAACAATCTTGTATTGCAGAGCTGCTCTATTCAAAGACAGCCCCAGACACTGAGAATACAGGATTGACCAAAAAGTTAAGTTCCCTATTCTTGTGGAATTTACATTCCAGGAAGGGAAAGTGAGAGAAGAGAAACTGCCAGTCATTTTTACATGCACAATTTCTTTTAGCTAAAGTAAAAATAACATTATGGAGTGCTACGATTTGTAGTTAACTATATACTATCTATATTTTACTGATGAAATTAGAAATAAGTGAGGCTATAGAAAATGAATTCCCTTGGGCCGGGGATTTAGTTCAGTGGTTTCGTAACCTGCTCAGCAAGTGCAAGGACCCCAGTTCAATCCCTGGTACCAAAAAAAAAAAAAAAAAAAAAAAGAAAATGAATTCTCACTTCAAACTAAAAGTACTAAATCAGTACACAATTGAAAATTTCCATTTTGACTATGTTTTTATGACTGCATTTTTAAGGTTGTTATGAATTAACAAAAATCTACAAAAAATTCTCTATATTTTGAGATAAGCAATGTCTGTTATTGCTTTTGATTTGTTTTGGATTGGTTTGGTTTTCTTTGTTCCTGCTACTTTTTATAGTTACTTTATTGAGTATCATTATCTTCAAAGTACTTACTTTGTAGAAGACATAAACCAAAAAGATTCTTACAAAAAAAACCCAGGTAATCCCACAAATTTTCTTTTCAGTGAACTAAGACTATTTATATAAATGAAACAAATTAGCATTTATATAGAAATATTCTTAAAATATTGAAATATGTATTTTAGGGAAGTATGTTAACTGCTCCCTACTTCCTATTTATTGCTCTTCAATTTTGCTTTTTATTTGTGTGTGTATGTGTATATTTGTGCATGCATGTGTGTATATATATATATATATAGTGTTTCACATATAAAAGTAATTATGAAATATTTAAGCTTCTGTGTCTGACTTATTTCACATAACATTATGTTCTCAAGTTCTATCCATTTACCTACAGAACCCTCAAGTTTATTTTTTTTATAGCAGCATCATACTCCATTGTTTAGAAATACCACTTTTTTCCTTATCCATTCATCTGGTGATGGATATATATGCAATTTCCAAGATATTATTAATTGGGCTGCTATAAAAATGGGTATGCATGTGCTGTAGTCAGGGTTTGAAAGTGAAATAGACAATACAGGGAACATAATTTATAGGATTATTTTATCATAGTCACACAAAAAGTCAAATATACAGAAGTGCATGAGGTCTAGACACACACTAGAGACCCACAGAATCTAGCCAAGCATCTGAATCCCACAGCAATGACTCTCACAAAATTCAGCTGAAGGCCTAGAGTCCAAGAAAATGTCCTGCACAAGTCCAGCCAGAGGCCTAGAGCCCACAGTAATGTCTGATGCAAGGCCGTATTGAAGATCTGCACTGAGAAAGCCCAAAGGCCAGTGGTGAAAGCTAGAAAGCCTGCACCGGCAGAATGAAGGGTTTGTGTCACCAGGCTGACAGATCTGCACTGGGGCCAGGAAGTGATACTCACAGCAAAGATCAGAGCTCCCCTGACAAGAACAGCAGACATTCCTGGCAACAGCAAGGACCCGAGATCCTCCTACATGAGAGAACAGCCAAATTCACATCAGGAAAACCACCCATGGCAAGCTTCTCCTAGAAAATCATCAGCCAATGATCTTCCCCTCCAGTTCCTTTTATGCCATTGGCAACAATGTTCAGGTTGATATTCTATCCCCAAAACATGCTGATTCAGTTTAGGTGGGCATTCCAAGTTGACCATTAGTTAATCTACCACAGCACGTATCCCTGTAATATAATGATTTTAACTCTTTTGAGAAAATACCTCAGATGGGGATAGCTGGGTCAAGTGGGATTTCTACTCTTCATTTTTTGAGAAGTCTTCATACTGATTTCCACAGTGGTTGTCCTAGTTTACATTCCCATCAATAATGCAGTAGAGTTCCTTTTACCCCAAATACTCTCCAGCATTTGTTATTATTAGATTCTTTTTATGATAGCCATTCTTTCTGGGGTAAATGATATCTCAGTGTAATTTCAGTTTGCATTTCTTTGGTGGCCAACAGTGATAAGCATTTTTTCATGTATTTATTGGCCACTTATACTGCTTCTGAGAAATGTGTATTCATTTAAGTTGCTCAGTTTTAGATTGGATCTTTTTATTTTGGAAAGGGATCTAATTTTTTGGATTTTTTTATATATTATTATATTCTTGATGCTAATCCTCTGTTCATGGGAAAACTGGCAAGATTTTTTCCTATTCTGTACATTGTCTCTTCATTCTGTTGGTTGTTTCCTTTTCCGTGCAGCAACCAGTCTGCAGCAACCACTGATTCAAGAATTTAATATTTGATAATAGTGCCTAAGGCAAGTTCTTTCCTTCCAGAAAAATTCAAGCATCACCCCTGAGTTCAAAACATTGCTATGAAACTACCACTCCTCAGCCATTAAATTGGTCTGTGATGAGGCAGTTGAAGATAATCACCTTTTCTCTTTCTTTCTCTCTTTCTTTCTTTTCTTTTCTTTTCCCTTCCTTCCTTCCTTTCTTCCTTTCTTTCTTTCTTTCTTTCTTTCTTTTCTTTCTTTCTTTCTTTCTTTCTTTCTTTCTTTCTTTCTTTCTTTCTTTCTTTCTTTCTTT
>NW_004624932.1:1076548-1126483 GCF_000247695.1 Heterocephalus glaber | reverse complement strand
CTTTCTTTCTTTCTTTCTTTCTTTCTTTCTTTCTTTCTTTCTTTCTTTCTTTCTTCTTTTTGGAACCAGGGATCAAACTCAGGACCTGCAGGTAGGTGCAGGGCCACTGAGCTAATTCTCCACGCCAAGATAATCACCTTTGATTTCAGACAAAAAAAAATTATTAAAACTGAAAAAAGTTGAGTTTATGAAGAGGAATGCAGTTTATTGTTGAAAGATTTGATTTAAGAAAATATAAAGATTCTAGTATTTTTCTCATGTTTCTCCTGGTAAATAATAAAGTAAATGTATTAGTCAACTTTCCACCTCTGTAACAAAATACTTGACAAAATCAACCTAAAGGAAGAAAGGTTTATTTTAGCTCACAGTTTCAGAGGTTTCAGCCCATGGTTGGCTGGCTCTAAGGCAGAAGTATTATGACAGAAAGACATATGTTAGGAGAAAGATGCTCAACATAAGCAGAAAGAAGAGAAAGACTGTGAAAGAGCTAGGGAAAAGATATATCCATCTAGGTTAGGCCGTCATTGACCTTCTGCCAACAGGGCCCCACCTCGCATTGATAAGATTGGCACACTCATGATCCATCACCTCCCTAGGTCTTACCTCTGAATATTGCTGCATGGAAGCTCACATCCCAAGACATGAGTCTGGAAAACACTTCACAATTAATCACAACAGTGGGCAATGGTAGACTTAAAGTACCTTACATATACACAAGTTTATAAATTTTTTCAAATAAAAGTTTTTGTGCTCCAGGTGAATTTTTACCATTTTCAGTTTTTAAAGCACATTCCATTTTAAGTGGTACTGGATTAGTGCTCATTCGACTGTTAAGAAAATAGATCGTTGCCTCCTCCGGTTCCAGACACACCATTTTTAGAGGTTCGTTTTTTAGTCACTTAAACTGTGGCATTGATTCAATAAACATGCAATAGCTGATGAATGTCAGTGGCATCTGTGAACTAACTCATCAAAAGCAAACAAAAACCATTTGAAGTCATTTTTTTTGCAAAACATAAGGCAAATTGATTATTGATGCTGCTCCTAATGTTCTTGATATTTCATTTAACAGTTCTGGCTGAAAAGATAATCATATTAAATAAGTTTGTTTGCTCTAAACACATTTCTTCAGCTGCTGCAATCCAATATGACTTAGATAACTCACCATTGGTAAATAGCTTTTCTTGCTTGGCTAACAAATGAGAAAATTGGAAATTTATAATGGCTGTCTTCCTTTTAAATTTTTATTTTTGTGAAGAAATCCTTTTGTCATTAAATATATTATTTTATATTTACTAGTTTTCTGAACATTACATTTTTATGAATGGGAAATTGTGTTGGGTACTTAGTTTGTCAAGGTTGACATTTATGTCTCAAGCACAGGTAGAGTTATTGCACGAGAAACATAATGATTTACTTTTAGATTCAATACAAAACCAAATCTGCACAATTATATCTTAAAATTGCAGAGTATCAAGCAATAGTTCAAAGTGAGAATACCACAATATATGAGCTTTTTCACAACTATTTAACTTCTCTGAATAAATGAAGGAATGTGCTGCCTTCTAATACGCTTCTGTTCATCATCACTAAAATTTGAGTTTCATATAATTTTAATGTATCACAAAATATTTTCCTCTTTAGAAAATTTCAATGATTTAAAAATGTAAAGACATTTAAGCCTCAAGGACCATGAGAAATAGAGATCAGGTCTTGACCATATGCTACAGTTTGCCAATGTCTGTTTCTGATTTAGAAAATAACTTCCAGGTACTTGATCCTTGGTACAAGACAGAATTTAAAACCTAAGAATACAGAAAGGTCCATAGAAAAGTGTAAAAAAGGTCAACTGTTAGCCAAACAAGGCCAATATACTTAAAACATGTTGGTTTTCTTTTCTACCATTTGACAGATATGTCTTGATGTGTTCTTCTTGTTATTAATTTATTCACACTGTGATTTAGTTAAATTTTCAAAGTCTATAGTTTCATGTCTTTCTTAAATTTGGAAAATTCTCATGCACAAATTTTTCTTTCTTGTCAATTCTTTGTGACTACAATAATGTATGTCCTGTTATACAATCGTATATAATGTTTATTATTACTTGGTATTTTCAAATCCTGAGCCCAGCCAGTTTTTATTCTAATATTTTATTTTTTATTTCTAACACTTGTTTATTTACTTTTATCATTTTCATTTATGTTCTGAAATTTTTTCTTCATTTCTTTCCTATATTATTTATTTTACATGATGTTAGCCAGAAGGCCGAGAAGCAATATATATTAACTGAATTAACTAAATCTGCAAATAAATATAGATATTTTTAAAAATTTGTGTTGACATGTAATAGGTGCACAAATGTTAAGGTATGATATGGCATTTCAAAACATTTATACATAGAATAAAAATGAAATCAGGAAAATTAGAATATTCATCACCTCAAAGATTTATAATTTTTGTGATGAAGTATTTAAAATCCTCCCTTTTAGCTTTTTTCCCTCAGATTTTTTTTTGGTACATTTTAGGTATACAATATGTTTTCATTTATCTCTAGGTGTTTGTACCTGTACATGATGTATCTTGGTTCTTATTTGTTCCCTGGTACCTATATGCCCTTTGGAACTATGTAACATAGTACTATTGATTATTTAACATAATTGTTATAGTTATTTAAAGTCTTTTCAAATAATCTCAATATATAGGAAATATCTTGGAAATACCTGGCTTCTTTTCTTGAATATGGGTCACATTTCTTTGCTTCTTGTCGTGTCTTACAGTTTTGTGTTTCATGCTATGCTGGACCTTACATGTAAAAAAATTGTACTGAAGTAAATAATACTTAAATCTAAAAGATGCATATCCATGATATCATGGCATTACTACCATGGAGGACTGAATTAACTAAATCTGCAATTTAGCCAAGAAGAAATTTGGTGAAGTATTAGACTCATTTAATCAGTTATTTCAAATATTTTGAGGGCAGAGTAAGAAATAATTTTCACTGGAATTTAGGCTCTGAAAAGGGATGACATTTTTTGTGTTCTGTTTATACTTAAAGCCAAATCATCTACTTCTCGGACCTTAAGCAGTCCCACGTGCATCCTCCCTACTCTCCACAGAGCATATGCCAGCTTTTTAGTTTCGGGAGATACCTGAGTTTGTCTTCACCATTGCCCTGCTCCCAGCCTTTACACTTAACGAAACCTTGGGGTACCTAAGAGATTTCCCTCAGCTTTTCTGCTTTCCTCAAGGCTTCAGTTGTCTGCTATGTATTCCACTAAGAACCTCTGACGGTTTTTTATTATTTCTCTTCCCTGCCCCTAGACTTTGGAACACAATTTCATGCACTCAGCAGAAGCCCTGTGGTCTAACGTTAGTTGGGAGATGCAGACATGATTTGCGAATTGGTTTCTCTGTACTCTCATCAGTCCCACCAGCCCAAAATAGCAACTGAGTGTTAAATTTTAACTGGTGTCTCCTGACTACCTTCTAAAACACTATTACAGAGGAAAACAAGTCCAAATTTACTTGAGAATAGTTGAATTTATGATACTATGTCTTTTCCCACTAAGTTTATTGGTACATTTTAGGTGTAAAATACAGTTACATTCATCATTGGGATCTTGTACTTTCACATGATGTATCTTGGTTCTGATTTTTTCCCCATTCCCCTGCCCTCCCTTCACCCCCTCCACCCTTCCCTATTTACAAAGATTTTGCTTCCTTTTTTTTCCTTTTCTTATATTTTTTCTTTTCCTTTCTTTCCTTCCCCCTACCCCTCCCACTTCCCCTACTCCTTTAGACCTTTTTTTCCTATTACACAATATCAATTATACATTTTTTTAAATTACGATGTCAAGATTTAGAAGAAATTACCACAGATTTTACAGAATTTAAAGGATATAGAAAGCATATTACAAAAATCTTTTTAAAAATAAATTTGACAACTTCTATGAAATACCTTGGAAGACAAATTTAATGAAACTGACTCTAGAGGAAATATAAAATTTGAATAGCACCTTTTAAAGAAACCATATTCCTAGCTTGAAAACCTACCTATATGACAACAACAGGCACATATACATTTTAACTGATAAATTATATCAAACATTTAAAACAGAAAAAAGAAGGAACACTTCTCTCATTTTAGGAAATCAACATCATGCTAATACTAAAACTGGATAAAGATAATTGAAAAGTATGAACATAAATAAAAATTTGTTTAACAAAACAAACTATTAGAAGTCAGATCTGGCAGTATGTAGTAAGTGGTTTTATTATACAGATGGCAGTGTTGGTTCAACACTGGAAGATCCACCCCCATAAGACATCATTTTAACAAAGGAAAGGAAAAGTCATATGATCCTGTCAGTAGTTGGAGGAAAAGCATTGGACTAAATTCTACAGCTGTTCGTGGTAAAATTTATCAGGAGACTAGAAGTAGAACAGAACCTTCTCAACAGATCAAAGACATGTACTCCATACTTCCAACAAAAACTCCTTCTATGAATGAAGATGATACAATGCTTTCTCCCTAAAGTGGGGAACAAGGGCATATATGCCCACTCTTCATCTGTCCGTTAGACTTTGAAACATAGGTCTAAACCAAAATAGTCTGGCAATAAAGTGACACAACTAGGATAGGATTGGCACGGCAGAAGCAAAATCTTTATATGTAGCTGAAATGATCATCTACAGAGAAAATACTAAGAAATCTCTAGAAGCCCCTAGAACTTGTACTTGAATTTAGCAGGATTAGAAAACACAAGGTATATATAAAAATTCAGATCTGTGTATACTTGCTATAAATGAAGAACTGGATATTGAAATTTTAAAGTTATGTAGGAGTACAAAGGACCCACAAAAGCCAAAAACAAAAACAGAAACAGTGTTGGAAGACGTTTAGCACCCAATTTTAAGACTTCTTCTAAAGCTACAGTAATCAAGGCAGTGTTGGTGTAAGGAAGACATATAGATCATTTGAATAAAACAGAGAATCTAGGAATAGAAGCACACATATATGGTCCACTAGTTTTGAAAGATTATTTAACATTAGCATTTTATAGAATATAAGCTCGATTCAAGAGCTGAGGAAGAGATAGTGTCTTCAGCAAATGGCACTAGAACACCTGGTATCTGTATATAAAAAATTAATCTCAACCCTTTTTTTCCATACATGAAAATAACTTGAAGGGATCTATGAACCTAAATTTGAAAGCCTAAAAGTATAAAACTTTAAGAAGAAATTATAAGGGAAAATATTTATGAATTCAATGCTCATTTTTTTCAATGTCTTGTTTTTTATATTTACATTGTGAGAATGCTATGCAATATTTTTGAAATTGAAGAGGTAGTGATTCTTTTCTCAATTAAATTGATTACTTATACAGTTATAAAATTATCTATATCCAAATCATTTTTCTAAATCTTATGTGTGCCATTTTATCTGCAATTTTTCTCATAAAATCCTATCTACTTGTTATTACAAAAAAAACCCCTGCTATAATGCAAGTTACTAGATAAAAAATTATGTCACATCTAAAAATGCAATAAAAAGTTAAAAGCAACAAAGTCTTTAAAAAGAATGAAGGGAAAACACTAGGTATATATGAGTGAGTTGATTTTATTAAGTAAATAAAAACAATGCTATGGGGAAAATCCATCTAAATATATATACTGCAAAAGCAGTTTCATGTATTACATTCACATAGTTAATTTATTACAGCTAGATTGTCTTAAATCAAGTGAAGTTGATGGATACTACTAAGTTTCTGGTAAGACATATTTTGAGAAGACCTGAAAGTGGAAAGTTGTGACATTGTTTCTGAGAATCTTATTCTTTGATGAGACCTCAAGCATAGGATCCAGTGACTAGATTGATATGGAGCCATCACAGGTACATGTTAGGCTGTTGCAAAGATTAAATGCAAAAGGAATTAAAGAATGCAAAATTCACATTGACTTGTGGTTAATGGTAGAAAAAAGGGACTTACTATTTACTAGAAAATGGTTCTAAATGCAGAGGAATATTTATGAAATTTCAATGATAGACATTCCTTAAAATTTGTGGACAGCCACTTAATTTTACTTGGATAAGTTTATGGGTAAATATTCTCACCTTGGATGACTTGTGAGGACTGAAAAGTTAAACAACGCACTATTTTCATTTCAGATCTTTATTTTTTTCAAACTGCATCTGACTGTGTTGCCAAGTTGGCTAAGTGACCCACCAGCAGTCTTAGCCTCCCAAGTAGCTTCCATTCCTAAGAAACTACTGTTTTAATGCTCACTTATCCAAGTGATAGAGATGCTTCATGTGGGAATCATAGCTGGAAAGTGAGAGAAGTTTTCTCACTCCTTCATATTTTCAGTGAATCAGTAACTTCTGTTTCACAGATTGAAAATTTAAAGTAATGCTTTTGAGAAGGCAGAGGAAGCTATAGGTATTTTACTATAATAGAAAAGCATGTAATTTAGAGATGATAAAGCTGAGCTCAAACCTCTAAGAACTAATTATCTTCTGTTGCTCTTCATTTCTTGCCTATTTTACAAAGAAACAGGAGTCATGAAATTTCAAAAAAACAAGGTATGTGGAAATTTCAGATTCATAAACAACAATAAGAAAAAATAAGCCTGAAATAACCTCAGAACAATTGCAACTGCAGAGAACAGAAGGAAAATAGTATAACCTGTTAGAGTGCGTATTTTATACGGTATTAATTTGTGATTTTCAGAAGATGGACATAGTTGCGATCCATCCACACCTTTCTTCACACCGTGAATATCTGACTACTCTTTGCTGGACATTATAGTATGTTGGACATGAGATGTTCAAGAAGACACAATGTCTTAGTTTCTCCACAGTGTTTTTTGTCAAGTGCAGTTACATTTCCCAGCAATTGTACTACTGTGTGATTAACAGGGCAATCAAAGTTTAGGAAAAATGCAACTTGGTCTTTGGCGAAAGGAAGATGATACAATAAAACTTTTTAGAACAAGTAGCCTCTGTAACGTTTCTACAATAATTATCCAGATGAATACAAAAGAGAAGAGAGGTAAGTAGGAATAAACAAATGAGGAAAAGATCAGGATGACAGAAATGTATAGCTGCAGAAGTAGAAGAATAGACACAAAGACATAGGATGAAAAACTTCCAATCCATTTGAGAACAACAGAAATTGTACTAAACTATAACAAAGAAATTGCAAACAATTCAAGCAGAACTAATTTTTAAAAATCTAAAGTTCAAAGTAAATAAAAAACACAAATAGAATGACAGGTGTAAGATGAAACATATGTATAGTTACTAAAATATGTTCAGACAAATTTTGGGTCTTTTGAGACAGTCTTGCTATGTAGTTCAGCCTGGCCTTAAAAACTCTCAGCAATCCTCCAGCCTCAGCCCCCCAAGTGCTGGGATTACAAGCACGAGCTACCACTTCCGGCTAATTTCATTTATTTAAAAGAAATCTTAAGGTTGTCCAAAAGGTAATTGAGTAGTTCCTGACTTCATGTAATATATACATCTAGTTATCTAGGTAACCATGTACCAGCAGAGCTCAAGGTTTTTTATACTGATATGAGAATTTTTAACCTATATTTTAAAAAATAATTATAATAATAAATATTTTAAAATACAGAGAAATGAGAGGTAGAATTAGTAAAAACCCATAGTTTTGGATTGTTTTTCTATTCTACTAAGTGACTTCTTCATACACAAAATATAGAAGAGAGTATATGAAATATAAAGAATTCTAATAGTCAATGCTAAGAATTTCCCTCAAATATTTTTTTTCTCAAAGCAAAGACGAGGGAGTGACACTGGAGTGGAGTGCATGGCTTCTTCCTAAAAGCAGCGTCTTTGTTGAGGTGACTGTGCTGTCATGCAGGAGTTATTTGTGATCATATTATGCCTCAGGAGTTGGGGATCCAACCACAGTTTACACTGCTGAAGAGGAAGCCTGGAAATGGGAGTTTCAGTGTGGAAGAGATGCTTAGAATTTTAGTTTACAGTCGATTTGTTGTTCAGTGTTGTAGTTTATAGATCAATATATTTTTTCTGTGTTGCAGTGTTTAGATTTATTTGCCAATTTTATAAAGTGATGTATACCAGATGGTTATTTTTAATGTGAGTATAATTTTTGTGATATGTGGATCATAAAAAAGTACCGTAAAACCAAACTAATGAGACAACTTTAGTTAAGTAACCATATTCATAGCAAAGCACCTGTCCAATCAGTATATTGATGAAAGCTCATTGAAATCTTAGTTTGTTTCCATTTTTCCTCTTAAGTTTTCTGAATTTTTGACAAAGCACCACCTTTGCATTGTTTGAATACTGATAATAGTATGAGTCAATGTAAAACTCCATTGAAGTATATAGGCTTTTTTCCTTTGCACTACAGTGGTTAGTTGTTTTCATTAAAAAAGAAACAAGGAAACAAAGAATTCCACACATCAGAAACAGAGTTAGTGTATGATTATTATATTTTTGTAGACTGTTTTCCTTCTCTAGTGGAATATAACATCATGTAAAAAGTGTTGTTTGTATAATATCTGTAAAACATAAGAACAACCAATCTTTTTTTTTACCATTGGCTTGATGTATGAAAGTGTTATAAAATATAAAATGTTTATTTTAGTTCATCATGAAATTTGTTATAATGTAACTTCTTCCTTCTTATGTATTTATTATAATTTTTTAGTCTTTGGTCATTGATTAGCATTAAGATAGAAATGATTTAATGAAAGCTATAGAAATTGTAAGAAGACTCTATATGGGACTTCATACTTTAGACTGTCCAGTTAGTTTACAATCAGAGATGATCCAATTCTCTATGAATAAATTTAACACTATTCATTAATGTTTTCTCTTCATCTCACTAAAGAAAACAAGCTAGTAAAGCAGCAATATTCTTTTATATTTCTAAATTATATTTATTATCATATATTTGACACTATATAGTAATTCTTTCATTAAACAAGCTCATATATTAATATAAAAACATACTTTCTGGCTTCTTATTAGGTTTTCATTTATTTTTTAGTTTGTGTGTTATTATTTATGTATTTCAGGCATATTATGAATTTGTAAGTTATTTATCGATTTTATGCACTAAAATATATTTTTAAAATCTAAGGCTACTGTTTTACACTAATGACAAATATATCCTATGACTTTGAAACTAACTTATAGAAATCAAGAAATACTTCCACTACGTTATGTGAATAATAAATGGTTCTTATTTTTACTGATAGACGAGGAGCACAGAAAGTATTTATTTGCTATGAAATTGAGATAAACTCTACCAACAGTTTTCACAAGTGAACCAAATAGAAAGAGTGCTAATTTATACGAAATTTGTGTTTATTTATCATCTTTGTAGCAATATGACAAATACTTGGGGAAGTCAACTTAAAAAACCGAAGGTTTGCTTGGTACATTAGTGCATATCTGTAATCCCAGTGCTTGGGAGTCTGAGGCAGAAAGATCACTGTGAGTTCAAGGCCAGCCTCAACTACATAGTGAGACTCTGCCTCAAAAAAGACAAAAGGTTTATTTTAGGTCACAGTTTCAGAGGATTCCATCTATGGGTGTGTGGTTTCATTGCTGAGGACTTGAAGTTAGGCACAACATCATGGTAGACGGCAGTCACAGTGAAGCAAAGTTGCTCACCTCAGCGCATTCAGGAAGCAGATAACAAGGGATGGGGATAAGCCCTATAATCTACTCCCTCCAATCAAGCCCTACCTGTTTCTATCACTTCCTGAAAATGCCATCAAATTCAAATCTCAGTGGATTAAGCTATTGATCATGTAAAAACCAATATTCCAGTCATCTCTGAAAACACTCATGAACACACTCAGAAGCATTCTTTATTAATTTCTTAGGCATTGCTCAATGTGATCAAGTTGGCAATCAAGGTTAACCATCACATTGTATAACAACAACAACAATAAAACATCACATTATTTTCTAATAAAATGTTATTCTGTATAAAAAAATGAAATTATTCTACATTATCAGTCTAAAGAATGAGGAATCTTAAGATTGGTTCAGTGAGATTGTGCTGAGGTCCTCTTTGGTTAATTGATTCAGTGACAAAGCCACTTTCCCTCGTTATGTCTGATACCCATCCATGTTAACTTGTTCTCAATGTCTCACTTCATGGATTCTTAAAAACCATTATTAGGAAACTTCTCCTTTAAAAACCTCTCTATAAACTAGGCTTAGCATAGACTACAATAGGAATCACTCCACAAGAGCATGCATATATACCATGATTCATACTGGAAGCTGTATGAGTAAAGAATGAGGCTTAAGTGAAAATATTCCTGTGTTATATTGGATATAAATGTGAATATATGTGGCAATGAAGAAAACGCCATTAAAATTTCAGTCTAAGCTCCATTGCATTATTGAAATACATTTTTCTTAGGAGTGAAATTTAAAGTTATTTCAACTAAGTAAAAATACTGAGGAATAAATATAGGAGATACATTATACTTTTTTAAAATATTGAAACTGCTTTTGAAATAGGCATGCAGTATTCAAACTGATGTTTTTGTAAACATCTAAAATTTAAGCAGGAAAGAAGAAAAAATACAGTCCTCTAACTCTGTTGGCAGAAAGCAATACTACTTCAGTAGTGGATGAACATTTTATATTGCATAAATGGAATTTCACTAGCTTTGCTAACAAAATGTGCTAAAATAATGTGTTAATATTTCCTGAACAATTTCTATGTGTAGATTTCAATGTAGAATAATCAGATAGCAAAACATATTAGAAAATAATATAAAATAAACATAAGTTTAGTTATGTATAGCTTATCTTATAAGAGGAATCCAAAATATAATAAAGAGCAAAATAAAGGGTAGATAATAGAAAGTAGAGAGGTCATTTTCAAGTGGGAAGGAGAACAAGTGATGGAGGAAAGAAGGAAAGGATGCAAAAAAAGAATTAAAAAGAGAAAAATGAAAAACGTAGAAATATGGCATTTTCAAATGAGAAATGGGAACAAGAGTTGAAGGGAACAGACAGGGACAGAAGACAAATGGGGACAAAAAAGAATTCAGATGTGTTAGGTATATGGAAAACTCCCCACAATAAATGTAATTCCTATGTGCAGCAAACATGTACTAATAAAACAAGTTAAAATAAAAAAGACAAATGTTCTCAGAAGTTTCTGGAAGAAATATTTATTGGCTAAAATGTTAGAAGTCAGAAAAAACATGTTAGACAGTGAGAACATAATCATTATGATGAAATGAATGGTTTTTGTCTGGAGAAACTTGCCCAAGGTGACAGTTGCATGGCATAGCCAGGATTCCAATGCCCATGTCTAACCAGGATGAAACAAGCCCATTAAACACATGAAGAATCCCTTCCAAGTTGGTAAAATGGTAGGTGGTTCATGAAATAAATACTAAATGAAAAAGAGAGGCTATAATTTTTCATACAATGGAACTTGTAGAAACACAGTTTAAATCAGATTTCTCTAACTAAATCCTAACCTGCCATGAAACACATTTGACTGGAAAGCTGGCTTTCATGCTTTAATGAAGCAGAGAAGAAAATAGAAGCAAGAGAAAGTTGTATAGATAATAGAAAAATATGAATAGAATGATGACAATATCCTGGGAAAGAGATGAAGACATTTGTTGATAATAATTTGAAATTATTCTTCATAGTCCTGCTGCAAATTTTAGGAACACAAGGAAAAGTACATTTGATTGAAGAAAAAGATGATTTTTTTTGTTTGTTTTGGAAAGTAACTACAAAATGTGAAACATATAATGCCAGTCAAGTTATTAGGTAAAAAGAGAGAAAAGATATTCTGTTCACTATTTTTAAATATTATAAAGAATATTTGCTGATTAAACAAATTTCATAAGTAGAATGAGCAGGTGAAGAAAACCAAAAATACAGTATTGGGGTAATATTTTCTAACTTTAAGGCACTTCCATAAATATCTACTTAAATTATGTCTTTGAAGGAAACTAGATGAAGTAGTAGAAGTCTGAGACTAAAGTGACTTTTCCTTCTCAGGGTAGTCTACACTGCAGATTATAGGAGTCACTGGTGAAAGTAGAGAGGACATCTGATTTTACAAACATTACTTGCCAATAGTCCATCATTATCTACATATTTGCCTACTTATCTATCTAAGATTAAAGTTTAGACACACAGTCTTTAAACCATATTTTATTTTGAATGGGTAAAGAATGTGTATAGGGACATATTCTTTAATCTATTTAGAGAGTCAGAGATGAAATAGTTTTATTTTGTTGTATTAAAAATGACAGATGCATTAACCAGGTTTCTCATTGGTGGGATAAAAATACCTGAAACCCATAGCTTAAAGGAGCAGGTTTTTTTTCCCTCATGATTTCAGAGGTTACAGTCCATGGTTATTTGGCTCCAAGGCAACAAAGAACATGCAGAAGGACATGGCAGAGAAAAACTGCTCAAGTCATGACATTCAGGAAGCAGACAGAGCAGGTATCAGGGAACAGACCTAGGACCCCAAATCACATCTCTGTGGCCCTCTCAGACACATCCAGAAGTGTGCTTGACTAATCCTGTAGGTGTCACTCAAGCCAATCAATTTGACGATCAAGATAAACTCTCACACAGAGCTTTGAAAAAATAGTTCCACTTTTTGTAAAACAGCATAATATAATTAAAATATCAAAAATATGAGACTATATATTCCAGATCTGTTTGGGTGTCTGAACTTGGAGAAATCTATTCACTTTTCTCTATTCCTGTATTCAATTATAAAAAATTTCATAATAGTATCATTTCTTTTTAACTCTCAGGAGAAAGCACATTGTAAAGTTTATGCACAAAAGTGACCCACAAAAATAACGAGAATTATTAATAGAAAGCTACCAAACATAAGTTTTCTTTTTTCATTGAGAACTGGGTAAAGCTTCATCAGAGCTAAGCAAATCTATCAGTAATTAGTTTCAAGAGAAGTTGTACAAATTTGGTTTGGTGCTACTTGACTAAGTCAACTTGTACCTGGAAGGGAAAATAAAATATAACTATGCCTCATCAATAACATTCTTGCAGAGCAGAGATGTCTTTTGGTAAAATTATACATTCAATATTTTATTGTTATGCTGATTCTGTCAGCTGCAAGTGCCTAGAAACAACAGTATCCAGTAGCAATAAGCATACGTAGAAACCAGACCTCAGTTTTTATATCATTCATAAATAACAAGGAACTGGCATATTTTGGAGCTATGGCTGATGCTAGGACTGGAGTAGGGAATATACACTACATATAGAACATCTGTAGTGTCATGAGATAATGAAGTGCTCAAAAACCCAAACCAAAATGAACAAAAATTCACCACTTCAGTGCAACTTTGTCAGCCAAATGACAAAGTTTCCAGTGAGAAAACCTGCCACAATTTGAGAAATGAAATAAAATAATTTTGGCTTTTTGCTGTAGAATAAATTTAAAAATCTGTGAGTACATACTAATATAAATAAATGATTGAATAAGATAAGTGAGGGATTTGTGTTTCATGGAGGAAGGTTTCTAATAAGATTTTTTAGATGTTCCTTAATCAAGGATACAGAGAATGGCTACACACACACACACACACACACACACACACACACACACAGTGTAAGCTCTGTCTTGTAATTTGTACTTTCCTTCCATATGGTACAATAGAAAGGAACACAAAAAAAGAGTAACTTTCCAGTGGGAAAATCTGACAAATTCATTCAGGATACTTCACCCAGGTAATCAAATCCAACACATACAGTAATATCATGTTGATGCAGCAGAATTTACTCTTGATAAAATATATGAGACTGACAGTTCAACTCTGTGGTGGTCTTTTGCCCCCAAATCCACAATCCAGTTCATCTTGAGAAAAATGAGAGAAAATGCTCAGTTGATGTATATTTTATTATAATTGGCTTATAGTTCTTTTTTCAAGGTCATTAAAAACCAAGAAATGCCAGAGAAATCAGTCAACATGAAACTAAGGATTCATGACAATTAAATGTATTGTGGTAACCTGGGTTGGATACTGGCACACAAAAAAAGGACATTAGGCAGAAACCATGGGGATTTGAAAAAAACATGAACTTTAGTTAATTTAGATGTAAAAAAAAAAAGTGTAGGGGATAATCTGCAAATGAATTTCACTAAAGTCCATGACTCCAGTGGAAATTGAAGTCACTAACTAACAAAAATTAAATCTTCACTTAATAGTATGAGAACAAGATAGAGAAAACCAATGGAGGGTGAAAGGCAGAGGCTTAATGAATTAAAAGGACAGAATTAAAATTACTACTAAGGACATTTAATAGGAGTTTTTTATCACTCAACAGTAAGGAAAGTGACATAATAAAACTAAAAAAGAATTGCATTAAATGAGTATCAACTAGTTTGAGACTTTAAATTGCAGGAAACATTTCTTTTTAAAGAGCTGATATTTTTAAAAGGCTAAAACATACTCAAGGGGCATATGTGGCAAGTCCCAAAGGTTTACACTACTTTTAAGTCCTTTCTTCCTACTTAATCTTATTGGACAGACTCAGAAGTATGCTGCTACACTCCAGCTCTTTCCTGTTCTCTGAGTACTTTTGGGGGAAAGAAATTACACTGAACTCTCCTGAGGACATTAAAGCTAAGCCGCTGCTACTTTAAGCACATTGTCTTAAGAATGGGGAGAACAGAGCAATCCCAGCTTGCAAAAATGTACTGAAACACTTATACACACTGCACACTCATCCATGGGCTCTATATGACAGTCTCCTAAACTTATGAACAAATCCTGTGCTTCTGTTAATTTAGAACATGTTTTTTTTTGTTGTTTTTTGTTTTATCTATAGAGACCAGAAGAGAACTTTAATCCCATATTTACACAGCAAATTTTCTTAAATGGTTTTTACCTTTCCAGTCCATGTTTCTAATGGAAGTTTTGCTTATAAAAATATATGTATATCTACATGAAATGTTCTTGAACAATGAGAAAAGAAGTGGTTATTAATATTTTTGTTTGTTAGCTGACGGACTCAGGAAAGATGGCCCTTGACTTGTACATGAAGGAGACTTTCTAACTATTGTGGTTTACATGTCCTCATCAAAACTAACGTTGAAATTTAATCTCCATGGTGAGGGATGAAGAAGTGGGACCACGTAAGACCTTTAAGAAGTAAGTAGATCATAAAGCCTCTGCAGTTAGCAGTAGATGAGTCCATTCGTGGATTAATAGATCACAATGGATTAGTGAGTTAATGAGTAATCTCAGGAGTGGGTCTCTTGTAAAAGCCAGGTCGGCCGTGTCTCTTATATTTATCCCTTTCAGTATATAATATCCGGTGCCTCCTCACAGAATTGGCAACAGCAAAAAGGCTCTCACCAGAGGCAGCTCACTGATCTTGGACTCCGCAACTTCTAGAACCACTAGTTGAATATGCCTTTATGCTTTTTAAATTATCCAATCTATAGTATCCTGTTGTAGCACCAGAAAATGGACTAAGAGACTAATGTACTCATATCAATAAACCTCATACTTTCTCTTCCAAATTTTTTATTATTTATTTTTCATTGACATAAAAATTCTGTGCATTTATGGTGATATTTTCAAATATAAATACATGTAGAGTAATTTAAATCAGCTAATTACCATTTTAACTCACATATTTATCATTTTTATTGTAGAGAAAGTATTTAAAAAGCCTGTTAGCAATTTCAAAGTATATAGTATATTGATATTCACTATAGGCAACATATTATACACTAGATTGTTTGAACTGAATTCTGTTTGAAATTTTGTAGCCTTTAACCAATTGTAATGGCTTATATCTAGAGCCTCACGTACTCATAGTTGGGACTTTTGTGTGATATTGGAATTAAGGGTATGTGGTACTGGATTGATCTACTAATTGGTTTACCATAGTTCTTGATGTGAGTAATGGGAAGCCCCACCCTGAGCCTGGGAGGCACCACTCAAAAGGCTTGTAGCCTGGATGAGATAAAAGGGAAAGGGACACTTAACTGCTTGTTGCTGCTATTTTCTGCTTGCCTTCCCATGGACTATGTCTCCTCTGCCATGTCTCCCTGCCTTGGAGCCAGCTGACTATGGAGTGAAACTACTACACATTGTGAGCTAGAATAAACCATTTCCACTTTATATTGGGTGTTGGGCATTTTATTTTAGCAATGAGAAGAGTAACTAAGACATCAGCATTTCCCTAAGCCCTCCCAGCACCCTGTCGTCAGTATCGAATTTAGGAAATAAAGATATTAATATCTCAGTAACTGAAGGAAATAATTTTCTTCATAATTCTCAAATGCTCTAAAATAGATACATTTACATCTGATGATATTCAGGGTATCTTTTAAACAGCACTACCATCCTGTTCTCACGTTATTAACAACTAGTAAATAAAAGCAAACACCAAGCAAAAGAAAAATATAAGGAGTTAGGGACTCACAAAAGAGATATATATGTATTTTATATATACAGTTTTTGCCCCTTTCTGACATGTATGAGCTCGGCTCTGCCAGTGATCCTGCTGCTCCCTGAACAACAACACTCCCTAGTAGTTCATGGGACAGAGAGGCTTTGGGGCTTGAATTCAAGCCTTGACTACACCACTTACCATCTCTGTGTCTCTGGCCGAGTTTACATGACTCTCTCCCTCTGTTATCCATTTACAACATGAAGATAGTTGTAGGGATTATAAATGTGATGATCAAGAGAGAACAATCATCACTTAAAGAAGATATATACTTTCTTCCAGTGACTAAAAAGAAGAAGAAAGAAAAAATTGCTTCTTCAAAGATGGCTGAACAAAGCAAGTGTCCTAGCAAACTGCTTTCTGTTGATCAGGCAAGATTCTCTGATTTTCCCAGTACCATAACAATAGTAGCTATGTGTAATGACGAACTTGTCAGATTTTGAAAAAAATTGTTTCCTTGTGCCCTCCAGGATAATTTACACGTTTCTAGCCTAATTGCTTTCCACATGGAATTTATGCATACCTGCTCACCATTTGCAAGTAACTGGTATAAAACTTCAACATTTTCATAAACCTATCTTGACAGACTAAAGGAAAATAAAAGTCAGTCAGGCTTTCTGAGCCTTAGTTGAACTTGGTATAAAATCTACCTAGTTCTATTTCAGTATTAATAAAGCCTTTAGTGCTAAAGAGAGTTCAGTTAGAT
Source organism: Heterocephalus glaber (assembly GCF_000247695.1). Next base: position 1,109,276 of record NW_004624932.1, on the reverse strand, counting down.
ACAAGTAACATGGATAAGGTTCCTGGCATTTCTTAAGCAGTCAATAAATGTTAGCCAATCATATTACAACTAAAATAATAATTATCACTATAGATCACGAAAGCTTAGGTTCTTTTGTTCTGAGATTCTATCTATATTTTAAAAATAATTACCATAGTCCTAAATTTTTATGGCAAATAGAGAATAGAAGGAAAAAATAGAAACAAAGCTTTTGTAAATAAGGAAGGTAAGAGAGGTGGAAGGAAGGGGAAAGGAATGGGAGAAAAAGAAGAATCAAGATACATCACATACAGGTACAAATTCCCTATGATGAATGTTATCATTTTATATATATCTAAAATGTATCAATAAAATTAAATTTTGGAAAAAAAAACTTCAAGTAGAGACTTATCTATGAATTGAATCAAAAAGAATTTTCATTTATTGTGATTGTCATACAATAAACAATTTGCTTGGCCATTAATTATTCAACTTTAATATCAAAAAATATTTGGAGGTTGGGATTATGTTATGTGTTTTTAGAGTTACCATGATAAAGTACCACAGACTGTGGATTAAACAAAAGGAATTTATTTTTTCACAGTTCTAGAAGGTTTTTTCTGAAACTATTTTCCTTCTCTGGCAGACAGCTGTCTTTGTCCAGTGTCTTCTCATAGCCTTCCTCTGTGTTTATCTGTATCCTGATCTTTTCCTACAAAGACACCAGTCATATTGGATCTGGACCCATCCATATGATGCCATTGCATATTATTGTCTTTTTAATGTCTCTATTTCCAGATAGATTCACATTCTGAATTTATCATATGAATTTGGGGAGGAAATAATTCAGTTCACAGCTGGGATTTAAATATGGATGCCTCTGACTCCAGAGCTTAAGCATTTTCTTAACTATCTCTTCATCAAAGCAACTGGCTAGTACTTTGTTCCCTGGAGATATTTAAAAACTAAACCTTGGGTATTGTGACTCTTTATCTTACATGAATGTGTAGCAAATACTACTACAGTTCATCAAATTCCTTCCCTCTCCTGTGAGCATAGAATAGTTTACACATGGTGTAATCTTATGGCTGAGTTAGGGCTAGCAAAATGTGAGTGAAAGTGATATAATTATGTTTACGTTTACATTACCTACATCATCTACATAATTCTACAGTTTTTCTCTTATTTCTTTCCTCTGGTACTGGACACTAGGAGGATCTCCATTAACAAGGGTGTCTGAATGATTGCACAGATCAGAATTCTGCTACCAAGTAAATCTTATGGAAATGAGAAATAAGCCACTAAATATTAGGATTTATCCCTTATAATACAAAAATTTAACTTAACTTAAAAAGTGAGTCTTTTGGGCCAGGAATGTAGCTCACGGCATAGTGCCTGCCTGGCAAGTGCAAGGCCCTGAATTTGATTCCCAGTACCCACCCCCCAAAAAAGTGAGTCAGTCTTTCAAGTTATAGAATAAAACAAAGAAACTTAGAAATCATAATAAATTTCAGCTAAAATCTCGTTGCAGAAACCTTAGGGCTGGTTAAAAACTTGAAACCTTACTGAATTCAGCAGAGGACTTGGGAATTCCTAAGTTTGCAATACCTTATTTTGTTCTCTGAGGTTAAACATAGAAATGTAAACATGAGCATTGAGAATTTTTTTTAAAATTCCTGTTTATATTTGGGTAGTTCAATACCAACTTGATTCCAAATGGCTTAAGAACATCCAAACACCTTGCAGACCATAGACATAAAAGCATGATTTTTTACTTGACTGCCCAGATACATAATAATGGTTTCTCAAAATTTGTTAATAAAACTATCCCAAAATTTCTTGACATTTTGAAGCATATAATGCAAGTTCTTTATTATTTCCCAGGCTTTCACTGCCTTATTTTTAACCTCAGAAACTTTTTTGTATTATTCTTTCCCATATATTGTCCTTTGTAAGATAAAGTCCATGCATTTGAAATCATGAAAAGCAGAAGAATTATATATCCAATGATTTTTAAATTTTCCATTGAAATACAAAAACACTGAGGCATCAGGGGAAATGACAGATAGCCAGTGAGAGTGAAATCTGGTTTAGGGTTGATAGTAAAGAAATTCAGATCTCTTTCCTCATGGCAAGCAGGAAAAAGAAATCAAGGAACTCAGGCCAAGTGTTATGAAAAAAATCTTATCTACAATTTTCAATATGATAGAATTTTTATATTCATAGAAAAAACCCTAATGTGTTTAATATATACATTTCTTGGTAACAAATCTTAGCTTGGTTTTTATTTTCTTTTACAAAAACTTTGAAATAAAATTCTCTGTCCTTTACAGAAAATTAATAATATAATAAAAACCTATTATGCAAAAATATATTTAAAATTAAATTGGAATTCTTACTCTCTTTAATACCTTTTTTCTCCATATAGGGGCCAGATTGAGCTAATATTTTCTGATTTGGTGCATAGCATTGTTGAACAGAAAGTATTGGAAGTCTTTTATATAGCAATGAAACATTCATCAATTTAGCTAAATGAATGACAGGAGGTAAAGATGCATGAAATAATTCTAAGTACAGTGGGTGCATTTTTTTCCTGGAAGTAAAATAAAAATAAAATTAATTGGTTTGTTTTCTAGTATTAGAAAATCTTATTTGCCTTCCAGCCAAGATACAATAATGGAAACTAGAATTAACCTTCCATTCAAAACATAAATGACTAAAGAATGTTATTAAGAAATAAAATTAAAACAATGGACAAAATATTTGAAATAGGTAATAAAGACAATTATCTCTGAGAGGAACAAACAGGTAGGACTAACTGGTAAACTTTCCAGGCAGTTGCTCATAAAGTACCTATCCAGATGGAGCCCAGGAGACTCCTTAAGTTATACACTCCATGGAGAGCAGAGTGGCCAAGATTGGAGACAGAGTATCAGAGAAGAAAATACCACAGAGATCTGGAGTGGCTTCTTTACATACTCAGCTGAATATTTGTGAAGACATACATATAAAGAGGCTACCTGAGAATAGGAAGAGACATATTAGAAAAGATTAAGAATAACAGTTCCTGACACATAAAGGTCCAAGAATAGTGCTTGTTATACTAGCCAGACTAGAAAAATAATTCAGGGAGTGCTGGGTAAAATATCAAGAATTATTTTACCTCAGTAGTGTGGAATAATCAGCCCTAGACTTATCACAGCTCTGGCCTTGTCTGACAAATATTAAAGATCAAATAGAAAAGGATCAAACTATTTCCAAGGAAGTAAACTGTATCCCAGAACAGAGCCAGAGATTTATAAGAGAATAAAAATAATTAATAACCCACAAGGTAAAATATATTAATATAGATGTTATATAATTAAAACATAGCACTCGTCCAAAAAATTTAGTGTAACTCTTACTAATCAGAAAAATGCTTCAAAACCAACATGGAAGCGATATTATATTAGAATGATCAGATAATGATATTTAAAATGTTGTAAGTGTATTTAATGTGTTCAAAAAATTAAGCAAATACATATAATATGTATAAAAAAAGAACAAGTCAAACTTTTAGGGATTAAAATTACAATGTGTTAACATGAGAAATAAACTGAATGGAATTAACTGTAGATTAAATATTTTAAAAACCACATAAGTTAATTTAAGAAAAAAAGAATCATGTACAAAATAAAATAGAAAGAATAAAATTTTAAGAATATTGGAAAAATTTTCAATAATTTGTGAGGTCATTTGAGTATCACTAGGAAAAGAAAGTATAAAAACATTTAATGAAATAATGGTCAGGGGTAAGGGTAGTGGGAGGGACAGGGGAAAGGAAAGAAGGAAAAGGAAAAATGATGAAAAATGGAAAAAATGGAAATAAAGTCCTTGTAAATAGGGAAGGGTGGAGGGAGTGAAAGGAGGGCTAGGAATGGGGAAAAAATAAGAACCAAGATGCATCATGTAAAGGTACAATTCCCAATGAGAAATGTAATTGTGTTGTATACCTAAAATTTACCAATAGAAGAATTAAAAAAAAAAAAAAAAGAAATAATGGTCACATTTTCCCCCAATTTGGCAAAGGGTATAAAACAACAGTCTCAAAAAGCTAAAAAATTTCAAACACATCTAAGAAAATGAAGGCAATTTCTTCAAGTCATATAATAATCAAATTGTCCAGAACTAATAATAAAGAGAAAAACATAAATCAACATGAATAAAATATACTACATACAAAAAAAAAGATAAGAATGTCAGCAGATTTTTCTTCAGAAATAATGTAAGAAAACAATGAACCAATATCTTTGAATGAAGAAAAAAAATTGGACAAGGCAAAATTCTGGAATAGAGGATTCAACATGGCTGACTAGAGGAGGAGTCACATCATATAAACTGAGGAAAGATCCAGTGAGAAAGAAGAATCTGGAAGATCCAACATGGCTGAGTAGAGGAGGAGCTGTATCAGAGAGACTCAGAGAACATCAAGCAGAAGCAGAGAGGAGGAGAAACTATCATAAATAGAGGCTTATGTGATGGGTTAATCAAATCCAATGTGGTAACCATGTCTGAATTCTGATTTGAAGATTCTAACCCAAAGAACACTACCTGGAGACATCTGTAAAATATTCTACAAGGAAGAGAGGATTGCATTGGCACTGAGAGAATCAAGAAGCATTTGGAACACACAAGGAAAATGGGGAATACTGGTTCCCGAGTGGCCTTCCACAGTTAACATTTGGTGAGTAACCTTGCTCCAGCACCAACCACCACAATATTGGAATGAGAGTTGGTGGGGACCCCCTTAGGGAAGGGCTCAGTGTTTGAACCTGGATCCCAGAGCAGCCCCTCAGCTCCAAGCCATGCTCCACACTGTCAAATTCCCAGAGTAAATGAAGGAAGGACAGCCATGGGAGACAGGCAGCAGTTGGACAGCAGGTAGGGAAGGAGTCCTGCTGAAGGGCTGCAGCTGGTAAACACTGCCCAAGCTCCTGCAGTTGGAGGCCAGTTTCAGCCTGAGTTACACAGTATTGGATGGTCACACTGGTGCCCTGTTAAGCATGTTGGGGAAAATATGTAGCAGGGAGATGTCTGGGTCATGTGGAATTTCTGATTTCAGTTCTTTGAGAAATCCCCATATTGATTTCCATAGTGGTTTTACTAGTTCAGAGTCCCACCAGCAATGAAAGAAGGGTCCTTTTTCACCACAGCCATGCCAGCATTTGTTTTTACTTGATTTCTTAATGATTGCCATTCTTTACAGAATAAGATGGAATATTTGCACTGTTTTAATTTTCAGTTCTCTAGTGGCCAGGATTATTGAACTTTTTTTCATATATATGTTAACCATTTGTATTCTTCCTCTGTGGAGTCTCTGTTCATTTCTCGAAACCATTTCTTGACAGGGTCTTTAATTTTAGGTGATTTAATTTTTTTGTTTCTTATATATTCTAGATATTAGCACTCTGTCTGAGGGGTAGTTGGAAAATTTTTTTTCTCACTTTGTATGTTGTCTCTTCCCTCTACTAATTGCTTCATTTGCTGTACAGAAGTTTTTTAGTCTGATATAATACCTTTTGTTGATTCTTGCTGCTGCTATTTCTTGTGCAATTGTTGTTCTATTTAGAAAATCTTTTCCTAGACCTATGTCTTCAATTGTTTTATGTATTTTATCTTACAACAGCTTCTGTTTTAATGTTTAGATATTTGATCCATTTTGATTTTAATTTAGTATATGGTGAGGTAAAAAGATCCAGTTTCTGCAAGCAGATAACCAGTTTCCCCACCACCACTTGTTGAAGAGGGTATCTTTCCTCCAGATATGCTTTTGGTCCCTTTCTGAAACATCAAATAGCTGAATGTGTCTGGGGAGGATTCTGTGTCCTCTATCTGGTGCATGTTTCCCCAACATGCTTAAGACATCATACTACAGCAATACATGCATACCAAAGTTTACAGCAGCACAGTTTATATACAGCTAAATCCTGAAAGCAGCCTGTATACCAATCAACAGATGACTGAATAAGGAAGATGTGGTATCTATGTATAGTGGAATACTACTTGGCTATAAAGGAGGACAAATTTCAGGCATTTGAAGGAAAATGAATCCACTTGGAAAATATAATGTTACATGAAATAACCTAGACACATAAGCTTAAATAGCATATGTTAGCTCTCATTCAAATGAGACAAAATATAAACAAAGAGAATAATGAATGATGGCTCAAAGGGATTATGGGGATGGACCCCTGCAATAGGGAAAAGATCTAAGGGAACAGAGGTGAGGAGCGAGGAAGAGGGGAAGCAGAAATAAATAGAATAAAGATAAGCCATGTACAGGAATGTAATAATCTCAATGAATGTAAATATATGCCATAACATGAGCTGAGATTAATAATATAAATAAAAATGAAAATCTTGATAAGGATATTAGCAGAGGAGGAAGGGGTGAAGAAAGGAGAAGGGAATTAAAAAAACCAAACAAACTGCATTATCTCCATGTAGCCACTCCTCAAGAGGATCGTAATCTGCATGTACTACCATTAGGTACTAATAAAATTTAAGAAGTTAAAAAAAGGAAATTGCTCAAATGTTATTCCAGTATATAAAAATTTCTCCAACTATTTTTTTTAAAAATAAAGTCAAGATAAAAATATCTATTTGTTTACAGCCAAAAGAAGAACACAAAACAGACAAATCATAGCAAAGCAACTCAGAATTGTTTACTCAGGAGAAATATATCTCATAAATTAAGATAATATAATAATTTTAGATACATAAAAACCAAAATAATTCCTCATTAGCTGAACTATAGAATATAAATGCTGAAACATTAAAGAAAAAATATACCAAATGGAGATAGAAATCTACAAAGAATCAAATATATTGGGTATAAATAAATATGGGTTCATATGTACACTTATGATTATATAACTTTGTTTTGTTCTTATATAAAATACCTTAAAAGCTATGTATGTGCTTGCTCAAAATAAAAGAGTGATGTGTAGAGTTTATAACATGAAAAAGTAAAAAGTATGACAGAATGAACAACTAGGAGAAAAAAAATTGAAGTACCTTTCTGTAATGTTCTTATCTACATGAAGTGTCATAATATCACTTTAAGGTTGATTGCTAAGTTAAATGTATGCAATGTGAACACTAAAGCAATAAATGTTTTTAAAAAGGCCAGTAGACTCATATAAAAGATAAAATAGAATTTTAAAAATTTCTCAATCCAAAAATAGGTAAATAATAAAAAATACAAAATTAAACAATATTGAAAAAGATAGAAAACATAGGCTCCACAGAACCCTATTATAAAGCAGAAAATTTCAAGTTAAATATAAAAGCAAGACTTGAGATCTAAGTATTAAAATAATGAATAAAAACATAAAGAAATAATCATAGTCATTAGTCACTATGAATATACACCTTAAATCCATAATGATATACAAGTATGCACTTATTTGAACATCTCTAATTTAAAAAGTCAATTATACCATGTGTTGTAAGAATCAGAATTATACATGTATAAAAATGAGATAACTCACACTATATTAGAGGATATTTAAAACAGTAGAAACACTTTGGAAACTGCCTGTTTCATGAAACATTATTGCTCATATTATATATTCTTGGAAATATATTATGTGTTGTATTAATTGCACATATTACTGTATGTTACTGAGTACATAAATTATACATTATTGAATATGTATATTTTGATAATTATATAAGCATTGTAAAAGCTCAAAAGAGGATATCAGGGACTGGGGATTTAGCTCAGTGGTGCTGCTGCCTGCCTCGCAAGTGCAAGGTCTCGAGTTCGATCCCCAGTATATCAAAGCACAATAACACCATGATGAAGCAGTAAAAAAGATGATAGGCTTAGCATAATATTAATTTTGGAAAAGAAAATTGGTTTAGGAGAGGTTGAGTGGACAATCTTTACAAGAATTTACAAATGAATTGGTAGAAACAGAGAAAGTTGGGAGTTAAAGAAGAGCCCTGTGAATTAAAGAGACTAGGGGCAGAAAAGAAAAATAAAAGGTTTAATGTGTCACCATGAAGCCTCATCCTTGCTTGACACTTGAGAGGACAATGACTTGACGACAAGCTGTCAGAGTGAGAAAAAGATGCATTTGGGAAGCTGAGTTGCAGGAAGAGGGAGGCTGTCACCAACAAAGATCATCTCACTGAGGGATTGTGGGAACAAGGCTCATACAGGGAATTGTGGAGAGGCGTATCAGACTGGTGGCGACCAGACTAGCTACAAATTCCCAGTTAGTTACAAATTTCTTTTCTGATGGTTTTCTCTTTTGAAGGGCTAGCTGCTGTTATCTGTAGGTTACTGAATGCTCTATGTTCTGTACCTCTAAAGAAAAGTTACTGACTGGAAAGTCTTATGATCCATGTCATTTGTTCCTTTTCCTAGGAATAACTAATTTTGCATTTAATTACTAGGATACAAGAGGCATCTTTCCTCTGGAGAACAGACAAGTATAGGAAAGACTACTTTTCTCAAGAGAACAGAGAAAATGGGAAAAAGCAACTTTCTGCCTGAGAACAGGGTGGTAACATTTGCGAAAGAGAAGTTTTTAACCTATGAAGTGGCTTTAGTCAGAGATTTAATCTACAGCAAAGCTAGTGGGAGGCAAATATCTTTTGCCCAGCCTTGTGACTTCCAAAATTAGTGATTTTTAAAGTCAAGACTAAGTAAAGCTAGAGGGATTATTTAGGTTTTTCCTCAGTTACAAATGGACAAGTGCTGTTTAATTGGACAGTGGGTTCGTTTTTAGATAGTACAGGATGCCCTTTTCATTCAATGAAGAGGTCAAATTAATATTGACCGTGAAGATCTGAACTTCAGTAGAGAAATCTGAGCTACATACAAGAGTTTGAAAAATGTCAACCAAAAGGAGTAAATGAAATGGGAATTAATCACATCTTGATGGAAGTAAGGTGTGAGAAAATTTAAAAGTCCCAAAGAACTTCAAGATTCATGACCGATTAGAGACAGAAGGACATGCAAAAATTATTTAACCATTGCCTATTGATGAATACTCCAGTTGTTTCCATTTCTGTCTATTACAATCATATGTAAATCAAACTTTACATGGATTATTTTGCTGGTGTGCAGACATATCTCTTGGCTAGATTCCCAGAAGTAAGGTTGCTGGGTAAATGCATAAATGCTTCTCCAATTTTATTAGATCCTGTAAAATTGCTTTCTATAGGTACCATTTTCAACCCCCAGCAGCAATGTATGAAAAAGCCTGCTTCACTATAGACTAACTAAAGCAGTACTTTGTCACATTTTTTAATCTTTTCCAATATCCTAGGAGAAACATGGCTCCTCAGTGTTTTTTAATAATCTTTTTATGTTAGTTTAGTTCTTTTGTACTGGGGATTGAACTCAGGACCTTGCGCTTGCAAGGCAGGCGGCGGAACCACTGAGCTAAATCCCTGGCCCTAGGTTAAATATGTTTACATAGCTTTGTGTCAAATCTTTTCACGGGAAATATCTGTTCATGACGTTTGACCATTTTTTCTTTAAATTTTTGTTATTTTTCTTCTTAATTGTCAAGACTTTTGTAATAGGGAGGCTTTTATTATGATAGTTGCAAATATTTTTTCTCCAAGGTCATTGATTTTGTTTGATATTGATCTTTCTTGTTGTAGCTTAGTTATTTTTCTTATTTCTATTTATTTTTTAATGTGGTTGAATTTGTCATTCTCATTTAATGGCTTCCAGATTTGGAATAATGCCCATAAAAACCACTGAAGGACAGCAGGCCTTTACTATTTCTGTCTGGCAGTACCCATTTTTTGTAGTTATCCAGGAAACATCATATACTTCTTATTCTATCTTTTTTCCTGAACTTCATTTGTTTTTTCTTATGGGTATTTTATTTTGCAATTACGCACATTAGCAGATAATTTCTAGTTTACAGATCTTTGCACTATGAGGGACTACACGTAATGGTCTCAAAAGGAAAGAAGTCACCATAATCTTAAAATCTGGCACTTTACATACTGCAACAGGAGTCCTAATGGGACTTTGAGTCATTCCATCTGGGAAAGATGTGAGAGTATTTCATTACGGAGAGAAGATTACATCTAAAACTGGATTTTCCAATGTTTAGATAGTTCCAGGCATTGCTAGTCTCTGGTCCATGTATATTTTCTTTTTAATCATTAATACCAATACTGATTTTGTTCAAGGGGACCATGTGTTGAAAGGATTAAGGAAACATTACCTCAAAAGATTGCACCTTGGCATTTGAGAAAACAGCAAATGCAGAAGGATTTCTCTGAACTTATCCTGACATTGTCGCCTGGATACAGGCCTTGAAAATATTCTTTGACCTTCCTCAAAAGTAAATCACAAGGCCTTTAGTTCAGAGGGTTGGTCCTTATATCAAGAAAAAAGGAATGAAGGTATAGATACTGAAAAGAATCTGAAGAAACCTTGTTAAGTCCCCCGACAATTTATTGTCATTGGATCATACTTTCTTTTGTCTAATTTATATTTCTATATAACTGTAAACTTTGCATCAAATCTGAATGTAAAAATATACAATTTTCCCTGTTTCTTTCCTTGTTTTCATTTCTCAAGTACCCTGTGTCATGTAAAACTGATATCACATAAATTTTTATGCTTTTCTCTTATTAATTTGCTTTTTGTACAGGAGTGTCAGCCATGAACTCAGCAATGAGTGAGGACAAGGCACTCCTTTTTCTCTCCTCAATTGCTTAAACATTTTTGGGTGGCCAATAACATATGAGGTTGGAGTTGCTTGGTCAATTTCTGGGGTAATATTTTAACAATGTATTATAAGAACTCTCAAGTATTCAAAAAAGTTGAAATAATAAGTCTTACTGAGACATTAGTGTAATTTAACTGATATTTCTTTGGTAAAAGAAAGTTGCATGGCCATATCCACTTGAAGTATCTGTAAAGAATAAACTTGGATTAATTAATCCAACCAGAGACTGAGATTCACCGAGAATTTACACACCTATTAGTCTGTGCAAGTCTTTCCTTATTTCCAATGTGAAATCTCACTTCCAAAACATGAGGCATTATTGTTTTTATTCTTGATAATCCCTGAATTCCAGTATCTGTTATTTCAGTGCCATGAGGTTGTCAAAGCTCTGCTCTCAGTCTCTGCTGATGCTGGTGGGTAAAAGTGACACTCCAAACCTGTTTGTCTACTCAGTTTCTTAATTCTCATATATCTTGTCTTTATAATTGTTCTCTGTCTTTTTAGCTCTCTAATATTTCAAGTAATGTTTTAAAAAACTACAAAAATTTCTTCTTTAGCTGGAAACATGCTCTAAATTATTTAATCTATCAATTCTGGAGTTAGACAGTAGAACTTATTGAACGTAACTATACTCAGCAAGCTTTCACTTTTGAATTTGCACTTTCCTTTTATCCCTTTTATCCTGTAATACATATATAAATGCAGAACTGGAATAGCTACCCTATGAGCTTGAAAGTAAAACTCACATGTGCATTGTGGATAATTAAAAGAAATTCGTATATTTTAAAAATACACAAAAAAACATTAAGCTAACAGAGTAAGAATGCACTAGTATGAATGGGTTTTCAATAAATAAATGGAGCAGCTTTGCTTTCATGATGACCTTAGTGATTATAATCAGAAAATGCACTTATGATTCATGATTATTCTTTAGAAATTTACTGAAGGGGACAGGAATTTTCCCTTATTAATTGATGTAATGCAATATAAAAAAGACAATGATCAAAGTATAAAGGACAAATGCAATGTAAAAAAGGACAAATATCAAAATTTACTCTTCCTTAGAGAAAACATTGATGGCAACAAAAAAGGTGTGTTAAAGTACAAAATGTATAATACTGTTAACAAAGGAACAATGTAATTTCTGATAAATAAAAACAAGTTAGAAAAACTAGCAAATTGATCTACACGATCCAGATAAGTTCAAGATATTTGGCATGTAGCTAAAATGCTAATTTGCATACTATTTCCTAGCGTAATTGTTTGGTAACTAACAGTGAAATGTTACAGAAAGTCTGGAAATTTATTTGGGGTACAAAGCTAGCTGATTACATCAAAAATTAAATTTTTTCACAGTGTTCATCAGTGCTCTGATTTGGGGGTTCTGTAGTACCACATAACTCCAGTTGTAATGTTCATATTCTTCAGAAAATCCAGGGAAACATCGATTTTTTTTCTGAATTAATAAAGCCTATAAAATATGAGGAATACAAGGCTGTCACCAGATATTGATCCACAGCCAGATTTCCACTAGTGACATTAAATTAAATTTCTTTTCTTCTCATTCTAAGTCTGGAAGAGAGAAGAATAAACAATGTCAATCCTCTTCTAGGCATAGTTTCAGCTTTACATCAAAATAAATTCAATGATAAGCCATTTTCTTTCTTTATTTTTTGGTACTGGGGATCAAACTCAGGACCTTGCGCTTGCGAGGAAGGCGCGGTGCCACTGAGCTAAATCCCTGGCCCCAAAATGATTCCTTTTTATTTTTTTAATTTTTTTTTGGTACTGGGGATCAAACTTGGGTCCTTGCGCTTGAGCAGCAGGAGGCGAAACCACTGAGCTAAATCCCTGGCCCTGATAGGCCATTTTCATTCCACACCATAGAAATTTTTATAGAATTTAAAACATACTTCTTAACTACCATGCATCTTTTGTTATTTTGCTAACCACACCATCAACATGTTAGGGAGAGAACCCTTCATACATTTAGTAATTTTGTACTTTTTTCGTTTTCAATTAAATTTTGTAAATAATGTTATTTACAAGCCCTGAGAGCAGCATGCAGAGTATTGTATATAGTGAACTCTTCCAATTCCGTTAATGCATATAGAAGATTAAGAAAAATAATAGTCTCCATCTGTAATTGAGTGTTGTGAGTATGCTATGAGAATAGGATGGAGAACTGGGAACGAAAAAAATATTAAACCAAGCAATCCAGCATTCTTATCTGCTACCTGTCCAACATGTTTCTATCTTCTTCCTCCAAAAAATGCACACAGTACCATCTGCCTATTCTTGAAGGTACCACAAAGTAGAATATAAAAATAGATAGTTGAATTTGCAATTACCTCAGACTATGCTTCTACAATATACCACCTGAGACTACCTAATTTATAAACAACAGAAATTGATATTCTTTATAGTTCTGGAGGCTAGGAAGTTCAGGATGAAAATGCTTGTAGGCTCAGTCTGGTTAAGTGTCTTTCTCATCAGTAGTATCTTCTCCCTATGACATCCTCACATGGTAGAAAAGATGGAAGGACAAAAGGGGCTAGTTTCTCCAGCTTTTATAAAGTCATTAATCTCAGTCATGAGGCTTTATCCACATTACATATTTATCTTCCAAATGTCCCACTTCTTACTGAAGTAGAATAGAAAAAATACAAATAAGTAGAGAAAAGACAAGGAAAGCCATAATTTTAAAAATGAAAACTGCAGCTTCAGGACACAAGGTGTTTAAAATGTTTTACCTTTCTTTTTTTACCCTCAGGATATAACAGGCAATTTCCTTTCACCAGAAAATGGGTTCTGCTGCTATTTCCTTTTTACTTGAAAATGGTCCTTTTCATTTAGTCCTTTTCATAATAGACCACTTCTTTTCACCTTTTCCTATGTTTATTTGTTATTCATTTTTGAGATACAGTCTTTCTATGTAGTCTAGGCTGGACTCAAACTCAAAACAGTCTTCCTGCCTTAGCCTCCCGAGTGCTGGTGTTACAGGTATACATCACAACACCTGGCTTTCACCTTTATCTATAAATGGGCTGTTGTGGTCCAGGTTTGCAAGGGAACAGATTTCATACAGGACACATAATTTATAGATTATTTTATAATTTTCACCCAAAAAGTCAAATGCATAATAGTGCAAGAGATCTATCCATACACAAGAGACCCAAAGAATCCTGCCAAATGCCTAGATCCCATGGCAATGTCCTGCATGAGTTCAGCTGAGGACCTGGATTTGACAGCAGTAAAATCATTATAAAGTCCAGCCAGAGGCCTAGAGCCCACGGTAATGTCTCATGCAAGTTTGAATCAAGGATCTGTACTGGGAAGGCCCAAAGGTCAGTTGTGGCTAGAAAGTCTGCACCCGGTGAAGGAACTGTTCCAAAAGGCTGAGGGATCTGTATTGGTGCCAGGAAGTGATTCTCAAGGCAAAGACCAGAGCTCCCCTAGAAGAACAGCAGCCATCCCCAGAGAGAGCAAGGACCCAAGCTCCTCTGAGGACAAGAACAGCTCAGTTCATTTTAGGAAAGCTAGTCGCAGCAAACTTCTCCAAGAAAATCAACATCATAAAATCTTTCCCCAATTCTCCTTTTAAGCTGTTGCAACAATCCTTAGGTGGGTCTTTTCCATGTCCAGAAACACACTGACTCAGTTCAGCTGGGCATCCCCACTTAAGTTAACCATTAGTTAACCCAACACATGGGCCGTTATCTTTCTATGCTTGGCCCATCTTCTTCCCAAGACTCAAGAGGGAACTTCCTATAGATTCAAATTCTGCAGACTTCCACTGCCCAAAACACATGAATATTTACAACTCCAAACTTTGTCTATTGTAGCATTCTTCTCTCTCTCTCTCTCTCTCTCTCTCTCTCCATATTGTGTCCTGAAATTCTTTTTCTGCCATGGGAGTCAGTGAACTTTCAGTTTAACTCTATAGATAAGGTTAGATTAGGTTCCATCACCCCTTTGGGAACCTCCTAAGACTCTCTCCAGTGACAATACTACTATTACTACTATTATTACTACTATTGGGGCTTAAATTCTAACATACATTTTGAAGGAATATATGAAATTCAGACCTTAGCATCAACTTTCCCTAAATCAAAGATCATATTTAATTTTACAGATTAACACGAGACAGCTAAATTTGAATGTCTAGGATACAGAATTGGAAATGGTTTTTTCTGGATTCTATTCTTTTCCGACTGCCTTTTTATAATATTCTTTGTTGGCCCACATTTGACAAATTGAGCTTTCCATTTCAGAAAGTGTTTGTTTGGCACTTTACCTTTCTCTATATTTTTAAAATCTAAACATAAATTTCTCTTTAGTTATGGCTTGAAATATCAGCCATGAGCAATAACCTTCCAATCCATTAATCTGCCCTTGTTTTTTCTTCCATCCCCTATATTAGCTACACAGTTTTACTTGCTTCCTGATTATCTTAACTTGATATTCTCATATAAATCTCATATTAAACATATCTGATTCTAAATTCTTTTTTTTTTTTTTTTTGATACCAGGGATCAAACTCAGGACCTTCTGCTTGTGAGGCAGGCAGTGGCACCACTGAGCTAAAATCCCTGGCTGGTTCTAAATTCTTGATCACTACAAACTTTCATCTGAACAGATGTGGCCCAACTAAGTGAATATTCTGACCATTTCATTAAGAGTTCATTTGCTGAGCGAGGTACTGCTGCCTCTCTTATTGCCAACCCATAATAAATAAATTACAATACTTTTCTTGCTCTTTAAGCAGATTATAAATCTGCTCACTTTTCTCATTTTCACCATTAGCCAACATCATCTTTCCAAGTTATCTTACTGTTGCCTTTATCTTTACTGGTCTCTCAGATTCTATTCTTGTTTTCTTTAAGTCTGTTCACACAACTGAAGCCAAATTCATCTCCTAAAATAAAAATTTGATAACATTGCCTCCCTAAAACAGCACTTCCCAGACAGTGTCATCTATTCTCTCCCTTAGCTTTCTACTTCATTGTATGTTTTTCTTTCCTTCTATTGTAATTATTCCCATTTGCCAATGATTTCAAGTTCTTCTGAGAGCTTTTTAGAACTATACTTCCTATTATCATGAATTTAAGCCTGCCACATCATTTTCATTGTACTATGAAATGTGATTCTTGTTAATTTCAGGCAACTCTTTTAAATTGACATGTAATTTATTACTATCATATCATCAACGATCTAAAAGATGGAAGGTATACATATAGATATGCAGAATGAGAAATAAATATCTACTATTTTGAATCATTGAGATTCAATGATTATTTGCTTCATGAATTTTGTTTAGAATAGCGCAATCTTCCATTCCTGGAACACACCAACTCCTTTGTATTTTTAAACAATTACATATATTTTTTTATTACCAGAAATGCTTTATTCATCACCTTTGAACTATTCAGTTTCACTTTGTTAACTCTAATTTATCTTCTACTATGTCTTTTTAAATGGAAACTTCTTTAGTGCACCTAATTATATACTCTCATAATTCCTGGATTTTAAGTAATTATCATAAGTATATTGTTATTTTATGAACATATAATCAAATTCTACCTTATTCACAAGAATGAGTAAAAGCATAAAATCCTTTTTATGTTGAAACAACTATCAGTTATCTCTGTACAAATCAAATAAACCTAAGCTCATTGTCTCACAAAATTGAAGAATGCAATCACAGACAAACAGGAGGAAGACAGAGAAATAGCTCTCAGTTGGTAGGGGTCCCAAATGAGTAGTCAAGTGCCCCTCAATTTAGAGCTTCAGAGGGATTAGCAAAGCACTGGAATTGTTCAATTGTTGAGTGGTCACCTAACACAGGTGATTCTATGGATTTAAAAATGATCAATTGGAAATCACATTCTCTAACCCAGTTACTCAGTGTGTAGAGTTTAAAGAAAACCAGAATTTAAAAGAAAAATATTATTTTGCATTTTAGATTCCTTGAAAGCTCTAATTTAGTAGGGAGGGGCTGCAACTCCCTTAGTTGGAAGGGGCTGTATTCTGTGTTGCCTGAGTAAGTCCATTCTTGGTCCAAAGTCCTAGTCCATTGCCTATTCTTATTTTAATTCTTATCAGTGTGGCTGTTCACCTAACTCTATCTCAGGCCCTTTCCCTAGTTAGCTGCCTAATTATTCGCTAGCTAACTATACTGTTTTTACATTGTGATGGGAAATATTACTTCTTTCCTGGATTCCTTTTTTTTTTTTGGTACTGGGGATCCAATTCAGGCAGTGGAACCACTGAGCTAAATCCCCAGCCCCTCTCCTGGATTCTTAATCCTCTTTAAAATGATACAATTATACCTCATTATCTCAGTGATATTTATAGGGCAGGTCATGGGCAATTGACCTGCTTGAAAAGTCAAGATATGGATTCCTCAGCCTGATGCCAAGTAATAGGTTGAAGTGAGTAACAATAGTAAGGACTTTAGGAAGGCAAGGTTAAGAACTGATCCAGGGATTTGTAGGGAGCCCTGAGGTTGCAGGCAGTCAACCCTGGGCCTAGCTGCAGGGGCAGAGTCTTTGAGTCCTGCTGCTCAACAGCTTCACACCAGGCTTCTAGGACCCAGTAGTACCAGCCTTGTTGCTGCCCCTCAGTCACTCAGAATTGGTGCCATTGGGGCCAGCAGGGCCACACTGCATTCTGCTTCTTGCTCTTATGTCTCTCATTCATAGATGCCCCCCAATCTCTACATTTCTAAGTGTTAGAGGAAATGGGATAGTTTGCTGAAAAAAAGGAGGAAATAAATCTGGCATTTAGGCTTGAATAAAAGAAAAACCCAATATGATAGGAAGTAAAAAGCAGTTTGCACTTAATTTAACCCCAGCTTTAATTTCAGCTGAGCTGTTTGATGGTATACAGCATTGAACAAACTATAAAATTTCTTTTTCCTCCAATTTGCTTCTCTGTAAGTTGGCATCTTATCTGATTTGTGATGCTTTAATACAATGGCATAGACAGGAACATTTTTTAAAATCACAAATTTATGTATGGAAGTCTAAGATCAAGGAAATAGTATTTGATCTAGTGAAGTACTTTTTGTTTGTGCTCACATGGCAGATGGTAAAAAATATCAAGCTAGGGTAATGCTGTGTGAAGCCAGTTAAAAAAGCCTTAATTCATATGAAGGATCAGGCACTTCGCTTAATCACCTCTTAAGGAAGAGGTGATTATCACGTTGATAATGCCTCAATTTTTGTGTGGCTATCATAGGCAGCTAAATCAGATAGAAATTAATAGGGAGTCAGACAGGGCTAGGCCCTTGAGGGAGTCAGTGCAGAAGACGAGAACACATCAAAACAGTGTATAGAGGTACATCTGAAGAGCGCAAGACCTTAAGACTAAAGTCACAATAGCCAGGTTTAACTACTTTCTGAAGAGATGAATGGTAGCTTATGATTATACTGGAATTGGTCCCATACTTTTGGGATTTCCCATATAAGTAGATAATTACCTCACTATGAGTGGACCATCTTCTCTCACCCACTAAGACTAAGATTAAGACTAAGGCTAAAGAAATGATTAAGACTATAGATTATTAACCAAGGTTAATGATGTCATTCATATGCCCTTACTACAGTCCCTGCTTCCCTATTAGGTCACTATTAGCTAAATGGGTATACTTATAATCTACTGTTTCTTTACAGTTTGACCCATGTTGTACCCACCTCATGATTTTGCCCTAGAAAACATTCTTAGATGACCTTGGCAGCATTTGGAACCCCTCGTTTCTCAGGAGCTATTCCTATTTTCCATTCCTATTCCCCAAAAAACATTTCTTATGCTTAACCGCCTTTGTCCTTTGGGATTCATTTTTTTTTTTACTACAAGGAACACAAGCTTAGCACATACAACATCTAGCAGTTTTGGAGTTATATCTCTCCTATATCATGTCCACATGAAAAACTGTAGTCCTGGGATAGTGTTTATCTCTAAAATTTTTTGGCATTACCAAAGAAATTAATGTGCTAAAGTTACTATTATGATATTTAACGTGAAGTAGATGCACAAGAATAACAGTTCTTTTCTTTCCAAATAGAGTAGGTAAAATGGCAAAGTCTGTGATATCAGAGATAGGCAGACTTTTAGTGGCTCAGACACAAAGAGACAATTCCATTTTATATCATGTGATATTTCAAAAACCATATCAATTTTCTCATCAGTTTCATTTGTCTTATTCTTACCAGGTTTTGGGATGCTGGAGTTTCCTGGAGGTGGTTTCTAGGTTTTTTTCTGTCATGAACAAAAGATTGAGATAAGCACAAATGTTAGCAAAGTTTTATTAAACTTAGGAAAAGAAACAGGCTATGCTGTAAAACTGAAAATGAGTACACTCTACCCGACCAGAGTGAGGACTGAGACAGGAGACTAGGGTGTGGCAAAGCTGGCTATGGAAGTAGGTGTGACCTGTTAATTACAAAATTCCAGGACATATGAGCAGAATAGTTCCCAAAGCCCTGGACATAGACTTCCCATGAAAACTCTAGCAGATTTTCAATAGGATGGCCTAGACCTAAGATCAGCCTGAAGAGTGGGTGATTAAAAAAAGGACAATCATCATTGAATTTTTGCCACTGTGCTCTCTCTTGTATTGTAGCCCACCCTCATGTTGTAGAGTGTACTTCATTTCCTACTTTTACTTGGCCAAAACTAGCTCTGTAGAATCTGGTTCTTTTCCTACCTTTAATAAAACTTTGCTACCATTTGTGATTGTCTTGACCAATTCTTTGCCTGGGGTAGAAAGAACCTGAAAACCACCTGCAGAAGGAAAATCTAGTACCCCAAAATCTTGTAATGGGAAAAGCAGCAATTGGTTCACCTGCTGGACAAGGTCTTCTGCTTCCTGACTCACACATCAAAAGAGAATAAAAAACAACCCTTCCCACTGATTCATGGTGGGGGTGAGAAATTTGTGTCTTCAGTGTTTTTAAAGCCCATAAAACATCTCCAGATGTCAGGTAGGACACATCCCAGTTCTCAGGAGATTTAGAAGTTGCCAAGAAAGTTGCTACTGGTGACCAGAGTGAGTCTGGAGAATGCATTGCAGTATTTCTCCTCACTGTTCAGTGCTGCTTCCCTAGATGTCATGGTGGGGATACTCATATGACCATCCTGCAGTAGACTATGCCAAATGTTGGGGCCAGGGCAGTAGGGAGCTGAAGTGTTGTCCTGTCAGGTAAGCTTCCCAGAGAAAGGAAAATACATGGAGCAGATATCACAAGAAAATAGGAAGAAAACTTTATTTTATAGAACAGGACTTATAGTAGTTGTTATCAGCTTACTGGGACATGGTGAGACAAAACACCTGGGTGACCTTTCATGGCTGTGCATGCATGGTTGTCTATGCTGATTACTTACTATATAATGAAGCTCCTTTATGCACCTGCACTAAATGATGGGGTAGTGTCCTCAGATGCCCTCAGGTACCCAGGCTTTGACACATCTGATGGTGGCCCCCTACACTTTCATAAATTTCTTTTATAATTTTCTTACTGGATTAAAGCCCCTGAGGAAATATTGATCATATAAAAAGGACAATTCTGAAGTAATTTCTAAGTAAATGTTGATAAGCATAATAATCACCATAGTTCCCTGAAGCCCAGGAATAAATTTTGTGTGCATAAAAAGCATCCAAACTGGCACTAGGTTCAGATTCTCTCATAGCACTGCTCACCTGAAAGTGAAACTCTCTCTCTATCTCACAATAAATTATACCTAGACTTCTGCATGGTTACTCGTGTGTCTTGACTGAATTTTTTCAGGAAAGGCACAAAGAAAAGAAGACAAGAAGTGAGGGGTTACCTCAGGACCCAGCTTCCCAGGGACACTGGGGAATAAGTACTTTTCTATAACATTATAAATAAAATATGGAGCAGTACAATCTAATGATTGAGTAGAAATACAGTAGTGTAGAAATATAAAATATAGAAGGTGTAGTGCTCTATAGTTCTTTGTCCCATATTTCCCATATGAAATTATTTTTCTTTTTCATTTTGACAATATTGTATTTCTTTTTGTTTTTGAAATATCTGGTTTCATATTAAAATCTTTCTTTTTCAGATTTCTGAATATAAGATAATCTCCTTTGTATTTAAGAGACTATTAGTTTAGTAATTTTCTTCTGTATAAATTGATTTCTTTAAACTCTTCAATAATTGCTATCTTGTAAAAGTGCTGACATGTATTGATAGCCACAATCTCAAATATTTTTCATACCTGATGTGTTGCACAGGTTTTTACTTCTCAGAGATCTTGAATCTTGTAAGATTTATGGTTAATGCTCTCACTGTGAGTGAGTGGAGTTATAAAATCTACTACATAATTTCTACATATTTTATGTCTATTAGAAGATTGTTAGATATAAAATGCTGGTGTGTCTGAACTGTCAAGGAACTAATAATTACTGGCTATTAAGACAATCATTAGTACCATTGATGCAAGCAAGTATGTTTAGGACACATGAAGCAAAGACTTTCTTCCATGTATCATTAGTAATTACGTGAATGAAAATTCCAATTAATTAAAAAAAAACACTTAGAAACTTAGCTTCTAAAAGTTAAACAAGACCTTATGTTAGATGAGAAATTTTAGTATTTATCTCTGAATAGAAATATCTACACTAGCAGGACAGTATTCTGGGAATTTTGAATCTAATACATCAAAAGATAGTTTGATTTTTTAAGCTTTCCACAAACTGAAGATTATTTCACCAAACACTGTTCTATTCGAGTAAAATATAAGGCAGTACAGAAATAGTGAATTCAACAACAGATGTTGACATTTAAACAATGCAGTACTTTTAGCAATTTGGCGTATCATTTATTCATTTATTATGTGAAGCTCCCTCTAATTCTTTCTGTCAGTTGTAACAAATTAGCATTTATACCCATGGAAAAAAGATACCTCAGAGTGCTATATCAGCATTTATGATTTTTTAAAAAGTGCTATCTCAGTGCGTTTTTCTTTGTTTCATGATGGGTATTTGTGGTGCAAAATTAATTTCACAATGAAAAATGCTCAATCTAATGCTTGCACTTGCAGTACCTCAACTCTAAAAGGTAATGTGTTTAAATTGTTTTAGAGCCTTTCAATAAGATTAATATATTAAGATTAGTATATAAAGTTATATAAGGTTAAGATAATATAAGATTGATATATAAGTTATAATTACAAAATGAGGGATATTTGTTTTGAGTAATACTTAAATACACAGTCTTGATCAATTTCCTTACTGGAAATATGAATCGAATGCAAAGGATTGAAGGAGTTGTTGGGTTTCTAAGGAGTAAGACTTCTGGGAGCAGTGCTCATGAGGACACCCAGAAAAGTGAGCTGGTCATCTAGGTTTATTTTTCTCTAAACTTAAGTTCCCATGACACAACAAGTGACTGAGAAAATTGAGAGGATTAGCTGTTGGTGAAGGTAATCTATAAATAGCCCCATGGGTAAGAAAGGGAAAAAAAGGGAGTAGGGCCACTCTGTGTGCGTGTGTGTGTGTGTGTGTGTGTGTGTGAGAGAGAGAGAGAGAGAGGGGCAGGAAGACACATTAGTCTCAAGCTTCTATTTTGAGAATACACAATATAAAGTTCTCAGTGCTCTAGCACAAAGAAATACCCAGAGAGAACTGAAATTACGGGATTGGAGACATAGACTCTTTCTCTTGGTGTGGTGAGTGGAAAAATCATAATAATCAAAGGATCATGTATAAAATGTTGACAATCTATTGAGGGTCTTTAGATAGATCCTCTGTAGAGTAACTCTGACTGCCAATCACAACTGTGGCCCTCTTCAGCTGGGAGTAGCCAGAATGGTCTTCACCCCTTCCCTCCTCAAGGCAGTTAGGGGTATTTCTTCAGAGGGGGGAATATTGTAGATAGGTAAGCTAGTTAGAGATCTTGTAGGCAGTTAGACAACATGGAGGACAGTCAAGGAGCCAACATGGAGGACAATCTAGACACATTCACTGAAGGCCAGCATTGTAAAAGAGAAACTACCACACCCATGTGCTTCCCCTAAGGATGAATAGCAATGATAGTCTAAATAAGTATCCACCATCTGGGTGGGGGATCAAGACCTTACCCACCCTTTACAGGAAAGATACCTGACTGAAAATCCTTGTTTTTTTGCTGTGTGACTTGCTTTCCCACTGGATCCCCATGTAATCATTATTACCTAAGGGACTATACGTGTCAAAATCTTATTGGTTGATCATACTTTTGTCCACCTTATGATTTCTCACTGGACCAATATTACCTAAGTGAGGAATAATGAGTCATCCACACCTCATCAAGGATATTTTACTGAGGCATAGTGGGGAGTCAAAATTCTCATCACTGCTGAGAAGTAATGAGGACCCCACTACCTCATATGTTACCTGCATCAGAGTGAGGAACCTGGGCATCAAGTCACAACTGGAAATAAGATATTGGCATGTCCTCCACCAACCCCCAACTTCTCTTGGCAAACCAGTGTTAGAAGAAACCTTTTAAAATACATTTAAGTATGATCTGGAGTCTTATAGACATAAAATATTGAAGTTGCAGATGCAAAAGACTTGTCATCTAAAACAGTAGATTTCAAAATCTATGACAAGTGACAATCAGTAGAAGCTAATACCGATATGAAGATGTTGAAATTACCTGACAATGATTTTGAAGTGGCCATCACGAAAAAGCCTCAAGTAGCCATTGCAAGCTCACTTGCAGCAAGTAGGTGAAGTCATGGAGAGAGAGCCAAAAGAAAGTATAGGAAGGCTGTCAAGAGATGGGGGCGGGGCTGAAGAGAACTAAGTTGTGCTATCTACCAGCCCCCCAGCATGAACGTACTTATTATGTACTGCAAACATATACTATTACAAGTAAAAATTAAGAAAAAGAAAAGTAATAAAGAAGGGCAAAATAAAAATTTTAGATCCGAAAAAGAAAAAAATTCAATAGTCAAGATCAAAAGCAGAATGGAAATAATTGAAAAGTGAAATTATACTATTATTTAAATAATATTTGAGTATTGATTACATACGCTAAGTTACCCATGAAAAGATAAATAACCAAGAAGATAGTATATCATATGAAAATCCAAAAATTATTTAGAAGTAACGTTGAACCACAGTTGAAGTAAAAGTCTGAAGCATAACATAGAAACAACGGAGTACTTGACTTATTTCATTTCCTGTATGAATTGATTAAGAATCTCAAAGTCATTTAACTCAGGTCCAGCTAATGTAGAAATGCTTACCTAGAGAAACAAATAGTCTAGTCATGCACTTAAATAATATAATAGAAACAGAGATGCCTGAAGAGAAGTAGAACTCGAGAGTGATTGTTAATTGTGATCTCAACTTGACTGGATTAGAAGATGCCTACCAGATTAGCAAAGTACTCTCTTGGGTGGGCCACAGGGTATGATCTTGGGGACCATATCTTGTTTCTGGGCCTTCCTATTTGACACTTTCTTTACTCTGCTTCCTGGCAGTCATGATGAAAGTGGTTTTACTCCATCACGTGTCCACCATAATCTTTCTGCTTTGGAGACAACTAACCATGGACTGAAACCTCTGACACTGTGAGCCAAATAAATATTTCCTCATATATGGTGTGGGTATTGGTTATTTTATCACAGCAACAGGTGACTAATACTAGATTTTAACATTTCAGAGAGTAAGAAAGTGCCCAACTCAGGAAAACTGCACAATGATGTAGAAGAAGCCTAAGTGAAAAGATGCCTGGAAAGAGAGGTTTTCTTGGAATAAATCTGAAAGAGCCAGGAAATATTCAATAGGAGCAGTACCATGATCATTCATTTTTTTCATATTATATAATGGATTGATCAGTACTCTTAGGATCCTTCAGTTTTAGTGAAAATAGTTTTGTATACTCACTAAACCTATCACAAACTGCCTAAGATATTGACTAGATTTTATTGGAAAAAGAATCTAGTATGATGTTGAGTGCATACTTAGAATGTATTAGAATATGTTAAATAAAAACTTTATTATCTAATTAAATAATTAAGAAATTATTAACTTATTTGAAAAGTGAGAACTATAGAATAATTCAAAATATAGTTGTTTTAAGGTATCCTAATTGTGAAATGTAATAAGCCAAGCTCCTCCAATAACAGAATTCTATGGTTACCTAGTTTTAACGGCTTAAATGCATATGCAGTCCAGAACTATATTTATCACAAGCAAAAGTGAACCTGAAATTTTCTCTGATATATCACAAACATGATCTTTAATTTTCAAAGCTAGATTGACAAAAATATAATGCAACCTTGGGAGAATCATATATTCTCTTTGTGCAGCCATTTTTGGAACTATAGCATGAGAAAAATTTTATTTTGTTTCAATCTTGTTCTTTATTTATTAGTTACTGTATTTTCTTAATATTAGTAATTCACAATTTCTTTCATTTTCTTATGTTGCCAAACATTTTTTTCTGTGAAAAGTGGCTCTAAGAAGGGATTCACCATTTTCTTAGAGAATTTTGTGTGGCTTCCATTTGTGCCTCTCTTACTGAATTCTTTTTCTTTTCTTCCCCCTCCCTTTTCTTTTAATTGAAGGAGACACTTGTTTTTGTCAACTGATTACTCTTGAATTTGAAAGCAAAAGCCAAAACAGATCAAAACGTCTTTTTCCATAATCTGTCACTACTGTCTAACCCTTAGAGAACACAGCGCTCTCCCTTCAGTGTTACACAAATCAAGTGTTCCTTCTGTTTATCTGAATTATGAGCTGCAAGATGCTACTCATTACTTAACTTAGCTGAGATCACCTCAATCAAAATATGTCATTACATACTTCTGTTTACTGCACTGATTTTCTTTTACACTCCTGAATTTATATTTACCTTTATATGTTCTATAACATCAATTTTTTTTTGCCTAAATTCTTTTATTGGTACATTTTAGGTATACAATACATTTTGATTTATCATTGAGTGCTTGTACCTGTACATGATGTATCTTAGTTCTTATTTTTTCCCCATTCCCTGTGTGCCCTTCACCCTCTCCACCCTTCCCTATTTACAAAGACTTTTGTTTAGGTGAACTTCATATGTAATGGTTTAGCTTTGCAATTTTTTAGTAATTGTGATTTTTATGCAAATTTCTTTGAATTTTTGAAAACAGCTTTTAGAATTTTAGAAAACTGCTTTTTTAAAAGTAGTATTTGAAGTTTTGGAAATTTATTTTTGTGAAATTCATTGTTTATGTAAAGACCTCATTTTTATATTGTAAATGGACACTCAAATCATTTGTTTTCAACTGGGAATATGACAATAAAGTTGTTTTATTTTTTGAGAGTCAGAACAATTGAAAGAAATCACAGACAAACCACACAACATGAGAATATTGGAAATAAGAAATGGTTGTATGTGAAAACACAAATATTTGTACTCTAACATTTACTACCATAAGTATATACAAATTTATTATAAAAAGTTAAAATTTATCGAAACTTGTGTAGATCATACAGACCATGTATAATACCATTCAAAGTGGAAAGAAAGGTAAACAAAGGTAAAGATGCAGTATTAAGTCATAACTGCCAAAATTAACTGTAGTTGCCTCCTGTTGTTATTGTGGTGAGCTCAGCTGCTATGCATATCCTCTCTGTAGTAAATTGCAAACCAAGATTCCACTGTATTTTTCACTGTATATGATATAACTTTCAAAGTATTTGTTAATGGACTATTTATATAAGAATAAACTTTTCATGAATAACAGGAGTTATATTTTGGGGAAGTTATTATTAGTAAGCTCACCATATGGTTCAAATCCTGCACTGGATATTAGGGAGAGTCTTGTCCCTAATTCATGGAGTTTTCATGGATGCATGGGGAGACATACTAATGAAATGATTATATTTTTGAACATATAAGTAAGTACAATCTGAGGTACATGCTTTGAAGGAAATTAGTTCAAAATTGCATGAAAGTGGTTACAGGGCACTGGGCTGGAGTTGAACTCAGGGTTGGTTTGCTCTCTGGACAGAAGGTTGGAGGTGGGAACCAAAGGACTAAGGTCAAACTAGGTTAAGGCATTAGGAGATGATAGGCAGAGACTATGTAAAAAGGCTCTGGAAAGAAGTAATGAAACTGGAGGAGGGTCTGCGACTGTACTCCACTGAAAGGGGGAGAAAATCCTTTCCTCTGGACTTGCAATCCATGATGAAGATTCAGGTTTTATTCACAGAGTAATAAGGCAGCATTCAGTGACATTAATTTTAGGAATACGTGGAGAAGGACTAGAGTGTAAATGAGAGATTGAAATTAATGTTTAAAAATTAGAATGTTAAGCATACCTGTAATCCCTAACTCTGGGAAGCTGAGGAAGGAGGATTGCAAGTTTCAGTACAGCCGCGGTAACTTAATGACTTAGTGAGTACTTGTTCCAAAATAAAAAATGGAAAGTGCTGGGAATGCAGTCCACTATGAAGGCTCTAGTTTAATCCCCAGTACTAAATAAATAAATAGGACTTTTGCAAAAAATAAGCCGCTTTCTCCAGCTTTCTCACACGCAAATGAACACCTCCACCCTCAGCCTTGGTGACAGAGAAGATTCAAACATTCCGTGTGGCTCCCCGGTGGGCCCAGTCCAAGCTAAATCCATATACACATATTTCCTGGTATTTGCTCTACCCTGTCTATGAACAGGGACAAGTCTGGAGCTTGTGGGTGGGAATCTGGGGAGTCACTGACACATAAGACATGATTTATCTAGACCTAGATTCAAAGAGGAAACTGCTAGGAGTAGAATCTTAAAGTAAAAGGGATATGAAAGCCATAGAGAAGATGCTTTTGACTCTCATATTCAGTGTCAAATTCAATTAATCACTAGGTAGATATTTATAATTCACCTCTGTTCTGGCATAGGAAGGAGCCCAGCTGAAGAAATAAAATGGAGATTTAACTACTTAGGTTGGCTTCAAGTCATCTTAATAACAAGGCCTAACAGGCATACATGGTAAAGAGCTATGAAAAATGAATTTCTCATGTACTTCCTGTTTATCATACTTATTGTCGTAGAAAAAATTAAAACAGTGTTGAGTTTTCCCATTTAGACTAACTCAAAACTCATCTCTAGAAATAGTTAAGAACAAATATAAAATATAGTCAATTAAAAACACTTTCACTGGTAAAATAAATTTAGCATGTGTCTTTGTTATCAAAGAACATTTAGATAGTCTGGAAAAGACAATATTGAAAAGTAAAGTCATAAGAGATGGGAAAATATCTCCATAGGGTAGTTCAGCCTTAATTTGAAACAATAGACCCAGAGCTGAATTGTACTTTTGGGAATGCATTTTTGGAGGAAGATATATTAATGCAGACTGATTTTGGCTTTCTGGTAACTTAATTTGGTACATGTTATAAATAATTTACATAAGTAAAAAGAAGAATGAGAAGAAAGAGGAGAAATCTTAGCCTCTTCCTAAAATCTATTCCATCAGAAATCTTTTGCTTTAGCTGAGTTTTTGTCAGGACCTGGGTAGTGGTTTGAATTAATAGTTACTGTTTAATTCCTAAGGCATGCATACCCTATGCAATTAATTGTGACAGTATTGTCAGATATCAATTGTCTAAGACACACTTGAGGTAATGTAGTAATTAAATAATCTAGATTGTGATCTCTTCCCTGCAGAAGATCTACTTACCCAGCACTGCTGTAATTAGAGACAAGTTCAAAATATTTGCCAGGATGAAAATTTGAACTGATAAAAAACATAGGAAATAATTTATGATCACAATAAAAGATTGGTATATTAATTTGCCTTAGCCACTTTAAAAGCAGCAGTAACCAATTATCTGATTCCAATTATTAGATAAAAATATTTTTGAGAGGGGTTACATTTGTGATAGTTTAACATTTACACTAAAATACAATTGGTATTAATCAACTTATTTCATAAAGCAATTGGTGAGTACTCATCTGAAAATTCTGATTAAAAATGACAATATTTGTTGCAGAATATTGGCATTGGGCTGCCATTTCTGAAAAGCAATGAAAAATAATTTGGTATATTGTTTTTCTTATCACATTTATTTTTTAGTGCAGGAAAGCATTCATGAATAAAAGAGGATGTTTTATTCATGGTCAAATAATTCCAATACCCTTCAGTCATGAGTAAAATAAACAGTAAAAGAGCATTTCCAAACCAAAGTGTCTCTAACTTTCTAGTTTCTTTCTCACACTGGAACCACACAGAAGTATACCTAACTCATTCTGACCTCAATGCTAATGCAGGTAATGCTTTGATATTTTTGAAAGCAATTTTGTCATAATGCTGCCCTGAATCATTATTTCAGTTTATGTGCCTCTAGAAGTAGAGTCAAACACAAGGACTTTGGTACAGAGAGTTCATATGAAATGTGATGCAAAGAGCAAGCATGACAAAAGTTGGGGCTGGGCTAGAAGGAGGAAAAGCCTCTTAGGTCATGATGGATTTACAGCTCTGAGGAGTAGGGATGTTATGCCGGTGGGGCCTTTGAGAAATGAATTCTCTTACACTTCCAGAGTTGGTTTGAATGAGTGCTGACCCCATAGGCACATAAAGAGCCCGTGCTCATAAGAGACTGTCCACTGCAGCTCCAGCTAATATCAGCGGTGAGCCGAGGGACGGGAAGGCTACAGGAGGCAACAAAGTTGTCTGCCACAGTCAGCTCCCTATTTTCTTTTCTCTTTTTATGCTACTGACTTTATCTTCTATGTAGGGCCTTCTAATGTAACTGTTAAACTTTATACTATTTTGTTTTTCCATCTTTCCAGGGCACTAAAATCTACAGAAATATCCTTATCTAGCAATTGTGTCACAGATATAACATGCAGTTGTTTTTTTGTTACCTTATATTTCCCTAATTATACCCCAATACTTGTTACTTTATGTTTTCTTTTCAACCTGAATCCTTTGTA
Source organism: Heterocephalus glaber (assembly GCF_000247695.1). Next base: position 1,079,607 of record NW_004624932.1, on the reverse strand, counting down.
TGTTACTAGTCTTTGAAAGACAATAATTCAGAGGAAATCTTAACACCCTTAGTGTAAATCATTGTCAAAATTCAATAATCTTCAGTGGTTGAATAATGCACTATTCTGATATTTGAGAGCTACTTCTTTTTAAATATTAAAGCTTTAAAAATCACAACTACTTTACAATGGTTTTGCTTGCATTAATTCTTTCTTTAAGCTTTTTACCAGGTTCAAAGGGTTCCCTGGGAAATACCCATGTAAGAAGTTCACTTTGTTAAATGCTGTTAAGTGTTGGTTGTTCAATCCTTTATTTCCCTATCCTGAAACAGAAAACCTAAGAATTTGACTGTTTCTGCTGGTCTAACCCTTTCATCCATTGAGGATTTGGGGCAGGAGGTCAACAATACCATGACCTGACAGTAAACATAGTATGTAGAACTTATTTAGGTCCTTATCTAATAATGTTAAAGAAAACTTAAAAACAGGGTATCTTATGAAGTACTAAGGGATTATTTTAAGAGATTGTTAAAGTTATAATAATAATTTTATGGTTATGTTAAAATAAGTCCTTATGTTTGGGAGATTCATGTTGAAGCATTTATAGATATGAATATATCACATCTGGGATTTGTTTGCAAATAACCAATAGAAATTGGATAAGGAAAAAGAATGGTTGTGTTAGTTAATTTTAACTGTCAACTTTATTGGATAAAGAGATTCCTGGTGATGTGCCGCACTGTACAAATAAGTGTATTAACATGCTGTTAGGAGGCGGGGGTCAGTTGTAGCTGGGTCACTGGAGATGAAGGTATATCTCTTGCTTGTGCTCCCCTCCTGTATTCTGCTTTCCAGCCATAACGAAGTGAACCATTTTGGTTTATCATGCCTTCCTGCCACGATGTTTCCACCTTGGATCCAGCCTACCATGGACTGAACCTCTGAAAACATGAGCCAAATTGAACCACTCCTCCTTTAAATTTGGGGGGTCTGAGATTTTTATCCCAGCAATGGGAAAGCTCACCAATATAGTACAATGGTTTTGGTTAGTTGTTGTAGCTAGTAGATGCGTAAACAGAAATTATACCAATATATTCTAATTTTTATAGATGAAATATTTCATGATAAGAGTGTTTGAAAAATAAACACCTGAGTACAAACACAAGTCTTTATATTAAAAAGCAACAAGCGATTCTGGTGGTGCATGCCTGTAATTCTAGCACTCTGAGAGGTTGTGGCAGGAGGATCCTACGTTTGAGTCCAAAGTGGGCAATTTAGTGAGATCCCGTCTCAAAATAAATTTAACTAATTAATTAAAAAGGCTGCAGATGTAACTCAATGAAAAGATTCTGGGTTCAGACACTAGTACCACAAAAACAAACAAAAAATCTCATTTCATTTTATGGCCAGAAAAAGAATGAATTAATTAAATGATGGACAGGAATTTATTTACATAATCCAGTTCCTCCTTTCTAATCCCAATATTAGTTTCTCACTTTCTTTCTAAACTGGACATACTTCAAACACTTGAGGCAGACTCTTGTATAAAAACTTTTGTACCTAAAAGCCTCTCTGTTTGGAATGTGCTTCTTGACATGTCCATTTGGCTGACAACCTTCACATCTGCAACAAATTTCTCTTGCTCAATGAGGAATCCCTTACTCCACTTCAAACAGCAACTCTTCTAACACATTGTTGAGTTGTATGTACTTCATTGCAATGTTTATCCATTTCACTCAGTACTTTAAAAGTTTTTTAAATCTCTCTGTTGACTCTCCCAAATATACTCTAAGCCAAAATAGGGCTGAGAGTTTTAATCTATTTTCTTTCCTGCTAGATCCCTAGTGCCTTCAAGGAATTCAATAACTATTTGTTGATGAAATAAAAGAATGAGTTATCACTAAACATGAATTTAGTTTGTGTATATTTTTGTTATTATGCCCTATTATTTTGTCAATCTTTTTGCAGCTGCAAAATATTGTCAAACAATTCTCTCATTGCCTTTTGCTCTTTGTCCTTTTAGCAATACAGGTTATTAATAGGATGCTATTTTACATGTAAAAACTGGACTATTATTCTTTGACCATATTACTTTACATTTGAACTTTTATTATTTTTTAAATTTACAAACAAAATTATGTAAGTTCATTCTGCAATCTATCTTCACTGTACTAGAGTTTTTATACTACAGAAATAGGTAATATGGTCTTGTTGTAGACTTCATTATGTATATACTCCATTAGATTATTCATTTAAATATTAAATAAAGTTCTTTATTATGTTCTTCATTTAGATTGTGAGATATTTTTACTTTTATATCAAAACCTGTCATGCTTGAATATGATACTAAAATACTCAAAACTGATTATGGAAAGCTACTTTAAATATTTTTTCTTTATAGCTAGAATATTAGATGAATCAAATTTAGGGCATTGAAATATCAAGAGATAGTTAAAGATAATTTGAAAAAATTAAAACATAAGCCTGAATTTACTTCATAAAATAAAATAATAGCTGGGCATAGTGGTGCATACTTGTAATGCCAGCACTCTGTGATGCCAAAGCAGGAGGATCAGAAGTTCTATCTGAGCCTGGGAAATTTATCAACTTATCCAGATCCTGTCTCAAAATAAAAAATAAAGGGTTCTGGGGCTGTAGCTCTCTATGAAGGGCTTGGACTCCATCACCAGTGTTAAGAAAGAAGGAAGGAAGGAAGGAAGGAAGGAAGGGAAAGAAATAAAAGAAAGAGAAAGAAAGAAAAGAAAAAAAAGAAAGAGAAAGAAAGAAGAAAGAAAGAAAGAAAGAAAGAAAGAAAGAAAGAAAGAAAGAAAGAAAGAAAAGAAAGAGAAAAGAAGGCAAGGCAAGCAGCCAGTCCCACTTTCTTGAATGGTATTCCAAGGTATACCCACAAAATTGTAATCCCTGACAACTTTTGTTTGCCTCCACTCTTCATACATACACAAAAACTTCTTAATTGCTCCAGTTGTATCTATTCTTTTCTTTTCTCCCCATGAATTTGTAATAAAATGTTACATGTTGGATATGGCCTGAGTTAATTATTTTTTTAAAATTAATTAAAT
>NW_004624932.1:1027171-1076448 GCF_000247695.1 Heterocephalus glaber | reverse complement strand
ACCAGCCCACCTTGGACTTGGCTCTCGTGCTCAAACACACTAAGCAATCCCTCCTGGGAATTCACACTTGTTCTTTCCCTCTTGCTAAGAACTGTCTTTGGCTCATCTGCAGCTGGCTTCTCTCATTCTTGTTCTTCTTTTTTTTTTTTTTTTTGAGACAGGGTCTTGCTATGCATTTCAGGCTGGCCTCAAACTTTTGCAAATCTTCCTGCTTCAGCCTCCAAGATGCTAGATTACAGGCAGGAGCCACCATTCCCAGCTTTTGTTACATTTTAGATATGAGTATTGATCATGTTCATCATAGAGAATTTGTACCTGTACATGATATATCTTGACTCTTCTTTTTTCCCTTTTCCCTCCCCTCCCCTCCCTTCAATCCCTCTTTCCCTCTTTATTTACAAAAACTTTGTTTCCATTTTTTCCTTCTTTTTTCATTTTTTTCTTTTTCCTTCCTTCTTTTCCCCCTCCCCCTCTCTATTTCCTCTCCCATTTGAACATTTTCTATTTCTCAATATCTATTATATATTTTAGTCCTTATTTATACTTTTGATTTCTCACTCCAGAGAAACAATGTGATATTTACACATGTGTATTCAATTTATTTCACTTAAGAGCATGATCTCAAGGTGCGTCCATTTATCTAAGAGAATGAAATTTGCATTCCTAGCAATTGGTATTTGATGAACACTTGAAAGTTTCATTCAACCCAACACTGATGACAGAATAAAATGCATTTTGAATGCCTGTATAGAGGTGTGTTCTCATACTTTCTCATGCAGACAAAGAGTAGAAGCAGTCAGAGAGAATAATGAATGTCATTTTTCTTTTTAAGTAGAAAACAATTTGTACAAAGATAAGTCATCCGTCTTCTGTTTAGAGAACAAAATGAATTGGGATTGAAGTTACACTCTAGTCATCTTAAGATTCAACTTAAATATAATTTTGGAGTAAAGTAATAGCATTTACAATTCTGTGATCACAGAAATAATCAATTTTACTTATGTTTAAATATTGAAATAAATTTGCAATCCATAGAAGTACTGAGAAAACCAGTGGACATCCAACATCAGTGTCAATATGTCACCAATTTGTACTTCTATGAACAAATGTTATTTGCATTGCTATTAGTTTTCCGTATATTAATTTTTTATCTGCACAGAGTTGTAAAACAGCCTAGTTAAAGATGAATACAAAGTAGGAATTAACTAGATAGATAAAGTAGTCAAAGTATCCACAAAATTGCAATGCCTGACAACCCTGCTTTACCTCCACTATGCATCTGGTTCACTGGTCGGATGTATTGTGTGTGAAAGAGAAAGATGTAAGACACTGATACTGTTTTAAGCACATTGCATATTTTCTAAATCAGATAGATATCCTCTTGAGAGCATTTTTATAAATTTTCTAGAGTTCCCAATTGCTGAGACATGTCAGAGCAATTTCTTTAATGAGCTAATGCATTATTTCCTGGATGTTAACTTTCTCTTTATTCTGCCTCTAGAAATCAGGAGATAATTTCAGCTTCTCTTTCTTGAAATTTGTTTACTACTTTTTTTTAAACAGGTCTTGAGGCATCTCAGGTTATCTCTCTATCACAGGGCCTGCATCTGTTCCATGTAAAATAAGACTCTCCCTCCTGCCTTTACAAAATTTGGGACTGCAGACCTCTCAATGAAGCTACTTTAATCTCATTTCTTGAATAAGTGGCTTGAAATCCAAATGCTTATCGGTTATTTGCTTAGAAGGGACTCAGGCATGCATATGTGCATACTGTAGGGTTTATGTGCCAATATAATTAAGCATTCCTATGTAAGTTCTGTTTCCTGCCCTGGGTGCTGTGGGTAGTGATCATGAGATCTGCAAAATTCCCAAAGGTCAAAGAGAAAGCCTTTTATTTTCTAAGCAGGAGTAAATAAAGGTGGAAGACACTGCATATCCAAGGAGTGTGATGAGAGGTTAGAGTCACCTTGGCCTGTGAAACTTTTTTGAGTAGGAAAGATTCTCTGGATGGGAGGATCTACCTGTTAATGAGTGGTCAGTCCACATTCCATGTTGAACCTGGCTTTGGCACAGAGTGAGTCAAAGTTCAAGAATATGGAGAAGGAAAGACATGTAAAGTTTGGTCAATTCAAGCTAGCAAGTATTTTCTACAGGGTGGTCAATGTATATAAATACCCCACATAACATTTATGAGGAAGAGACAAGAAATTTGGAGAATCTGTCCTTGTCATAAGTAAATAAGAGGGGCATCAATGAATATTATTTAAATCATATGGAAAATACTGGTTCTTTGCAGTTAAGCTGTTTGGGGAACACAAAAAAGGGTAGTTATTTTCCTCTGAATTCTGGGTTTAGGAAAAGTTTGACCCTATTGCTTCACATTATTTATGTAATCTGACTATTATATCTATCAGCAAAATGTTCTCAGAGAAGCTTCTCCAGCTACGTCCTCCTCAACAAAAGCCAATGAATGCTATTTGATCATGTTTTCCAAGTGACAAAAATAATAACAACAACAAAAAGCATGTAATTTTGCAAGGGATACTGGGAACAAAATTGTCTTCAGCAGCTCTGTTTCTGAGGAGATACAAGTTTCTAGGCCTTTGAAATGAGACCACATAGTTGAAATTTTTATTGCATCTTTGCTAAGGGGCCTCATGTGAATAATTGTAGGCACTTCTATGTCCGTGAAGAATATTGTTACTTTCAGAAAATCAGAATGCTCCCATGTAGGAAGAATCAAAGTCTACTCTATTAGTCTGAGCACTTGACTGGAAGATAAAACTTCAGTGTTCTATTTATAGCCCTAATTTTGATTTGCTGTAGTCACTTGGGTCTCCTCTCCCTTACCCTCCATGTTTCTCCAAGTTCTTTGCAAAAACATTTCACAAGCTCTTTAGGGAAGGTAAAATAGCAACAACCAATACTAAAGACTGCATGTATACTAGTAAAAGTAAACACTGATGTATTAAGATTGTAAAAAGAGTAAATATGTTTATTAAAATATATATGATTTATAAAATAAAATAAAATAAAATGTTTTAGGTATTGCTTACCATATACTAGACTTTAACCCAACATCTTTACATGTATTTATTCACTTAAGGCTGGCAACAATATGTGAAGGCTGATACCATTATTACTTCCATTTTATAGAGAGGTAACTAAAGGAAAGGGAGATTAAACAATGAGCCCAAGTCCAGATGTTAGACAAATGAAATTTTGTATCCAGGTAGTTTCACATCATTCATTTGCTATTGCTGTCTAATCAAAATAAAAAGCCTAATGCAATTAGAGTTTCAGTCAACTCTGAATCAAGAATTGATCCATCTACTAAATCTTTAATAAGTAATGCTTTTAGGTATATCAACCTCTGGACCAAGTAAAAGAAGGGGGGAAAAAAACACAAGAAAAAATAAGAGATTCAGAGTTCAGTCCTAGAATTGAAGGAGAGAGCCTACATGCTCAGTATTTATAATTAAACGTCATCCCTAGCTAGAGAATGTGCCCCCTTTTGCAAAATCTGAATAGATACATATCTTTATAATTAATATTTGTAGTAATAAATGTTATGATGAGTAATATTATTTTACAAGCTGCTCTTTAGAGGGTCAATGAGGATAGTTTTTGCCTATAATTCAGTCCTCAAGATAATTCTAGAGTAAATGGGAACATTATATGTTAATAGATTCATTTATCACAGCACTCTAAAGCCTGATAGATCACACAATCCTTCCCTTTGCCTATTTGTCATGCTCCTGCAGGCACACACAAAACGTGTGCCACTTGTGAGTTTATGATATTATATTGAAGAGTTTATCATTAAGTATTGTCTTTCTGATAATTTCTAGCAATGACAGGTAATTAAGGTAATTATCTCTTTTAGAAAATAAAACAATTGATTTAACTTTACTGAAAAGATCAAACAAAATTTGAAAGCTTGAAATTGTCCACTTAATCATCTGTCTTCTATTATGCAAATATAAACTAAAATGACTCAAAGCCTGAATGATAGAAAAATGTGTCCCTGGAATTAATAGCACTGTTTAGTTTATATGGTGGATCATTCTCTAGTTCTTTGAGCTATTTTCTGTTTAAGGAATAAGACTTTGTGAAAATTATAGTCACATTTACCTCCCAGCAGGAAGCAGCCTTGAATTCAATGAAAATTCAGTTTCCCAGAGCAAAATTTGGTCCTAAAAGTGATCTAAGAGAATGAAGAAATGTAGAAATGAATGTTTAGGCCATACACTACATTTTCCACCTTTTGTTTTCTGAGAGTTCAGAAGCACCATTGTTGTTCAGAAAGTTTAGAACTCTCTGATCCTCCAGAAAGATGTGTGAAGGGGTATCTCACAGATGAAGCTTGTCAATGCATTTCATATTTATAATTCTCATTCCTGGCAGTGATATACATATAATTAAAGTAAACCTATCCTTTATGATGACCACTTGGATTAAAGATTTTCAGAATGGGGAGTATTTAGTACATTTACTCACAAACAGGGAGTCCTCAGTCTTATTGCTAAATCTTAATTGTTTAATTGGATAATGGTTGTGATCAAAATTAGTTAATGTAAAATCTTTGTCCATAAAACAACAGGGTCAGGAAAGGATGTATTTATTCATAATGGTGAGTTCTAGAATCTTAGAGATTCTACAGAATTAAAAGCAAAAAAGCTTTTTCATAAACTGATGTAGTCCACATTTAATCTCAAGTACTGTAATGTTGAGGTACATTTATAAAATTGCAATAACCCAAACTTTTGATAAAAATATTCTATGGTCTTTATGAACATTAATGTGCATGTATAATCTTTTTTTTTGGTACCGGGGATTGAACTCAGTATTCTTGCACTTGCAAGGCAGGCACGGTGCCACTGAGCTAAATCCCTGGCCTATGAACTATTATTTTTATGAATACTACTAAATGTATAGTTCTCCTGTTCTTCATTTAGTAATCAAAATATATTAGGAAGGGTTCTGGCTAGGATTAAGTAAATTTAATTAACTAGTTAGACAGTTGTCCTCTCAGCAGTTCTAAATAAGTACATCAAAGACTCTGATGTACTAACTGTCCCAATTTTTTTTAATTTTACTGGTACATTTTAGGTATACAATATAATGATATTCATCATTGGAGATTTGTACCTTTACATAATTTATCTTGATTCTTATTTTTCCCCATATCCTTCCCTCCTTTCAACCCCTCCACCCTTCCCTACTTACACACATTTGTAAATACCGAATAGTTTCTCTGGTGTGAGAAACTGAAAGTGTAAATAAGAATCAAAATGTATAATAGGTAATATGAAATAGGAAGAAAATATGCAAAGGGGGAGGGGAAGTGGGAAGGGTAGGGGAAAGGAAAGAAGGGAAAGGTGTTAACATGAGAAAATAAAAAATGGAAACAAAGACTTTGTTCCCAGATGTTTTCAGTATTGTTAACCTACCTAACCATTACTTATATTTGTCTCTTCAATTTAAATTCCTACTCCTGTTTTAAGGCTCACATCAAAAGCTCTTACTTCATAATGTCTTCTGTCCTTTCCCCATTTACTTATGTTCTGGCTTCCTAAAGCATTGCAGTTCTTATCTTTCTCTGACTCCCACCTTTTCATAAAACTGTTTGTTTATATGGAAAAAAAACCCCGATTTTTTGGGAACACTTAAAGCAGATTTCCTATTGTAATAGAACCAAAATTTAAATTAGACAAAAGCCATCTACCAATACAATATCACCACTTTCCCTTAGCAGTTTTTTTTTCTTTTAACTCCCAGAAACATTCTAGGAATTCATAATGATGCATATAGATAAATTACAGAGAGGCTATTATTGCGTGTGTGAGGAGAGTCTCAGATTTTTTCCCCCCTTGGCCCTAAAGCTGAAGGCAGTCCAGTGTCTTTACTGTCTAGAGTTCCTCAGTGGCCTTACCAGTAACCTCTGTGTATGGTGTCATCATCAGATCTTGTGAACAAACTTTGTCACTTTCTGTGTTCTGCCAGCAACTAGATCAGCTCGGAGAAGACATCAATCTTTTTCAGTGTGTTTGTTTCTAGTGGAAGAAGGCTCAGTCTAGATCTTTTTCAAGTCTCACAATTAAGTATTTTATTTTAAATATATAGATCTGAAAGATTATATAGTGCATTTATTTTCCAACTTTTCCTTTTTTAAAATCTTTTAAAAATTTACTTGACTTTCTTCCATAAATAAATTTATTCCTTCATTTGTTTTCTTCATTTTCATTTGTTAGGGAAAGGTTGTGGAATGGAAGGATGGTAGAGTTGTGTCTCTCTTTTTTCTTTCCTGACATGGTTCTGAGTGGTTCTTTGCCCATTTACTGGTACTATGGGGAAGAAGGAAAACTACAAAATTATCAGCTTAGTGTAGTTAGACATTAGCAGGGCTAAGGGACAAAAGAGATCCATAGTACCATGATTTGGCAGTTATCATTAAATGAAGAAACAAAGGCGTCAGTGTATAATATATCTGCAATCATGTTAGGTCTCAGACCCAAAATAACCCTATGGAGAGCACAATGGCATTTCAAGGTGCACATTCATTCTGACACCTGATCACTTGGCTATCTATTTCCAAAACAAGACTTATGATATTCCTGTTTGCCATGGTCTATGACCCAATGATATCAGAAAGGGGAACACTCTTTAAACACCATTCCACCTTGGGGTAAGACCTGATTTAGATTAGAACTTTTTCTTTTGTAAATTTATTTCCTTACATTTCTTACAAGACTGAGACCCCTGAGAGAATACTGAACATCTGAAAAGAACCCATAAGGCATTTTACAACTCCAAAGTAACATTTAAAATAAATGTCAATTAACACCGTAATCACCCGCGTTCCCAGAAACCCAGTAGTAACCCTTGTGTGCATAAAAAAGCATCCAAACCCCAACTTGGTTGCAGATGTGTTGCTGGACCCGTTAGCCACAAGCCTGTGTTCTTAGCATAGAGTTCCCTAGAAAAAGATTCTCTAGTAGCTGCCCAGGCAGTTTTAGGAAAGCCAGTGTGTGGGAGCAACTCGCTGACTACTTCTCAGACTCCAGGAAGGAGAATGCTGGGGAACTGGACATCAACACTCCACAGGCTGCAGCTGCACAGGTTTTCTCTGATGTAAGACTGTTTATCTCTCTCATAATAACCCCCAAATGTTCCTGCAGTGTACTCATCTGCTTAGACAAATATTTCAGCTCCAAAATTCCAACTCTACTGAATTTGGTGACAATAAAAAGACTCCAATAAGACAAAAGAATGTGTTTTTTACTCTTCAGCAGTTACTCTTTATGCAAAAGACTTTACTAACAGGAAATGGTTGCATCTTATTGATTTTTACAATTCTCTGAACACTAATTAGAACAAGGAAAGTGGATCTTTAAAAAGTATTTCTTGAATTAGAGAATTAAGCATGGAATGCATAATTACTGATGATTGAAATGCTATACAGTGAGGAAGTTATTTGTTGCAAAATTTTTGGTTTCCAAGTAGTGTTTTTGTTCATATATTGGTATGGTTTACTGGAGATTTAATTTGTTGATGCTGTAGGAAAGGTAGTATTAGACACTGTGATTTCCACAAATTCATTACCCTTTCAGCCTGTATGAGTTATGAGGGCAATAATTATGAACAAAACATTTACAATCATCAAGACTATGCATTTGAAATAGGGAGGTGATGTGTTTAAATTGCTAATTTAACAATGCAATTTTACATTTTTAATAAAACCACCCCGTGTAAGTATAAGCAAATTACCCTTAAATTGAAAATATAATTATGAAGATCAAAGAAAAGTAGAAAACTATAAATCATTCAACACAGGTATTTCTGAGAACAATTATATTACTTCTTAGATAAATCTTCGAACAGTAATTTGCTACATTTCATGCATTTTAATTTGGCTGAATTCCCTGCTTTCTTTCTTTATAAAAGTGCATTATGTTTCCAGTTTTTGCTTTCAATGTATATTATTCATTGCTTGATAAAATATTGAATACTTTTCCCATTGTTTAAATGAAGACAAGTAGATCCAGTGATCACAAAATTGCATGGAATAAAAAAACCTAAACTACAGTAAAAAAATTTCTAACATGATTTTTTTTTGTAAGAGAAAGAAGGCACAGGGTATAATAAATGACCAATACCATACTAAACACATTTTAAAAATCAAATATTTAGTGTTATACAGATTTAATGCAATTCTAATCAAAATACCAAAAGCAAACCTCATAGAATTACAGAAAACAATCTTAAAATTCATTTGGAAACAGAAGAGACATAGAGTAGCAAAAGTAATTCTGGGTAATAAAGGCAAAGGAGGGAGCACCACAATACCTGACTTAGAATTATACCACAGAACTACAATGATACAAACACCATGGTACTGAAAACAATACAAAACAAAAAACACACCCAAGGATCAATGGAATAGGGTAGAGATGCACAAACAACTCCAAAAAAGTTCAGCCACTTTATCTTTGACAAAGGGGCCAAACACCTTCACTGGACGAATGATAGCTTTTTTAATAAATGGTACTAGGAAAACTGGCTTTCCACATTCTGAAGATTAAACCTAGACAACATATCACTCACCATGCACTAAACTAAAAAGGAAAAGGGTCAAAGATCTCAATATTAAAACAAACATACTAAATCTGCTGAAACATAGAAGGAACTCTTGAAGACACTGGTATAGGCAGACTTTATGAACAAAACCCCAACTGAACAGGAAATGTTACAAGGAATCAATGACTGAGATCTCATCATACTAAAAAGCTTTTGCATGGCAAAGAAACCACCAACAGAGTGAAAAGACAACACAGAGTGGGAAAACATTTTTGCTAGCTGTTCTTCAGACAAAGGAATAATATCTAGAATATATAAAGAACTCAAAAAATTCAGACCCCAAATTTAAAAAATCAATCAAAAAATGGGCATCTAAAATGACTACTTTATAGACAATGAAGTACAAATAGCAAATAAATAGATTTAAAAATATTCAACATCACTGATCATTTAAGAGATGCAAATTAAAACAACACTGAGATTCCATCTTGCTCCAGAAAGAATGGCTATCATCAAGAAATCAACCAATAACAAATGCTGGAAGGGCCGTGGAGAAAAAGGAACCCTTCTCCACTGTTGACGGGATTGTAGACTGAGGCAAATATTGTGGGAATCAGCATGGAGATTCCTCAAAAAACTAAAAGTAGAGGATCCATTTGACCCAGCTATTCCCCTTCTTAGTATTTTCTCAAAAGAATTAAAAGCATCATGCCACAACAATATACGCACATACATGTTTACAGTAGCACAATTTGTAATAGCTAAATCTTAGAAATAGCCCAAATGTCCATTAATGGTTAAACTGATAAAGATGTGGCTTTTTTTTTTTTGACAGGGTCTTGCTGTGGAGTTCAGGCTGGCCTTGAATTTGTGGCAATCCTCCTGCCTCAGCCTCCTGAGTGGTAGGATTACAGGCATGTGCCACAACACCTAGGTGATTTTTTTACACCATGGAGTACTATCCTGTCATAAAGAAGGATGAACTTAAGACATTTCTAGGTAAATGAATGTACCCTGAGACCATATTTTTAAGTGAAATAAATCAGACACACATGTTTCAATACTGCATTTTCTCTGGTGTGAGAAATCAAAAGTATAAATCAGGACAAAAATGTATAATAGATATTGGGAAGTAGGAAGAAAATTTTCAAATGAGAAGGGAAACAAGGAAGAGGGGAGAGAGATATGAAGAAATGGACAAGAAAAAAAGAGACTAGAAGGAAAAAATGTCAAAAAAGTTTTGTAAATAAGAGGAAGAGGGGCTTGAAGGGAAGGGAATGGAAAAAAGAAGTAGCAAGATATAACACGTACATATACAAATTCCCTATGATGAATGCAATCATTATGTAAATTTAAAATGTACCAATGAAATTAATTAAAAATAAAATGAAATCTTCAGTCACAGAACCGAGGCAAATCAAATTGATACAGGGAAAACAATTGAGAAAAATGTAGGTCATATAAAATAATTATCCACAAAATAACAAATCAGTGAAGAATTTTAATAGTCTTACATTTTAGAACTCTTGTTAGACAAAACTCTTAAAGAAATAATGGGATGGTGGACTGGCATAAAAATGTTCACATGGCAGAATTTCCAGGCAAAAGAAAAGTTTTATATTTATGTAGGTATGTATTTATTTTTTGGAGACAGGGTCTTGCTGTGTAGTTCAGGCTGCCTTTGAACTTGCTACAATCCTATTGCTTCAGCCTCCTGAATACTGGGATCACTGCTGTGCATCATCATGCCTGGCTAAAGCATTTTATTTTAATATTTCCATACAATTGACTACATACAATTGAAATGCTAATCTCATCATTTTGATATCATGGAAAATTATTCTGATACAATATACCTTAAACAGAGTTTAAAAATAGTTTTTATAGGTAAATTTTTTTGTGGAGACACTTTAAGGTGCATTTTATAGAAAATTTCTCTTCCTTGTGACTTTAAACAATAAAAGCTAATACTCTGATATCAATGCCTTTTTAATGATTTTCATTTTTTAGTTTACAAGTATGATTATGTATATACATATATTGCTATGCAAAAATTAATTTTATAAACTTAGCAATTTTTCATTAAAATGGATGAATCTTACTCTAAAATTACATGAGTGAATGAAATGAGCAAGACACTCACCCATCACTCTAGGACCTAGAACAGGTTTTCCAGCAGAAATGAGCTCAGTGCTGGGAACTGAAAGAAGAGCTGGAGTGCAGGGGCCATGCACTGGCATTCAGAGGTGTAAGTAGAAATTATTAGTCCAGGGGAATAGCTCATGAATTCAGTCACACAAAGTATGGCAACTTTGAAACTTATAGGAAATATATTTTAATATATTCTATAATGATGTGTAGACTTCAAAGAATATTCTATATGTTGATCTTTCAATGTTGATATTTTAATGATGTCATGTGGCAGCGATCCCCCACATTTATAATTTTTCTTGTACATCCTTCATCCAAGGATTATTTGAAGAATAATAATACTGTATTTATACATCAAGGTGAGATAGAGACACAAGGTTTGGTGCAGCCTAATGTTTCTAACATGCCCCTGTGGGCGGTGGTGAAATATAATGGTAAAGAACACAGATACTGAGACTCCACTGAGTTCTGGCCTTAGTATTACCACTTATTTGCTATGCAATTTTTGGCCAGTTTAGGAGTTTAACCCATTAGGTGGGCAGGAGAATTGCAAGTTCTAGTCCAGCCTGGGCAATTTAGCAAATCCCTATCCCAAAAATGGTTTCTGTTGGGACCAGGGATTTAGCTCAGTGGTGCCACTGCCTGTCTCACAAGCGCAAGGTCCTGAGTTCGATCCCTGGTACCAAAAAAGAAAAAAAGATTTGTGTGAAGGTCCTGGATTCAACCCCCTCTATTTCAGTCAATGAATCAATTGATCAAACAGGTCTGTATGCAACAGGTTATGAACTTAGAACAGTATCTAAATAGCCTTAAATACTCCTCGATGTCTGTTGTTATCTTTGGGTCTATAATCCCACAGTCCACACTCACATTTTTGATGTGTTTAAAAACACATTTGCTTATTTGTCAGCAAATGTTTTTACATGATTTGAGGAAGATAGAACTGAACTGTCACTTCCAAATGAATTTTTATTTTCCTAATTATTCTCACAACATTTCTTTATATTAGTATGATAACCATAAAAAAAGCAGCAGTATCATCACCAAACATGGAGCTAACTTTCCTTTTACCACTATTTTGGGTTCAAGCCTTACTGGACTGAGCTATTTTAGGCTACTTATTAGAAACTACCTATACTCTTTTAGGTTAATTCATCCAATACTAATCATGCATCTAGCTATGTTCAAATGTAGGATCTATTTTGGCTTATGCCTTAACTAGATCACTATATTATGTCTCCAGTAGACTCTGACAGGAATCTGTGTACTCTTTAATCCTCTCATCAAAGCCAGAGGTGACTTCATTCTCAAGCCACGTTCTCAAGCTCAATAGACTTATTGGACCATAAGGCCTTTGCACTGGTGGGCCAAACAGTTCAAATATCTGCATTTATCCCGTGGGTCATAGTCAGATACAATCTTCAAAGAGCACCACTGTCCCTGTTTGCCTCATATCACCCTGTTTAATTTCCCTCAATGCATATCAACAACTATTGTGTTCCTTCACTTGACTCATTCCTTATTCCCTATGCAGAATATGAAATGAAGTTAAAAGTGAGGGCAAGGCCTAGTTGAAAGAATCCATTATCTTCTTCATTGATGTATACTTAGGACTGAAATTGTGTATGATACATTAATGTGATTATTAAATTCTTATCAATAATGCCTTCTTTCTAGAGAATAAAATGCCTCATTCCATACTAAACTATTAATGGCTATAAATATGTAAAACAAAAAAGGGGAGTGGCATCAGCCCTGGTATTCTGGCAATCCATTTAAAGTCTTACAACTAAAAACAATGGGCCCAACTGTAACACACATGTTCTAAGTAAGAGGCCCAGAAAGTTGCCAGTATCTCTTCCTAAGATTGGAAGGGTTGCAGAGAATCGCTAGTCCTTCAACATATTACGATTTTTAAAAATATTGGATATCCAAGAAAAAATGTGAAGGTGTAAGTTAATGAACTGAGGATTTTGTTCCCTCCCATCTATCAGTTTGAGAACCATCATGTTGATTTCTTTCAAGAAAAAATAAGGAGTGTTTATAAGAAGAATCCATAGCAATTAGGGTACTTACAATTAGGGAAAGCTGATATTTCCTTTGTTAGCTGGAAGTTGTTGATTTGCATCACAACTGCAGTTGGTACTTACTTCAGCTTCATAGTGACAGAGTTGGTGAGGGCTTGGTGAATGTCCCTTTGAGCTTTTAGGACTTAAAACAGCATTAAGAATACTCCTAGTAGCTCAGAGAATTTCAGTGCAAGGAGCTATTGGGAATAGTTCAACATGGCAGAGCAAAGAGAGAGAAGGGATGGATAAGACAGCTTATTGGCTTGTTTAGAAGGATATGGTTTTAGAAGATTTTAGAATATATGATTTTAGAAGGATATTTGAACTTTCTATATCTAAATGAATGCCTACGACAATGACTGGACTCTGTATGTCTTAATATACCCTGAACAAGCTATTTTGCCATAATGACTCCAGTCCTCTGATGCCTGCAGGGTGGGAATTGAAGAGGTAGAGAGATAAAGAGAGCTGGTGAGAATTGCTATGCCAGGGAAAATTCAACCTGGTGTTTATCTGGAATTTCAAAAGAACTACTACGGGTATTGGATCAAAGAGACAGCGTTTGTGTTTTCTCAGCATAGGCTGCATAAAGAATCATCTAATATATAATCCGGCACCAGATAATATTTACTGATATCCTCAACACATAGTTAGGTATAGTAGGAAAGGTCTTCTTATTGTCATTTTAGTGGGCTAGTGTTGCTACTTTCTGGGCTTGACAGATTTTCATGCTGAGTTTTTCCATTAGGCATTCTCAAAGAACACACACTTCATGGTCACAGGAATTCTCTACCCTCAGCATCTCCTGCCAGTTATTGCAACTTTTCCAGGAGGATACTTGCGTTTCATTTAGATCCTAGGCATTATACGGACACCTCTAGTTTCTCTCCTATATCCCCCTGTGCATCCTTCCTGTGTAGGACCTAAGGCATTTTCATAACAGCATTGTCTTGCAGGTAGCTCACATGTGGTCTCAGGAAAATATTCTAATATTCTTTGTCCAAGGAGTGCACACCAACTCAGAGTAGTTCCTCTCTCTACTTCACCAAAACATTTCACCAGCTGGTTTCTCATGCCTAAATAAGATATCAAATGATACTGAGTCAGCTGCTCAGATGACCCTTGCACCAACCATTTCTCTAGGCCTATAGTAGGGTGTAATCATGTCAACATGATGGTTGCTAAGGTCAGTGAAAGGGTGGTACAAAAATTCTATGCTTCAAACCCATGCTAATCCCACTTTAATCACTGTATTCTTTCTTTCTTTAGTAAATGTTGTAGTCAGGATTTTAGCAAGGGAATATATTAAATACAGGACACGTAATTTTTAGGGTTATTTTATAATTACCCAAAAAGTCAAATGCAAAGGAGTGCAAGTGAGATTAACCACACACTAGAGGCCCAAAGATTCCAGCTGAGGGCCTGGATCTCAGCAATGTCCCACACAGGTCCAGCTAAATGTCTTCTGTGAGTACTGCCAGTGGCCTAGAGCCCATATTGAGGATCTGAACCTGGAAGACCCAAAGGCTGGTGGTGGAAGCCAGAAAACCTATGCTGGTGAGATGAAGGATTTGTGCCAAGCTGAGGGATCCACATTGGAGCCAGGAAGTGATGCTCATGGTGAAGATCACAGTTCCCCTGATGAAAACAGCAGCCATTCCATTGACAGGGAGGCTCTGAGCTCCTCCTCTGAGGAGAACAGCCTAGTTCTCTTTTTATAGCTATTGGAAACAATCCTCAGATGGATTTTTCACTCCCAGACCATGCTGATTCAGTTCAGTTGGACATTACAAGTTGACCATTAGGTTAATCCACTACAGTGAAACAAAAAAAAAAATAGAGAAATTATTTTAGACAATTGCTGTATAAATTTTTCTTTTGTGGTTATAATTGTGAGAGAAGTTGTTGACAGGTGTCCTGAGTTTTTAGACTAGGTCAATTTCACCATAATTATTTTTCAATACAAACACTCATGAATTGTACACACATTCTCGAAGAACATAAAAAAATCATTTCTTTTCTTGGGTAGTAGGTGGGTGGGAGCAATTGGGAAATCCTACTTAATTTAGTTATATCCTTATTGTCTATGATATTTAAATGTTTTCTATGTGTATGTATACATGTACAAGGGCTGATCAAAATATGATGTGTTTAAATTTTTTTAAATTACAGTGAAAGACACATTGTCATAATCCCCCTCAAAATACTGCTTCTCATTTTGAACATGTGCCATCACTTTGGCACTTTCTGAAGCAATTCTGGAAGTTTTCCTTCATGAGTGCCCATATAAGGTGAGAAAAAAAATATGGTGAATATTGCTGCTGAATGTCATTACAGTGTGTCCTCATCACTTTCGTTTACTGGATTTGGCACCACATGGGGAAGAATAATGGAATAAGTCTGTTTAAAGCAAGTGGGTGCATTTTGAAGGGGGCTAATGGCACTCTGTCTTTTACTGAGATACTTTAAAAAATTAAATATTGATTTTGTTAAATTATATCTCATATATTTTGAATGATTTTATAAATATATCTATACATATATGTTTATTTATGGGTGTATATACACAGTGCGCAAAAGAATTCACAATGAGCACCCCCAGCACCAAGGAGGTGAACCTTCCGGGCCACCATACCACCACAACCAGTGCTGAGGAGAACAGCCGCCCCCAGAACAGAGGAGGTAAACTTTTGGGGCCACCGTACCACAGCCTCCAGCTCTGAGGAGGTGAGCCACATGGGGGCCAGCAGCACACACACCTCCCTTGAAATGAGGAGACTTGTGAATAAGTCTCAAAACTAGACTTCCATATCAACTAAAGCAACCTCAAAGGGAAACAAGATGGAACAATCTGGCACTCAACCACCTGGACTCCCTGAACAGGCAATGAAAGAGAATCTGAAAAAAATGAAATCAGAAATAATTTCTCAGATAACAGCAGAGATTGTGCCCATAGTGCACGAATTGATTAAGAAATCTAATGAGTCTGCACTCCTGGTGCAACCGCTATGGAAATCAGTGTGGAGATACCTCAAAGAACTAGGGCTGGAGGTCCCAATTGACCCAGCTATTCCCCTGCTGGGTATTTTCCCAAAAGAATTAAAAGAATCATACCACAGAGATATATGTGTACCCATGTTTATTGCAGCACAGTTTGTAATAGCTAAAGCTTGGAAACAGCCCAACTGCCCGTCAAGTGGAAACTGGATAAAGAAGATGTGGGTTTTTTTTATAAAATGGAGTGCTACTCAGCCATAAAGAACGAGAAACTAGAGTCATTTATAGCTAAATGGATGCATATTGAGGCCATACTCTTAAGTGAAATAAATAAGACACACATGTGTAAATACCAAATAGTTTCTCCAGCATGAGAAACTGAGAGTGTAAATAAGGATTAAAAGGATTAGTAACTAATAATTGATACTTTCAAATAGGAAAATGTCCAAAAGGGTAGGGGTGGTGGGAGGAGATTGGGAAATGGAAGGATGGAAAGGAAAAAATATGAGAAAAGAAAAAAAATGGAAATGAAATACGTAAATAGGAAAGGGTAGAGGGATGAAGGGTGCACAGGTAATAGGGAAAAAATAAGAACCAAGATACATCATGTACAGGTACAAGCTCCCAATGTTAAATGTAAATGTATTGTATACCTAAAATGTACCAATAAAAGAATTTAAGCAAAATTACATAAATAAATAAATCTAATGAATCTAAAAAAATAGAGAAGCTGAGGAACATGATGGAATCCTAACATAGGTAACAAAGGGAATCCATAAAAGAGATGCAAACAGATTTCTAGGAGATTAAAAACTCCACTGAAAGGTTACACAGGAGAATGAACCAATGTGAGGACTGAATTTCAGATATAGAAGATAAGATTGCAATTAGTGACCAGGAAAAGAAAAATTTCTTTAAAATAGTAAGGGACCATGAGAAATCAATCCAGGAGCTGCTAGATGATTCAAAGAAGAATAATATAAGACTGATCAGAGTCCATGAAGAAACAGGAGAGAGTGCAGATGACATAAAAAAAAAAAAAAAAACCAAAAAACTGTTCACCGAAGTGATGGCAGAACACTTCCCAAGCAGGGGAAAAGAACTTGACATAAAGATACATGAGGCATATAGGACTCCAACTAGCCTTGATCAAAACAAAAGTCTACACATAGTCTTATAATAGTTAAGATTCCAGAAAGGCAACAGAAGAACAAAATTCTACAAGCAGTTAGATAAAAGAAACAAATCAAATATGAAGGAAAGCCTATCAGAATCACAGCAGACTTCTCAACACAAACCCTCAAGGCAAGAAGAGCACAGGGTAACATATTTCACACCCTAAAGCAAAACAGCTTCCAACCCAGACTGATGTACCCTGCAAAACCACCTTTCAAATTTGATGGAGAAATAAGATACTTTCATGACAAAGAGCACCTCAGGAATTTCAGGAATTCCATACCAGCACTCCAAAAAATTGTTGACAATATGCTAGGAAAAGACAATGAGGATCACAACCCTAGGAAACCCAGCAGAATGAATCCATTGGGCAAGACAAGAAATTAATGCAAAGGGGGAGAATCTAACAAAAAGTCATGACAATGATAGTACGTATCAGTTATAACCATCAATGTTAACAGTCTCAATTCACCAATCAAAAGAAACTGACTGGCAGAATGGGGCAAGAAGCAAGAGCCAACAATATGCTGCATACAAGAAACACACTTAATTCAAAAAGAAACTCATAGACTGAAAGTTAAAGGGTGGAAAACAGTACTCCATCAAGGAACCAGACAAAAAGCAGGAGTAGCTATCCTCTTTGCAGATCAAGTGGATTTCAAACAAACACTGATAAAGAGACAAGGAAGGACATTATATCCTTCTAAATAAAGGGAACAATCCAGGTGGAGGAGATGACCATCATAAATATCTATGCACCAAACGTTAGTGCACCCAACTATATAAAACAAATACTAAAGATATGAAAAATCAAATGAGCACTAATACAATAGTAGTGGGGGACCTCAACACCCCACTATCACAGATAGATCAACTAGACAAAAAATAAGCAACAGAATAGTAGAATTCAATCATACTCTTGCACAAATGAACTTAACAAGTGTTTACAAAGTGTTCCACCCCACAAAATAAGAATACACATTCTTTTCAGCGGTACATTGGTCATTTTCCAAAATAGACCACATACTCACTCATAGAACATGTTTAAGTAACTGCAAAGGAATTGAAGTTATCCCCTGTATATTATCAGACCATAGTTTGATGAAATTGGAGATCAATAGCAAAAGAAACTGCAAGAATTTCATAAACACATGGAAATTGAACAACACACTTCTGAATAACCAATGGGTCACAGAGGAAATTAAAGAAGAAATAACACAGTTCCTACAATTAAATGACAATAACAATATAACATATCGGGATCTATGGGACAGAATGAAAGCAGTCTTATGAGGGAAATTCATAGCAGTGAATACCCATGTTAGAAAAGCAGAGTAAGCCCAATTAAACAACCTGATGCTGAACCTCAAGCTTCTAGAAAAAGAAGAGCAGGACAACCCCAAAGCTCATACAAGGGAGTAAATTATTAAGATCAGAGCAGAAATCAATGCAATAGAGACTAAGAGAACAATACAAAAAAATCATGAAGCCAAGAGTTTTTTCTTTGAAAGAATAAACAAAATTGAAAAACCCTTAGCCAAACTTGTCAGAAAAAGTAAAAAAAAGACCAAAATCCATGCAATTAGGAATGAAAAGGGTGAAATTACAATGGACCCAGCAGAAATCCAGAGGATCATCAATACCTACTTCAAGAACCTATATGCCAATAAGACAGAAAACACAGAAGAAATGGACAGATTCCTAGATATGTATGAATTAACAAAGTTGAATGAAGAAGACCTAAAAATTCTAAATAACCCAATATCAATCAATGAAATTCAAAATATAATTAAAAACTTATGAACTAAGAAAAGCCCGGGTCTTGATAGCTTCACTGCTGAATTCTACAAGACATTTAGAGAGGAATTACTGCCACTACTGTTTAAACTCTTCCATGAAATTGAAAGGGAAGCAATATTCCTGAATTCATTCCTGGAAACAAGCATCACCTTGATCCCCAAAGCAGAGAAAGACCCAACCGAAAAGGAGAACTATAGGCCAATCTCACTAATAAACATAGATGCAAAAACCCTGAATAAGATACTACCAAATAGAATGCAAAAGATCATCAAGAAGATCATACATCCTGACCAAGTGGGATTCATCCAAAGGAACCAGGGATAGTTCAACATATGCAAATCAATAAATGTAATACACTATATCAATAGATCCAAGGACAAAAATCATATGATCATCTCAATAGATGCAGAAACAACATTCAACTAAATTCAACACCCATTCATGATAAAAACACTACAAAAATTGGAATAGATGGTCTCTACCTCATTCTGATAAAAGCCATCTATGAAAAACCAACAGCCAATATCATACTAAATGGTAAAAAACTGAAATATTTCACCCTAAAATCAGGAAAAAGATGAGGATCTTCACTATCCCAACTTCCGTTCAATATAGTTTTGGAAACATTAGTGACAGAATTAGACAAGAGAAAGAAATAAATGGAAAAAAGATAGGAAATGAAGAAGTCAAATTGTCATTATTTGCAGAAGACACGATACTCTATATAGAAGACCTCAAGAACTTCAACAAAAGTCTTCTAGACTTAATAACCAAATTCAGTAAAGTAACCAGGTCAACACACAAAAATCAGTAGCTTTCCTCTACAGGAACAACAGACTCACCGAGAGTAAAATTGGGCAAACTATTCCTTTCACAGTAGCATCCAAAAACTGAAATACCTAGGAATCAATCTAACGAAAGAAATCAAAGACCTCTTCTCTGAAAACTATAGGACTCTGAAAATAGAGATTGAAGATGATATCAGAAAATGGTAAGACATCCCTTGCTCTGGGGTAGGAAGAATCAACATAGCAAAAATTGTCATACTTCCAAAATTGCTATATAGACTCATTGCAACACCAATTGAATTCCAGCAGCATACTTCATGGACCTTGAGGAAGCAATCTAAAAATTCATTTGGAACAAGAAGAGACATAGAATAGCAAAAGCAATTCTAGGCAACAGAGACATGGCAGTGGGTATCACAACCCCTAACTTGAAACTATGCTACAAAGCTACTGTGATAAAAACAGCATGGTACTGACAAAGAAACAGACCTAAGGACCAGTGGAACAGAGTAGAAGATAGAAAAAAAAAACCTCTAGACACATTCACCTACCTCATCTTCGACAAAGGAGCCAAACACCTTCCCTTTAGGAAAGATAGCCTCTTTAATAAATCATGCTGTAATGAAAACAATGCTGAGATTCCACCTCACCCCTGAAAAAATGGCTGCTATCATGAAATCAACCAGTAACAAATGCTGGCAGGGCTGTGGGGAAAGAGGAACACTGCTCCACTGCTGGTTGGAGTGTAGACGGGTACACCCACAGTCATACTGTGGAAATCAGTATGGAGATACCTCAAAGAACTAGGACTGGAAGTGCCATTTGACTTGTTCCAGGTATTCCCCTGCTGCGTATCTTCCCCAAATAATTAATAGAATCATACCACAGTGATATGTGTGCACCCATGTTCATAGCAACACAATTGTAATAGCCAAATCTTGGAAGCCCAATTGCCCATCAATTGGAGACTGGATAAGGAAAATGTGTTTTATTTATTTATTTATTTTTTTATAAAATAGAGTACTATTCAGCCATAAAAAATGAGAAATTAGAGACATTTATAGCTAAACGGATGCACATTGAAGAGGTACTCTTAAGTGAAATAAATAAGACACACATGCATAAATACTGAATAGTTTCTCTAGTGTAAGAAATTGAAAGTGTAAATAAGGACTAAAAGGTATATTAGATAATGTAAAATAGTAGGAAAAGGAACAAAGGGAAAGGGGAAGTGGGAGGGGTAGCTGAAAGGAAAGAAGGGAATGGAATTAATATGAGAAAATGAAAATCTGGAAACAAAGTCTTTGTAAATAGGGAGGGATGGAGGGGTTGAGGGAGGGCAGGGGAATGGGAAAAAAAATAAGAACCAAGAAAGATTATGCAAAGGTGCAAATTTCCAATGACAGATGTAATTATATTGTATACCTAAAATGTACCAATAAAATTCATTTTTAAAAAAAGTAATGCACAATGAAAAGTATTACTTTAAGTAAAGCTTCCCCACTGAATAAATTTTCTGGTACTTGCTGATAGGCAAAATATATTTCAGTTTGAGAAAACTCAGTATTAATAGTAATGTCTTGAAATTTTCATATGGCATGCTTATCTCTATGCTTCTGTTCTTGATTATAGTGTTTACCAGATGTATCCTAATAATCACACAGAATTATATCTTTTTTTCTCCTTGTCTTCTGGATCCAGCTGTACCTTTTCCATTTTGTATTAACATTTTTCTGAATAGGAAATTTTTATTATACCTGAGTCATTATACATTCAACGTCATTTTTAACTTGAGGAAATGTAGATTATAATGTATGTGGCAAATAAACCCTTATAAGTGTTAAAAATAATATAATACCATATGCATGTCACATATTCTTCTCCTAAATCAGTATAAAATGACCAGTCATTACTGTAGGAAAAATGCCCAAATACTACTGTCTGCTAGTAGATGTTTCCTTATACCAAATGATTGGCTTCATGTTTTCCACTATCTTGAATGACTAATACCACCAGTGAGTCATTTGGTGAAGATTATTTTGCTCATAAGAATAGACTGGGCGCAATGTAATCAATTTCTAGAATCAGTGCAGCCATCGCTTGCCTTAGGTGAACCACTTTATTTCTCCATTTCCTCCTTTTTTTCCCTTTTTATTCCATCCAAGCTACATGCCTATTGGTTGGTGCGATCCACTCCTAGGATGGATCTTCCCTCTTCAATAAGACAGTAAGATTGAACTAGCTTCTCTTTAAAATGCCTTGTACCTTTGTAATTTGGAAGAATAAACATTATTAGCAACAATAAATTGAAAATATCTGCATTATAGTGAATTACATGGGAAAGTTAACATTGGTTGCTGAAATGTTGAGCCATGGAGAGCAATGAACCTCCATGGATGCAGGGATGAGATGGGGAAATAGAAAAACAAATATTTCAGTTGTCATTTTGCATTACAGTAGATATAACTATAGATATATTCTATTTTTAAATACATTGTTTTGTAGCAGAGATAAAGCAACACATCTCATTTAACTTCCCTAGAATGGAGACTAGGGTGTTTCTGTGTGCAATAAATGAACTGAGTATATATATTACAAGGTAGGCTTGCAATGGCTGCCTGCAGAGTTAAGTGTGGGAGAATGCAAGGCATCTATGCACTGGAGAGTGAAACAATCCAGTCAAAGGTGGAAGCCGTGGAGCTCACTGCAGAACCCTGTTGGAATCTGTATCATGAACCTAGAGTCTATGCTGGAAGGCTGAAGAGTCTGAGGTGGAAAGGTGAAGATTCTGTTCTGGATTGCTGAAGAGTCTGCATTGGAAGCCTGGAGATAGACCTTCAAGGGTGCTGGCAAAGACTGGATCTCCTCAAAGTAGCAGAGGCGAGACTTCCTTCTTCTTTCCCTTTTTATTCCATCGAAGCTACAAGCCTATTAGTTGATACTACCCACACCTGGTGGATCTTCCCTTTTCAGTAAGTTCATCATTCAGTCAGACACAGCACGGTGCTAAGCCAAATCAGCTCAGCATTTCTTATACATGCAAATGCACCAGTAAACTCTCACAGTATTTCTCAGTAGCTCAGGAGACATATTCGAGTCACCAACATGAAGAGTAAAATTTACCCTCCATCAGTTTTGAAAATTAATGTCCATATTTATACTTTCTTTTCAGCAGTTGTAGTAGCAGTCCTCCTTTTTAATCAAAATGCAGTGGTTTGTAATTTGATAACCATGTACAGAAGTTTGAATAGCTTATTCAGAAGTGCTTCTAAGTCAATGAGTAGCTTTCCATGCTTTCAAGCTTAGGTACTTCTTCAGAAAATTTTATCCAATATCACATTCATTTGCCACCTACAAACTTTTTAACTGAAAAACTCATTTATTTGAGTGAATGACTTCTAATAAGCAGATAGAAATTTGAGGATGGTAGAAGGAAAAGATTTGCGTCTCACTGTGCAAATAAAACTTAAGAGCGTCTCAATTGTGTGCAGGTGGATATAGATCAGGTGTCTAGTTAGCTAATATTTAGGTACCACTCATAGATTGAAAATCTTGAAAGATGAAGGATAACAATAGACACAAAATTTCTATATGAAAATCAACATTAAAAGAGGTTCATTTGGAAGCAGTATCCCCAGTACATTAGAATGCAAAGTTAATTAAAAGACACAAATAGAAGCAATATGAGAGTCACAATGGTTTGAAGAGAGTAGCTCTTTAAATATCACCTCATTTACCCATTAGAGTGACTTTGTGAAAATCAACTAATTCCTATTGGACTCTATCTTCACCTATCAAATAAATGGAGTGGACCTTAACAAAACTAAGATTTTTAATAGCTCTTTGCCTTTATAATCGTCTGTCAAATGCTTACCAAGTCTCAAATGGCTGTGACAGGTCTGCTATAACATGTGGGGACATTCATAAATGAAAGTAAACATGGCATCATAAATTAAAGATAAAAGCAGTGTTTTTCACAATGTGCTCTTAGGTTTGATGAATTGAAAACATTCTTTAAAAAGCCAAGAAACTCGATTAAGTCAAACTGTGGGTTTTTCTAAAAATCCTCATTCTTCACTCAAAGGAAAAAACAATACTCACCCAGTGTCTTCTCTTCTTTATGTTGACTGCAGTAATGAGGGCTTAGGGAATTCATAGTCTTTCCTGAAAGGTTTCCTCTTATTTGACACAGTGCATGTGATTCATAATGAATATATTGTTGCTATTTCGGTCATGAATCCTTTCTAGAGAGCGCCTGCTGTTTTATTATTCAATAGAGGATCCAGCAGTCACTTGTGGTCAGTAGTTGCACCAGTATTTGCTGGAGATTTTACATTTGTCATCATCTCTTAGCTTATTTACTCAATCCATTGTGAAGCCCACAAAGAAAAAATATTTTTATCTTCTTTTCTTTTCTTATCTCACACTAGCACCCTAATGCTGACCTTGCAGAGGTAGTTAGTGTAGAGATCTTAACTCTTTTCATTCTTTCTTACCAAGTTTCCAGTTAAAGATTACTTCTCATTATGCAAATGTGTGTTTTATTTGGGCTGCCATAGGTGCACTTTGTTTTATGCAACAGTTGCTGCCTGAAGAAATTTGCTGAAATTATGACATTTCTTTGTTTAGCTATTATTATTGTGAAATGAACTGGGAGTCTATTGGGAGAATGTTGAGACAAGGAGTGAAGTAGGGATGCTAGTCCCCTGTGAAGGGACAGGTTTTCATGGTTCATAAGAAAACTACAATAGCATCCCTCGTTCATCCATGTCCACATAGCAGTAGTTGCTATTAGAAAAATAAAGCAGGTCATCCCAATCACAGCTTGTCAACAATTGTGCTAGTCCCTTGCAAACCTTTAGAATAGCCTGGCAACCCACAAGCTAAAGAGTGACAGATATGAGCAGCAGCTGGAATGACCTCCTGCTCTTCTGTCTGGCTCTGGTGACAAGAGATCTGTATCTATCTGTATGCACAGAGAGATGCCTGCAGCTGGAAAACATGAATCACTACATTATCAAAAGTATTTACCTCTCAAAGTTCTGTTGATATTAAAACTGTTGATATTAAAACTTTAAAACTGATCCTCAAATTACAATCTGTTCCCTGTTCTTCTATTTCTACTTTCTTTCCCAGAGAATTTCCCCAGGAAAGCATCAGAGTTACAATTAAGGTGCACTGATAAAGTACTGAAAGCATAGAGTACTTAAACTGCCTTTTTTTACTAGGAAAGTGCATTTCAATTTTTACATAATTTGAAATTCCTGTTTTTACTATTATCAAAACAACTGCCAATAAAATTAACCATATTTAATTGTTTAAATGCTATAGAAGAGTATCCAAAATTACTTGTAAATGGTTAAAAATGATAACATATATCTATTGTATGTAACACAGATGGAGCACCCCTAATACAACAATCTGAAATCCAAAATGCTCCAAAATCTGAAACTTTTTGAGTGATAGGCTTCAGAATTTCTGAGTATAGACTTTTAGATTAGGTATATATGATCACCTGGTAAAGTTTATGTGAATATTTGAAAATTAAAAAAAAAAACCCTCTGAAATCTGAAACTTCTCTGTCCCTGGGTGTTATAATAAACAAATGAGTTGGTGGAGAAGGTGAAACTATGACTACTTGATTATACTTAATAGGTCAGGTAGAAAATTTTGTGAAAATTTTATGAGATAATATAGTCATCCTTAACCACAAGGAGGAAATGGTAACCATTTTTGGGTTTTTTCCAATCAATTTAATTCAGAGTTAGTTCTTCTACCCTTAATTCTAAAGTGATTGAAAGTAAAGAGAACATTTAATATTTATTTCTTGGTCTTTGCAATAACTAGATTTACCCCGAGTTTGAAGAAGCTCACAGACCTAGCCATTCTAGGAATCATTTGAAATACTTTTTAATAACAGATTAGAGTGCTAATTACAAGACTACAAACAAATGAACTGTAAAAGATACTTGGAGAAATCATGAATGCATTAAAGGAAATTTGACATATGATATGCATTAGTAAATGGTCCATTTATAAATTGTACATACTGTTTAACAATTAACAGGAAAGTTTCTAAATTAATTGCATTTTCAGGGAAATCCGAAATGACAATATCTCAAAAATCTAGAAAGTATCTGACTGTTGAATATAGCCACTTAGAATAACAAAATGACAATTCCTTTGGCATTGGACTGCTCCCAATTTACTACAAAACTTTCCCCTCATCAGTTTCACTCAGCCATCATAAAGCTCACTTAAGAAATTGCAGTTGATATACTATGTCCTATAATGAACTGCAGAAAGATAGGCAGTAGGGCTGAAATTCCCCAAGATCATTAGTTGAACACATTTGAGGTAAAATTGGCAAGATGAGCACTCTCTGGTGTATCAGCGGGTAAATGGTACAGCCCGAGTCTGAATCCTTAAATCTGTTATTAATATGCTTTTTCTTCTCTCTTTACTGAAGGGAGGAATTCAGTCTTTGCTTTGGACATCACTGAACTTAATCAGAGAATTTTCAAATTATTGGAAAGGAGAAGGGGGCTCCCAGTGGGTTAGTGGATTACACAAGTGGAAGCACACCCTACAGCCCACGTGGGGCTGCTCTCCTGATTGAGACTGTGCACTTGAGATGCGCCCTCCACATTTTAGCTATGGAATATTATGCCTACCAAACTGTACATGATGTTAAAACCATTCTTCTAATGTTTCTTCACTCTAATTTGAGATTTGCCTTTTCACGTGGCTTGCATGAATCAGTCATTTGAATCTTATCTTTTCTCATATCTAATATAAAGAGATAACGAGATAATTATAAATTTCATTATTTTATGTAGCATTTCTTAAATTTCAGGGTTGAAAATTTGGAGACCAAAATTAATGTCGACACAATTTCCATAGTCGTTGCAGCACTGCTATTTTTTTTTTTCTTCCCTGAATCAAAGTCAGAACTTTGAACTTGCCAGGCAGATGCAGGGCCACTGAGCTACATTCCCGACCATTGAAGCTCTGCTACTATACTTATTTCCTTTATTCCTTCCCGATGTCATTTTTACCTTGGCAACTCTGTTGCTAGTTGTTCTATATTCCTTCCTTCTTCCCATATCTTCTTCAGTTAATTGTATTGCCTGCTTATTACATAATATCTACTCATTGATTGTACGTCTTTGTCAGAAGTGCTTATTTTACCTCAAAAAAGAAAAGAAAATGAACCAAATATTACAGTAATCTTAAAGTTCACATACTCATAATCTTACTCCTTTCTCTCGCTCCTAACCAAGTTCTTGAATGAATTATCTAGACCATTTGCATTTACTTTCTACTTTATGCTTATGATTCCTGTGGAGATGGCTCAATTGAGTACCAATATATTTTCTTAATCCAAACTGAGTAGGTTTTTCTCAGTCCCAGCTACATTTGCCTTTCTGTAAGGGTTTACACTGGTAACTTTTCATACCTTTTCAAATCATTTTCGTGCTTCTAGTAACTGATTCAAGTTTCTCCAAATACAATTGCTCATATAACCTGAGGACCCACACAAACTTTCTCCATGTTTCTTTCTTTATTCTCTCTCCCTTAAACTAGGCTCTTTCAAGCTTGAAATTTTTTCTTTTCTGTAGTCCACTAATTTAGTCATAATCTTTTGTGCCAATATGCTTGAATATTCTAATCTCCTTACATTGTCTTTCTTTGAATGTTTATCTGCCAATATTGGCAATCAAAACCAAGTAGAAGGAATAATCTTAAAAGGTAATGAAGAACAGTATCTATTGGTATAGATAATTTTATTTTTAAATTCTTGGGACATTAAAAATGAGAATGTATTTTTCAAGTTTAGTAAATAAATTTGAAGCATATAAATGAGCATACACCCTGAGACCAACTAAAAATGAGTCATCCAGGAGTCCCTCCAAACCCTGCTAAATTCTTTTGGAAAAGTATCAAATATACTTTAATAATTTTATAAAACTGCCATCTGCTTATGGTAGAGAAAAAGAGAGGAAATAAATAATTCCTATGGATCCCTGGAGGGAGTAGGCATTTGCTTTGGGTATACAATACTATGAAATAGGTAATAAGGGGATAAAGTAACTCAATATGCCAAAAAAACCCCCTAAATAATGTTTTGAAATAAGATCAGAAAAAGTGTCATCATAACATCTGGATTTTGCTATAGAGTCAAAGATAAATGATAAGGGATTAAGGGAATCTGAGCATAACAGGAAAAGAGTGACTTGAAAAAGAATGGGCAGAAATAAATATCTATTCTCCTACTTCAGAATCAAGGCACTTTTTAATCTTTTGGGTAAAAACCTAAAGGAAGCATAATAAATATAGCAGCTACATATTGGCATAGGGACATGTCTCATTTCTGGAATTATAACTGAAGAGGAGAAGGTGCACAAGCAAATAACATTTAAAAATTAGAATTAAAATTAATAAAACATTTAATAGAAATAAAACTACTTCTAAGAGATGGCAACAGAATTTAGGAAGGAAAATAGATATAAT
This sequence comes from Heterocephalus glaber, assembly GCF_000247695.1. The sequence continues at coordinate 1,048,373 of NW_004624932.1, read as the reverse complement.
TTTTCATAGGGAAATGATTATTAAATTGTTTATATAGTCACATGAACTATTTATTTATAAATATGCAGACATCATGCAATTCTTTGGGAGAGCATATATATCATAGAACTAGGCAGAATTCTGAGTTTGTAATTCCTACACTCTAAGAAGCAATATGTCTACACTTTGATCACTTCTAAATTTCTTTATTTTGATTAATAACACATATGAAAAAATTACCAGTATTTAACTTAGACATTTTAATTTATCATGGATTTCACTGTCTGAAAGATTATTTTTACCATAAGTAACTGTGGCTGCAAACTAGATTGTAACACAAAAACTCTAACTGCAGATCTTATGGAATGAATTAAGAATTAAATCATGAAAGAAAGAATATAATGTACAAAAAGCTGATAACTTATACAAAGACAATAATATTGAAATCTATGTTTCTCTCTATTGAACACAAGACACATTTAAGACATTTAATTTTCAGACTTCAAAGATTATATGATTACTTCCTTTAAAATTTTTATTGGTAAATCGTGGGCATAAAGTCACTGAATTAAAATATTGAAGTATTCTATCTACAATTCTATTCTGTATGGATGATTTCTTGCACTTTCAAAGTATGATTTTATCTATCAAGGTAATTTTTGTCATATTAAAACTTAAACAATAATAGGATTTTATTATATCATTCACAGAGGAAAAAACTTTGCTGCCTTTCAAAGTATTTGTCCATAATATATTGTATTTTAAACTTTAAGAGAGTCAGTAATAATGACTCAACCTATTAGAGTTATAGCAGCTGTTTTTATCCTCACTGATATCACATTAAAATTCATACATGTATCAGTCATTGAATAAAAATATGTTTTGGAAAAACACATATGAGCACTAAAATTTGTGGCCAAGCATGTTAAGTACAAGGTTTTGTATTAGATTCACCATATTATATTCAACATATTTCTGAAAGATGAATTGATGTACAGTGGATCCTTAACTTATGAACTTGATTGCTTACCAAGAGCTGGTTGTAATAAGTCAGTACTTTTAAGATCTGGATGCTTACATGGGTAAATGCTATAGATAACAAGAGGCAGATAAATCCTCCATTAACCTAATTATCCCAAGTTGTTTGTATGTCAGACCGGTTGTAACTTGAGGGTCCACTGTATTTGTCTCCTAAGGGAATAGATTATGATTGCTTCCTAATGCTTTATATGCTTTATAATAAGTGATTAAAGTTATTCATCTTACTTTTCTTAAAATATAAGGAAGAAAAGGGAAGGAAAATAAATTAGAAGCTTTCAAGTTAAAGGCACTGGGTTATAGAATGTGCCATAGTGTAAAGTCAGTTATTAGTTATTATGATTCTTTATTGATCAATTAAGATCAACATATCCTACATTTCAATTTCATTAAAAATTTCTCATGATTCAAAATTAAAAACAGAAAAGTGGTAATTGTTTCAAATTAATGCCTATGACATTACTTTCAATGAATGTGGGATGTAACTAAGGTCACTGAAAGCATTTCAAAGCAGTGCTAAATTTTCACAGCACTATAGAATTTTGACTGATACACAACTTACAGAATTTTGTTGATAGCCTTTATACATTTGACTTTAAAGCAATGGAAGTAATGAGTAAGATAAAAGAAGGTAATGCATTTGTAATATGAAAATATGAGAGAAAAATACAAAACAATGGGCAATACAAAAAGCTGTCATATGAATTAGTTTACTTAAAACATGAAATATATTATTAGAATCTTTCTCTTGCTCTTTTTGTATTTCAGAGCAAAAAACTATTTCCATACAATGTGATATAAAAAACTAAGTAAGCAAGAAAATATGAAATGATGGAGACCTATCCATGGCTCATAGAACATAGACATAAGCATTTTCATAAATTTATTTCTAAAAATAATAGATAAGTAAATATATGATGCGATCAGGATGTAAAAGAGCACATTATGAAAACAAAACTCCAAATTGTTGCTTGAAGAAATCACTGCATAATGCTATTTATTACCTTCTCTTAAATTTCAGAGACTATAGTACTTTCACTGCTTTTGCTAGGTTATATTTAGCTTTACTCTGTGAATAAAACATGTGAACTTACTGCCTTGAGGTAAAGCATGTCTAATATGCATATGGACTACACGCCAGTGGTAGTGATGACTCACTACTAAGCCATTTCCTTGGTCAGCGGACCACAATTTGATGTCTTCAACAAGAATTAAGATGTGTTATGTACATGTAGGAACTTCCCACAATGAATACAATCATTATGTACAGCAAATGTGTACTAATAATAAAGAAAAGAAAAAAAAGCAAAAGAAAAGAAAAGCAACAAAAAATCCAATCAACGAATTGACAACACAAACCATAGAATGAGAAGAAATATTGCAAACATATATGAGGTAAGGATTTAAAATTCAAACATCAGGGGCCGGGGATTTAGCTCAGTGGTTTCGCCGCCTGCTGCGCAAGCGCAAGGATCGGAGTTTGATCCCCGGTACAAAAAAAAAAAAAAAAAAAAAAAATTCAAACATTATGCAGAACTTTATAGCAAGAAACCAAATAACCTGATTAAGAATTGGAAAGGGAACTGAACAGTGTTAAAATGCAAATGCATTAATCAAACAAGAGTATTAATCAAAAGAAAACTATTTCATTCAATCTTCTCAATTACAAATAGCAGAGGTCATAAGATTTATGTAAGATCACACAGTAATACGTTGCAAAACTAGAAGTAAAAGGGTCAACTAAAAAGCTCTGTGGTAGGAAGTAGTAGTCTGGCATTTATTAAGGAGTGTGTAAGCACTTTATGAATTCCTTTAAATTTCAATTATTTAAATGTTGTAGAAAGGCACCATGTTCTACCATGTGAGAAGGTTATGTCAGTGATAACTCCAGATTCTTCAATGATGTTTTGTTTTTCCCTGCTTTTTAAAAACAATAATGCTAGACAACAAGGTTTTTCTTTTTAGTTATGGGTTTTATTCCAACTTAATTTTTAAAAATGATTTGCCCTGTGCCTTTCTAATTCCAATCCATATTTCAGAACTATCATTTTTCTGAACATTAGCAGCAAATTGAGGCACTGTATTCTTTTTCTACAGTATCCTATTTATATTTCTCTTTCACTACACAAGATCTTTTGCATATCATGCAAAAGTCCATATCTAATATTACTAGTATTTCATATTAGTATAGAATATTTCATATTCTGACAATTTGATATTCATTCTATGTTTAATTGTCATAGTCATGGTAAATGGTCTTGGCAATTTAGCAATGGAAAGAAATATCTTTAACTTGACAGTGATTTGTGAAAACTTACTAAGATTTAAATTATGATGGAGCACAAATATTTTTCTTCTCAGACTTGGAACAATGCAAAGTTTGTTCTCATTACTTTTAGAATTTTAGGTTTCAATATTTAACTAAGTGTCTTGGTCATCACAAGAAGGCAAGGGAAAGAAATAAAATGCCCAAGGATTGGAAAGAAGCAACATTATTATTATTCACAAATAACAAAATGCTTGCATAAAAATTCTTAATTCATTATCAAAAGCAAATGGAATTCATAAATAAATTTATCAAATTTTGTATCACTTTTGTAAATGAATGAGACAAAATTTTTAATGAAAATTCACAAATGAAATAATACTAGTGGTAGGTAGGCATACAGAAAGATACTCAGCAGCCCACTGACCATGGAAATGCCAAAAAAAATTAAAAACTAAGGTGCTTACCCACATTATATCCACTATTATGACTAAAATTAATATGATTGACAACTCCAATGTTAGTGACAAAGTGAACTAGATAAAAGTCTCTTACTTGAGTGGTAGGACTGTAAAACCATGGTGAAAAAAGAGTTATATAATTTCCTCCAAGATTCACTTCATGATGTAGCAATTTTAACACTAGATATTTATCAACAGGAAATAAAAATGTATATTTAGAAATAGACATACATGTAAGTATTATTAATTGAACATGTACTTGTAATAGTTAAAACTACAAATGGTCCAAATAATGCAATTTATTTATTTTCATATATAGAATACTATTTAGTAATAAAAATGAATATAGACTGATATAGCCATAGGATTTAAATTTTGAAACTATATGCTGAGAAAAATAAGCAAAACACATTGTTGTGATTCTTTTTACATGATGTTCAAGAAATAGCAAAATAATTTATAGTGGTAGAAATCAGACCTGACTATAGTGATTGAAATCAGGAAAAAGTTGATGGAAAAACTACTTTGACTACTACTAGTCAGAGGAGATCTTTCTAAAGTAAGAAAAATATTTTGTATCTTGTTTAAAGTGGTAGTTATGCACAGATGTATACATTTGTCATAACTCATAGAAGTGTATATCCAAATTAGGTGTAACATATAAAATATACCTCCATAAGTGTGATTTAAAATACCAACACAAAAGTCATTTTAGAATTTTAAATTGTTTATTTTAACCTCAGAATTTTTCATCTTTCAGATTTGTGTGTATTTAAAATTTTATAAGACATATCAGATTGGGCTAGAATTCTTTTCCTTCAGTATCAACTTCTTCCTTTTTTCTCTTACTTAGATGTGAATTACAAGAGTGTTTTAATTCTTCAAATTCTTTCAATTTAAGAAATAATCTCTTGTTATACAAGTTGTGATAGAAAAATATGTTGAATGTTCAAGTTAAAGAAAAACTTATCAGCGTAAAGGACACATTTCTAGGAATGATGTGATAAGTGTGTTTCATAGAAGTGATGTTGTTTTGAGAATTTAGAAGAGATTAATGGCAATATGTCTCTCACTATAATTTTTTATTTGAACATTCACCATATTTTTTAAATGTTGTTCAACCATTTATGATAATTTCTGTCAAATAAAAACAATATGGAGTGTCCTTGTGCACTATTTTTTTTACTGGGTCTGGCACCATGCAACTTCTGTCTCTTCCACAAAGTCAACATAACCATGAAAGGTGAACGTTTTGAATCCACTCTTGACACCAAGGCAGCTATGACAATACAACTAAAGACACTGACAGAAGAACACTTCCAGAACTTCTTGAGAAAATTTCATGAATGGTGGGATATTTGCATTTTAAGTGGGCCGGGGATGTACCTCACTGTTGCCATGCCTACCTGGCAAGTGAAAGGTCCTGAGTTCAATCCCTGGTACCACAAAATAAACAAACAAACAAACAAATAAAGGAAGGGAGAGTATTTTGAGTGGGATTAATGACAATATGACTTTTAGTGTAATAATTTTGTTTAAAATATAAATATTCAATGTATTTTTTCCACCACACCTTATATTCCTTATATATCTTTGCCCATCATTTAAGCTCATATTATCATTTAATTGTATTTGTTTAACTTAAATTGCCAGCCTATTTCTAAGTTATGAAACTCATAACATGGGCGAAAGTAATCATCCTTAGCATTTTCCTACAAGCCATTTCACACCCTGCTTGATCTGTAGCCAACTATCAATTTAATTGAGAGGTTCACAGTATAAATGGCAGGGGATTAGAAACTGCAATATGGGAGAACATATGGCAATGCTTACGCAAATGAATTACAACCTACACATAGTCTCCTTAGCAAATACAGTGGCAGGGTTAGTTTGCTCTTTGCAGTCATCTTACCATAAAATGGAGTATGGCATCAACTGAAATTTAGCAAAAGTAGCTTATTGGTGGAAGAAAAATCTATAAAATCCAATTTGGATAACTTTCCTAACTGGATTTGCTCTTTCCAGTTGGAAACCTCATGTTTGCAGAGCCAGCTTCTCTAACAGATGTTCTGATAAAGCTAAAATCAAGACTAATAATCCACAGAAATTCTGAATCAGACTGTTAGTTTTAGAATTTTTTAAAAGCTGACAAAAGAAGTAGGAAGTCAGCAGAGGGATAAAGATCTAAGCATTTTTTTCCAATGAGTATGGAATAGAATTCATAGAAACAAATTCTAGTCTATTTCCTAAGTAAAAAGCAGCTGAGGTTGCTTGTAACCTTCCCATGTGCCCCCAACACTCACCTTTACAGGAATGCTTTTTGGAATCACTGCAAATCTCTGCTGCTGGGGTTTTCCTTGTCTTCAGAGCAAGCTAGCTTGAAGTAGGCAAGTGGGAATTGTCTTAAGAGTTAATGTTCCTGGAAGTGATCGCCAAGCTATGATGGATGAAGATTTGGCATCTAATTCTCTAGCTCCCTTACCCTTCACGGGAGTAATTCTGAAGAATGTTGTCTCCATGGTCTGTTACAATCCCCAGCTCCTTTGCCCACAGGGGTTATTTTCCTTGATAATGTGCTGTTTATTGGTTTCCTTCTTCTTCTTTTTTTTTTTTTGCCTCATTTTCCCATTATCCTAGTGGTGCTTACTGAAATTTATTCCTAACTAATTAAACACACTGAAATCCTTTGTTTCATTACTGCTTTTGGGGCCGGACAAACTAACAGGGAAATCCAAAGGAAAATTATATACAGAAAAGGATATTAAATGTAACATGTTTGTTGTTTGTAAATAGAATTTTTAAAATTACAAATAAAGTTTATATAAAGTTTCATGGTTAATTATATGTCCCTGACTACTAAACCAGATAAACACAATTAATATTTCCTGAGAATTACAGTTGAAGGGAAGACATTTTTAGCAAAATCTATGCCATTCTAAAGTTTAGAAAAGTGGGAATGGTATCTGTAATTTCATACCTGTCCTTGTTCTCCTGGAACATAGGTAAACTCTTAGTAAATCTCAGGAGAATTTTGTGGTCTTGCTTTTTTTTTGATACCAAAGATCAAACTAGGGACCTTGCACGTTCGAGGCAGGCGGCGGCACCACTGCACCACTGAGTTAAATCCCTGGCCCTAATCTTGCTATTTTTAAATTCAAGTTTGATAGTAACTTTTCATTGAAAGTTCTGTAAATGTGAGAGAATCATTTTTCTGACTCTTTTCCTTTGTTTCCTTATATGGCCTGATCGCTGAATCAGCTCTCTGGGTTTTGTTCTTTTGCCTCCCAAGTGACCTGAGGGCCAATCTGTCACCCAGACTTTGACATCCTCCACCCAATCGCCTGCTTGTTTCTTCCAACCACTTCCCGTAAAGCTCAGTGAAGACTAGTTTCCAACTGGATAATGACACACTAGGCATTAGGGTCAAATGAGCACTCATCCCATTTCCTGGACTCTATTTTCTTTGTTACTGATTGAATGAGCATTGCAATTACCTTTACTTATTAAGTGATACTATCTAAGATTTTAATTTGATTTTACATGTGTAGAAACTACAAATGTCTGTAAAATAGGCTATGCACTTCAATTTAGTTTCACAAAATTTTGCCGCACTATTTGTAGCAATAATCATAGCAGTTAGATTTTTGTTTGATATTTTTGTTGTGTAGGGGCATAGAAAAATAAGGAAGGTAGGAAAATATGGTAAAATAAAGAATATTTTCTTGCTTTCTTGACAAATAAAAAATTGACCCAGGAGAAGATTTCTCTCAAGATGAGGGCATGTAGGCAATAGGGAAAGGAGGAATGATGTTGAGGAGTATTAAAAAAATGTTCTGCATTCTGTTTTTCTCAAAATTCCATGGAAATAATGATGTACCATACATATATTTTCATAACCGGAAAGAGACATAGATGCTATTTCATCTCAAGAATAGCATATATTATAATCTAAAAATAATAGGACTCTGACTCTCTTGGTGAAATGTCCAAGACAAGTGGGAAGCTGCAGAATAATTTACTATCCCTCCAATCTTAAAATAACACAGAAAAAGAAACAAATCTCTGAACTGCAGAAGACAGGCAGACAGAAACAAGAAACACCTCATTAGGGAACAAATGTGATAATACTTGATTCATTTACTCATTTTCTATTAACTGAGCCACTACTGTAGACAGTGCTGTTCTATATGATGTGCACATAGCATTCACTAAGGTATAGGGAATTAGATAATGATGTTTTATTTGGGAAAAAAAGGAAAGAAGGGGAATACAGAAAATATGGTCTTAGTGGGATATAGCAGGTTAAGTATGGTAGCAAGGAATGTCATAATGAGAAGGTTCCTTTTAACAAAGATATAAAATATAGAGCTATAGAGAAAGAACAGAGGGAAAAATACCTACAAAACATTCAGGAAGCATGCCTGGGATGCTTCTTAATTAATAAGGCTGCCAGGATGGGTAGGTGAGAGGAGGGAAGAATTGAAAGAGATGAGGTTAGAGAGAGATTGAAAGTTGTTATAAGGACTTTGTATAGTTCTCGGTGTTAGAATATGCAAGATCAAACCCATGAAGTAATATGTACTGATGTAAAGATCATTCTTACTCCTCATTTACAAATGAAATGTGAGGAAGTAGGTGGAAATGGGAAAAATTATTTACTTATTACAATAATTCAAATGTGAGAAGACAGTGATTTGGAATAAATAGTAACAGTGAGTAATAATGCATAATAGCATTCTGTATACATTTGAAAGTATAGTCCATAAGACTTTCTGACATATTGGATGTAGGATGGGAAATAAATGAATGAAAGATGACTCTATCCCTTTAGACCTGAGAAAGACAAAGATATTTCAATTATTTTAGATGAAGAAGTCAATGGGTAGGGCAGGTCAAGTAGATGGCTAAGATCTGAATTTGGGAAACTGAGGCAGAAGGATCACAAGTTTAAACCCAGCCTAGGCAACTTAGCAAGTTAGTGAGACTGCCTCAAAATAAGCAATTTAAAAATCTGTAAATTTACTTCCATGTGAAGGTCCTAGATTCAGTCCCTAGTACTGCAAAAATAAATAAATAAATTAATAAATAAATAAATAGGAGTTAGGTATTGACCATCTACTGTGCTTAGGCAATTTCACCCTTAAAGGGGATATGTTTTAGAAATGAGGAACCTTCCTTTTCCTTTTTCAAGCCATTATAAGTATGTATCACACCAGGCATCTAAATTAATTTAAGAAGGCTTGAGTTAAGTATATTCAGTGTGAAAGGAAAATCAAGGGACATGTACTCTCCCAGGTCTTTGCCAAAATGACCTGCCTCTTTTGACAAGGATCCACCTTCCCACACTAAGTCAGCTGTAATGTGCCCATAATCCAATCATCTATCACATGCCCAACTTGTGCACATAAGACTTTGGGAAGACATCCAGATGTAAACCATAACAGGCTCTATCAGTATTGTAGTTTCATTGTTGTTAAAGTTAACCTATAACTTTATCTCTCATTGGAGACCAAACTGGAATTTGAGACAATTTTTATGGGCAAACTGTTGGCCAATCCTTATCTTCTTCTTTTCACTTAAGTTCTTAAGTTTCACTTAAGTTCTCGAAGTTCTCAGGTAAAAAGTGAATCAAATGGTAAAGCTTTTGATATGTATTGTCAAATTCCCTCCAAAGTGTTGTATTAATTTACACTTTCACCAGGAATATGGGGAGGTTTTTTTGTATCCTTTCCACTTCAGAATGATGTTAAAAACTTGATCGACTAAATGTATGTTAATATTTTTATATGTTAGCAACTCACATTTTATCTTTGTAGGTTTCTTGTTGTGTTAGTTATTCGTCCCATTGTCATCTCTCCTATTGTCCTGAGGCAAAGGATTTGGCTTCTTCTTAATGCTATCTTTTTTTTTTTGGTACCGGGGATCGAACTTGGGTCCTTATGCTTGCTCAGCAGGCGGCGAAACCACTGAGCTAAATCCCCGGCCCCTTAATGGGAATTTTTTCAACAACCATGGTCTCTTGTGCACCAATTTTGCAAGTACTTTCTTTCTGGCAAAACTGAATACTTTTCAAGTGGGTTTTTTGGTCCTGTTTCTCACTATAAATCTTGCTAAAAGTGGGAAGCTGTACTCCTGCTACAGCCTGAACTTTGGGTTTCCTTGCAATTTCTTGTAGCACATAAAGTAGTCCAATGCACTAAAGTTTATTCCCCTGCAATCCTTTAGGACATGGATAAATTGTGTACAAATTTTCTACCAGAGTCCAACTCTCAATTGAATACTAGTTCCCAATTGAAACTTTCTGAGCCAAGCCATTTTTGTCTACATTCCTACCAGCATTCTGGTCTTCTGAGCTTTGATCAGAATCTCTCATTAAGCTCAGCTCACAGCATTCTTCGGCTTCTTAGTGGAATCTCCAAAGCTTATTCAACTCCTCCCACACCAGTTCCAAATACTTCTAAGCTAAGTTGTTAGCAATGGTCCCACTCTTGGTTTTAAAATATGTCTTAGTTATTTTTCTTATAACTAGGAGAGAATACATCATACTGAATTTAAAGAAAAAGAGGTTTATTTAGAGTCACAGTTACAGTGCCTTGTTGGCTGGCTCCAAGGCAGAAATAGCATAGTGGAAAGATCTGACAAAGAACAGCTACTCAAGTCATGGTGGCTCGGAAGCAGAGAAAGAAGAAAAGAGCTGAGGAGGGAAATATGCTCTTACAGGTCACACACTCAATGACCCACCTCTAGCTAGGCCCCACCTCCTAATAGCAAGTCAGCTATGAACTGATCAGTAGAGAACTAATCCACTAAGATCTGTATTATTCAATCACTTTCCAAACACATAAGGCTTTTGGGAGACACTCCAGATTTAAACCCTAATATTTGTTCTAATGTCTAAATGGTTTTTTTTCTACTGAGTATATTTTATGACTAATTTTTAAAATCAATGTATGGAATATAACATCAACTTTCCTCTAAGGAAACTATATTTCTCTCTGATTGAGTAACATATTGCTTTGACCTAGGAAGTGCAAACACCTATATGTGGATTTATTTTTCAAGTTTAGTATTGAATATGGCCAATTTATTGCTAGATATACTTGAACTCAGCAACAGAGAACCCTCTAGTGAAAATTAGACCACAAAAAAAGTCATGGAATAAAGAAATCCTGCATGCTAATGGAATCCATTATGTAGGCACTATAGGATAAATTGCCATTTTTACTTTCTTGAACTTCTCTTTTTAGGCCAATAATACATGAAAAACAAAGTTGGTAATACTAAGTTCAAGTTTTTTGTACAATATGTAATATTCACATTTGCATGATGATAATAGATTTCTTGCATTTGCTATGAAATAATTTCTTCTAGGGCTTTTTACTATAGTATCTAATTCTGTAAACTAATGTACTTTATAATGACTTGAATTACTTTGGTTCTTCATAATTTTTAGAATTGTATTTAATGGAATAAATTGTTTCTTTGCAGAACACTTTAGAACTTTACTTACTTTCTCATTATCCAAACTATGCAGGAAATGTAGTTTACATTAATTTTTAGTTATTTATGAAAATAATAGTGTGAATCTAATTGTCTTTATAAAACTTCTCTATTCTTAATTAAATCTCTTCCAGGAAAGAGATTGTTTAGAACTGTAAGCAATTTCTATACATAGGAAAAGAAACTTGCTTTATACTCATAAATTGGAAAATAGTGCTTGGGGATAAATAACTTTTTTCTTTTACTAGTTTATATTCCCTAGATAATGTGATGAATGCCTGATTTCATAATTGGTTCTTGAAAGAATACATGAGACAAGTTTTCAAAAATGCCAGAAAATAATAATTACTTTATTATTTCTCAGAATGTTATTCTTGTGCATACTTTACTCTTATTTTATTAAAAGAGAGCTGAATAATGAGTTCAGATATTGCCCTTGTTATTCTGAATTACATTTACTGTTTACATTGATTTGCAGAAATATGAGTTTCTTATATATGTAAGTGAATATTTTTATTAGTTTTACTCTTTTCCGATAGTAATGCAGAAATCAGATAACAGAATAGTGGTTTTCAGCTATTTGGAGAATTTATTTGGGTGTGGAAGCACACACATGCAATTCCAGCACTTTGGAGGTGGAGGTAGAAGGATTACAAATTTTCAGCCAGACTTGGATAAATGGTAAGACCCTGACTCAAAGAAATAAAAAGTAGATTTTAGCTCCTAGATGAGAGTTCCTCTATACATTTTTTATATGCTACTTATTTTCTCCTGTGAGACATTTGTATTCAAATCATATTTTATGTAAAGTATATCCCTGTTTAACATGTTGTCTTTTATACTTTGCATATTTTCACTCTTTACCTACTATCCAGCTCAGTGCTTAAATCATACTACATGATCAATACTTTGAAATAGATTGCTATATAAAAAAGGACAAAAGACTGTTGGTAGTCTTTGTGGAAGATGTATACATATTAATTACTTTTATAACAAAACCTCGTGCAAAAGGTGGGATTATTATGCACTTTAGTATTCAATTGATTTTTTTTTTTAAAAAGGGTCTGTGCAGGCTGGTGATAAATAACCAAGGGCAAGGTTAATAAAAGTTACTCCTTTAAGTTGTACACTTCTCAAGACTGGAGCCAAAATACTTCTGACCGTTTTATTCTGAGTACCTTGCACAGTGAGCACCTGGTGCATTTAAATCCTGAATAAATATTGAAGAAAGAGAGGAAAGAAAAACGTCAAGAAGGAAACATACATTGACAGTTACTCCCCTCTCTTCTTCCTCAATTCCTAACAATATCCATCTGCTTCCTATGGACTTGTCTATTATAGAAATATCATATGCATGTTTTGTTTATTACATGTGACTTTTGTGTTTGGATTCTTTCACTTAGCATAGTGTTTTACATTTTATACATTTTGTAACCCATATCTTTGCTTTTTATGGCTTAATATTCAATTAAAAAGTTATGGAATATTATGTTTATCCATCATCAACTGAGCATTTAGGTCATTCTTACTTTGGGGATATTATGAAAATGATTTAATCATAGCTATTCATTTACAAGATTTTGTGTGAAAATATGTTTTAATTTTTTTTCAAGGGTAGAATTGCTTGTTATATGAAAAATCTTTTCTTTAACTTTTTGAGGAATTTTTCAAATTGGTTGTATCATTTACATTTCTCTCAGCAACATATGAGGATTCCAGTTTCTCTACAATCTTTCAACACTAGTTGCTGTCTTTTTGTTCCACTGGCTGTGAAACAGTATCTCATTGTGGTTTTAACTTTCATTTCCCTGATGGCTAATGATGAGCATTTTTCTATGCATCTGTTGGTAAATTAAACATTCTTAAAATTGAATAGTTGTGTTTTTGTTATTGAAATTTAAGTGTTTAAAATAGATTCTGCTAATATAGTCTTTTAAAGCACTAATACCTTATCAGGTATATGATTTTGTAAATATTTTCTATTCTTAGGGTTGTGTCTTTATTTGCTTGATTTCCCTCAGGGCACCAAAGTTTTAAAATTTGATTAAGTCTTGTTATTAAGTCTTGTTATTATGTTTTTCTTTTCCAATTGTGCTTTTTGTTGTATCTAGGAAACTACAGATGTCCCCCATTTGTTACCAAGTTCAGTTTCTGTGATTAGTTGTTAAATGAAGTGGTTGCTAAATGGGCAATTGTATATAGTATGTAAATTACAATATTCAGAACAAAGAAGTGGTCCCAGGAAAATCCAATTTGATGACTTTGCTTTTATTTCCATAGCTTTAACATGCAATGCTATAGTGTATAATAGAAATAAAACTACAGTACTGTAAAGTAGAATCAGCCAAAATTACAGTACTGTGTAAAGAAGTTATATTGTACCAGAAAGACGCATTGAAGCTCTTTTTTTTTTTTTTTCTTTTTTTGGTACCAGGGATCAAACTCCGGTCCTTGCACTTTTGAGGCAGGTAGTAGAACCACTGAGCTAAAGCCCTGGCCCCCTTTTTTTTTTTTAGGTACCGGGGATCAAACTTGGGTCCTCTTGCTTGCGCAGCAGGCAGTGAAACCACTGAGCTAAATCCCCAGCCCCAACACATTGTAGCTCTATAAACAAGATGCACAGAATTGTACAAAAAAATATGGATCAAAAAGAGACAGGTCATAAGTCCAACAAGTAGGTCCATAATTCCAAACTGTGTAAAACAAGTAAGTTATTAAATGAGGAATATCTATCCTGCCAAAACCAGTCATGAAAATATACTTTTATGGTTTCTTTTAAGAATGTTATAGTTTTAACTTTTATATTTCTTTCTTCAATTCATTTTGAGTTAAGTTTTTTCCTTCTTCTCTCTCTCTCTCTCTCTCTGCTGTGGTGGACATGCCAGAAAAGTGTTCTACCACTGAGCTACATCCCCAGTAATTGGAATTAATTTTTGTATATGATGTGAGGTAGGGTCCAAGTTCTTTTTTTTTTTTTTTTTGCTTGTGGGTATCTCATTTTATAAGCATAATTTGTGAAAATCTATTTTCTCACATTAAATTATCTTGACACTCCTGTAAAAAATCATTTATCATAGAAATAACTGTGAAGGTTAAGAATTTCTTTTGGGATATTGAATACAGTAGTCTATAACTCTTTGGCAGTACTACATACACTTAATTGGTATAACTTTGTAGTAAGTTTTTAAATAGGAAATGTGATTCTCCTAATTTAGTTCTTTTCTTGAATTTGTTTTGCCTTTTCTATATCCCTTGCCTTTCAATATAAATTTCAGTACTAGCTTTCTTTTTATTTCTTTAATTAATTTAATGATATTCTGTAGATTGAAATGTATAAGTCTTGCTTTTATTTAATTTTATTGCTAAATATTTTTATAGGGTCACCATTGTACTGATTTTGAAACCATCAAACATATTCATAACAAGAATACTATGTATCAATATCACTCAGCAATGAAAGTGCAAAATTCATCAACACAACTTTAACACATAAATACAAGCAATATATGAAGGATAGTACATAATGATCAAAGAAGGTTTATTTCAGGGAGGCAAGTTTGGTTTATCTGATATAGGAAATTATACTGGAAATGAAATATAAAAGTATTATATCTCCCAACCCTTTAGCTGTCTGATGTGCTGAGCTTGTGCTTTCTAAAAATTGAAGAAAGAATTTTAGGTACAATGGAGGTTAAGAGTAGGAAGATATTTATTAATAGTCTAGCTCCTGTGAGGCAGGCGGGGACCTGAATAGGTAGTTTTGGGTCCACACTTTATAGTGGAGTTTTATATACTAAAACCCACATGGGTACAAGGTGGGCCACAGCCATGATCAACTAATAAGTTTACAAGTATAGTCACTCAGGTAATAGTAGTCCAAATGGGAAACAAGTCACATAACAAGCATGGATGGAAAGAACAAAGATTTCTCCTAGGAAACGGTGGGTCCAAAGGTTTCTGGCCACCCAGCAGGGTGGCTAATGTCTATCTAGATGTCATTAGGCTCAGTGTTTGTCCTTTGAGGAAGTATACATATCTGGTCTTTTATCTTGAGGCCCAGTCTCCAACAGCTATGTCACTGGCCTCGGTTGTGGTGTGCTTCACCTTTGTCCTGACTCCCTATAATATTTCTACCTAACTTAGCTGCCTATAATCACATCTCTCAGTAATGTAAATGTAAAACTCATCAACACAAGTGTAACACATAATTACAAGTAATATATGAAGGATGATAGATAATGATCAAGGAGGGTTTATTTCAGGAAGGCAAGTTTGATTCAACTTTTGAAATTTAAAAATGTCTTTCAGCATATTGAAATACAAGCAAAAACAATATATGATGACATAAATAGAAAAATGTAAGCAAAATGTACTAACACTTTATAATGAAAAACTACAAACAACAATAACAACAAAAATCTGCACACTGACAATACTTTGTGAACTTTCTCAAACTTTTAACTATTATCTATGAAAAGCTTCATCCTACATTACTTTATTGTCAAAGGCCAGATATGTCCCTTTATATCTGGGCTCCAGATAGGGCTTCTGCTTGCACTACTGTCCTGTCATGCTGCTCCCAGACAAGCTGAGACCAACTCAGTGATTATTTCCTCAGAGCTAAAAGAGTAGGAAAATATATAGTAGTTGTCATTTCTCCATCTATCAAGAATTACAAACAGAAACATCTGGATGGAGGAAATGCATCTTATGGAAGAAAGCTTAGGGAACCAAAATAATTCTGAGCATCCCTCAACATAGAGTATCAGAACCAGTCCTTGTGACCAGGGATTGATAAACTTGAGAACATAAAGAGGTGGGGAGGGAAGGAGAAAGGAGGGGAGGGAGGGAGAAAGAGGGAGAGAGAGAACTTCTATACTGCAAGTTTCCATGGCCACAGAATAAGAAACTTAATGATTATACCAGTAGACGATTGATACTACAAAAATAGGGAGCAGAGTAATTAAATATGTTGTCTTAATGCTTTACTTTTTGATATGTCAGTCAGGAAACAAAAGCCACACTAATAATGTGAACAGGAATTTGTATGAAAATATTAACTGTTAACAATGAATTACCTGTTAAGAAGGAAAGTAGAATCCCAAAATTACAGGAGGAATTTGGGAGTAGGAACTATTCGCCACCTCCAGGACTGGGTGGAACAAGTATAGAAGAGACCTTATCAAGGCTTTTATTTAGAACTTGGTGAAGAGTGTGTGCTCAGGCCCACTGGAGTGTGGAGACTGACATGTCACTGACCAGGGCTGGATGGCAGGACCCCTCCTGGGAAGTTGCTCCTTGGAGTCCCAGAGAAACTCAAGGGAAAGTGCCTACTTGTGTGTTAGCAAGAGTGACTTGGAAATTTCTTGCTGAGAATTGCCCTTGGAGAGTGAAGGGTGAGTACCCTGCTGGGATATTAGCAAAACTGGATGAAGGATTTGCATTACTGTGTCTCCTGAATAATACTGTCCAGGGAAACCAGCCAGTAGAGGGGATCCTCTGTTGAGGAAGCCATTCACATGCAAGAGAACCTCCTGCTGAGCCGTGCCTTAGGAGCCAGAAGACAGATAAGCATGTATCCAAACATTAAACCAGCCAGAGAATCTCCTTCCTCACACAGTTTGCATCTGACACCTTCTACTGACATGCCTGTCATTATGTCACCAGGCAAAGAAAACAATTCTGCAGGGTCCAGCTCAAGTATCACCAAACTAGAAAAGGGAGAATCAAGTTGGCAATACAGTTATGACTGGAACACTTAGCTGAAGATTAACATCCTTCATCCTTTAGAAAAAAGGAATGCCTTAGCCCTCACTCAGAAATTATTTTTTATTTAATTTAATTTTTTTTTGAGACAGGATCTGGCAGCTATTCTTTTTTGGGGGACAGCCCTTTTTAAAATAATTATCTCTCTCTATTCTTTCTTCCACTATCTATAATCTTTCAGATTGCTATTTAGTAAAATGAATTAATATTCCTGGAACCTATTTAAAGCTAACTGTAGAACCAGCATGGTGATTTAGGACTGTAATTCCAGCACTCATAGAAACTGAGGCAGGAGGATTGCAAGCTTGAGCCCAGAATGGGCAACTTAGAAATTTAGTAAGACCTTGTCTCAAAATAAAAAGATCTGGGGATGTGGCTTTTGCAAAGGTGCTGAGATCAACCATCAGCTCCCCACACCCACAAAAAAAAAAAAAAGAAAAAAAAGGTAACCCTAGGATGTACCAGTACATAGTACTCATTTCATATTTTTTGTCCACATTGTCTAAATCTGTGAACATGGAGTATGTCACACTTCATATCTTTTTATATTGGTTTTTAAACTTCCATGATTTTCTCATCTAATGTGTAAAAACACCCTAGAACTGAATATAGACATGTACAGAATCAATGCAATCAATGTAACTCAATTCTTGCATTTCACTTATTATCATGGTTGTCAAAGAAGAAAACATAAAGACAACTGAATAGTTATAAAAAAGGAAATGCCATAAAATGTGTATTTTATATGAGAGATAAAAATTTATTTTAAAATTTAAATTCAGATTAAGATTTAATCAATTCAAATATCTGAGAGTAGATATGTTCCTATTTAATGGTAACTTGATACTTCCTTTTTGATTCATATTGTATGTCAAAACAAAATTGGCACACTAACAGAATTAATTACTTTATTTCTTAACAAATGCACATTTTTGGGCATAACCTGATATGCCTTAATAATATCCACTACCATTTAGTAGCAGCAGATAAAGTTTTATTTATAGAGTTTACATTAATCAACAATTTTTGTTAAAGATCTTTACAAACTATATCTTTTTTGTTGTTTTGCTTGTCATTTTATTAGTCATAAGTGAAAGGAAATTTAATAGATTTTTCTTTTGTGACACAGTATATTTAAAAACCACACAAGAACCTTGCTTTTTTAAATTTGTTTTTAAAATAAAAATAAAGGCAGAGCTTCTAGCTGCTTAGATGCTACAGAGTCTCTAGGTGCTTACATGCACACACACACACACACACACACATACACACACATCCAAAGAGCACAATCTATAACAAACACAATGTATTTATACATTTATTTTAAATGAAATATATAATACGAATTTTAAATTGGATAATTCATTGTATATGAGTTTGTACCCTTTAAAAAATAAAATATCAATACAATGTGTGCAACATAATAGCATGAAAAATTTCTAGCTTGTAATTGGAGTCTACAACTTATGCCATAAAAAATGACAAAGACTGAAAGACAGTCATTGTAATTACTGGGATTGATGTAAAGTATTTGTTTTGATAAGACAAAATATATTTGTGAAGAAGAAGCTATGCATGTTTAATTATGATATGGACAAGAAGGCAATGAATGAGGGTTCAGTGGCCTTGGCATAAACTTGCTTCATTGTATTTCCTCTTCTCATCTGCTATTTGATGTTTCAGAGTGGTCACCCTTATTCAATAACCTAACAGTAATATATAGAGGCAGCATAAATTCATATCATTTTGGTACTTTTGTATCTGGTGTGGAATTGTCTTCTTACATATATGATAGAGGTAAGAACATAGAAGCCAAAACCAGAGTGATGCCCGTTATGCAAAGACAATCAATGATGAAGCTTCCTTGGAAATTTTCATGTTTGCACATTTTTAAGTGGGAGATTAAAAGCATAAATCCTTCTGCAATTCTTTTTATTTTCTTTTTGGGGAAGTGGCCTTCACTGAGCATTTTCTTGTCTACTGTGAGTCACAACCATATGCAGTGCAAAGGGAGTCAATGATGATGTTTACAAGTGACTTTTGGGGTTGAGGATAGATTATATTTACTGAAGAGGAAAATAAGAACCTTTACTATGTTGCCAACTCCTTCACCATGCTAAATTCTTCTCCTGTAATTTCTAGACAGAATGAAATTATTCCATCTAATAATTTTATATTCTCTATTTTGATTTTTATTTTAAGTGTGGTTATGATTTAAATCTAAAATGTCTCCCAAAACCCTCAATTGTTTGGAAAGTGCTTGAATCCTGGGAGTACAATTCTCTTCAGTGGATTCATCCATAAATGAGCTCAGTACCTGAATGTTCTGTCAGGAGGTAGAGCTTGGCTTAAGGTAGGTCAGGACGTGGAGGGGTTGATTCTTATCCTTAGCTTCTCCCTTTTTTCTCTACTTCGTGTCTACCATGACATGAGCTTCTAATCTCTGCTCAGCCTCTTCTACCATGTCATTTCTGCTTTGGGGGCAGTCAAGCACAGACTGAAAGCATTAGCCAAAATAAACTTCTATGTCTTTAAGTTGTAGATGCCAGGCATTTTGTGATAGGAAAGTGTCTAAGCAAATGCACACACAAAGTAGGTGACATCACTTCCAATCATAATAGTTCATTCAAATTATATAAATAAATTGGTGTGCCTACTTTAGTGTTATGTATGCAAGTTTTTAATGATGTGGGATTCATGATGAAAGAAAGTTATAATTACTGGTGTAAAAGCCTCATAGCTAGGTCTCATATGCCCAGTGCTAAGAACTTTAAATATAGTTATGACACTGAAAAACTACAACATGAACCTGTGTGCCTAGACCTGCTTATATTCTGACTGTATTAATCAGGGTTTTTATGGATTTCTGGAGATGAATGATCATGATGGCTGTATAAGATTATGAGAGGATTTGATACCTCTGAAATACACAATTCAAATAATGAAGATAATGGACTTTATGTTACGTGCATTTTACCACAACAAGAAGTTAGGATAAAGCAGTGAAGTAGAATGCAGTGTGATAGAAAATACTTGAAGCACAAAAGAAAATATGAAAAATAAGAGTAAAATATGAATCAAATATGTTCAGTCAAATTACATGTATAATTTGAATTTTATAAAAAGAATAGGGAATGGGTCAAGAGGGATATTTGAATAGATGTGGATAGCAATTTACAAAAATAATGAAAGATATGGTATTTTGGTTCAAATATCTAAGTAAAATCTAAATTTGATACATGAAAGGAAAACTATTTTTAGGTATATCACATGCAAGATGCAAAAACTACATATGAAAAGAAAATATTTAAATAGAAATTACCAATAGCAACTTGAAAAACAAACCTTATCCTGAAAAGAGCAATGAGACTGACTTATAGAAGATAAAATACAATGTAATCTGCAACGTGTCAAACCCCAAAATAAAAACTGTCATCCTACAATTTTAAACTGAGCCATCAAATCCTTCAAAAGTGAAGCTGAAATAAAGTTTTCACACAAACCACTAATAGAATATATTACAAATATAACTGCATTAGATATCAAAAGTAGTTCTTTTGGCAGAAAGGAAATGATCCCAAATGAAAACATAAAAATATGAGAAAAATAAAAATAAAAATGTTACCATAAAAGAAATTTGTAAAAGGCATATCCTGTAAACAGTAACCAAAGGAAAAATGATGCAGCTGTATGAATATCAGGAAAATTTGTCTTTCAGGCAAGAAGCATTAATTAATATAAAGAGGTATATATCAGAAGTATATAGATAGACAATATCACATTTCTAAATCTGTGTGCATTCAATGACCCTCATTTCAAAAGTCTACAAAGCTGACATGATTAAAAAGAGAAATAGAAAAAAATCTTCCAATAGTTTTATAGAATCACCACATCTACCACAAATGGCTTATAAGGTAAGCAGACTCATTTTTCATACATCTTTAGAGAAACTGAATAGGAAAATTAACTAATTCAACCTGATGAGTACATATAGAACAATACCCATCACTCACAAGATTTATGTTCTTTCAATACACTGAAAATTGTGGGGGGCCTTGCCCCCCCCGCTAGAACTCTTGAGTGCCTTTTACGGACATATCTGGGCCTGCTGCAAATCTACCCGGCAACAAGGAAGTAGCCCCAGTACCCTCCTCTTGCTCCTCCCCTCTAGCCCTACGGTATATATGTTGTA
>NW_004624932.1:941919-1012042 GCF_000247695.1 Heterocephalus glaber | reverse complement strand
CAGGAAATCTGTTTGTATCTGTTTTATGGATTCCATTTGTTTCCTATGTTGGGATTCCATCATGTTCCTCAGCTCCTCTGTTTTTTTTTTTTTAATCTGTGTCCTCTCTAGATTTATTAATCATATCTTGCACTATGAGCACAATCTCTGCTGTTATCTGAGAAATTATTTCTGATTTCACTTTTTCCAGATCCTTTTTTGCTGCCAGTTCAGGGAGTCCAGGTGGTTGAGTATCAGATTGTTCCATCTCCTTTCCCTTTGGGATTGCTGTAGTTGATCTGGAAGTCTGGTTTTGAGACTTGTTTACATGCTTTCCATTTCAATGTGGTCAGGTGCTGTTGGCTCCCGCCTGGCTCACCTCCTTTGTTCTGGGAGTGGTGGAACAGCAGCCCAGAAGCCCCTTCCTCTGGGCTCTATTTAGATCTTTTATATACAAGATGTTGTCACTGTCATATATGATACAGAAATATATACATAAACACACACATGCACATTTAATTGAACTATCAGAATTATAAAATCACAAGTATAAACTTTCAAGTCAGTAACATATTTTAACAGTCTTTCTGTTGTACAGATGACACAATGTAATTAAACTATTTCCTAATAGCCCTGTTCCTTCCATTTTAACAGTATATTCTTTAGTAATTAGATTTACAATACCTACTAAATAATTTCACAAATGTTTGTCTAGGATATAAGTACCTTACAATATTTTGTGGTGTTCAACAAATAATATTGTGAAATTGATGTTGTTAAATAATTCTCCAGGGTAAAATTATGAATTTTCTTTTATGTCTTCTAATATTTTAAAATAGTTTTCTCCATTAGTGTTTAAGATTTTTGTATTTAAGATTTATAATCATAACATTTTTAACATGTGTTTTTTATAGGGTTTTTATAGGGTTATATTTTAGTGGCAGCACTATGGGCTAGGATATTTATGTACACATTTAAATTATTCCTTAATAATAACTATATTTCAAACAATAAGAGTATAAAATCTACTATCTGTAACATTTGTTAAGTTTGATGGAAAAGTAAGCTGTATAGTACATTTCAAAATTTCAGAAATACTTGTAATCATTTTTTCAGTCTCTTTGTAAGGAGTATTTCCAAGGCAGAAAACAAATATTTACAAGAGGTATTGTAAGAACACAGACAAATATAAATATGGAAAATGAACTGTGAAATCAAGGAGTTTACACAAAGTAGAAACTGGAAGTGGTACAAAACTATATTCCATTCTTCCTCTAATGCTCTTCCTATCACAATAGCACTAAGCTTAACCTGGAGATAAGGGTGTAAGAAGGTATTTATGTCATATATAAATTACCTTCATAGCTTTTCTTCACAGATAATACACTGGACTAAAAGTGAATGCACACCCTAAGTCTTTCTTTGAAGCAGAGTAGAAAGGTTGATGGCTAATAACTATATTAATGTGAAAATAGGGGTAATTCTTCTCATCAAAAGTAGCTTTTTTTTGGTTTGTTTGTTTTTTGAGACAGGGCTTTGCTGTGTAATTCAGGCTGGCCTGCAACTCACCATGTAAACCAGGTGGGTTCAAACTCATGACAATCCTCCTGCCTCAGCCTCCAAATGCTGGGATTACAGGAGTGTGCAATCACATCCAGATAAAAAGTAATTCTGATTCATGAAATAAATCATTACTATGTGCTGCCTTTATTTATATAAAATATTGCCTTAATTGCTTTTCTTTTTATGGGATTATTTCATGTTGCTTTAGATGTTTGGTATTGATAGTGTAGAGACATTGCAAAATAGCATATTTTGATTTTAGTCCATTAAATTAAACAATATAAATAAAGACAAATACAGGAAGATATACATATTATGCCTAAGTCTCTTAGAGATGCTTTTTAATTTCTGACATAATCTAAAAATTCAAACAATTCAGCAATGTTCCCCTAGAATGACACATCAAACATTTTATATCACACATCCCTACCTTGTTTATGTGGACTTGCTTCCTAAAGGAAAGACTTTAGTTCTGAAGCAATAATGATTCTATATCACAATTTTTCATATCCCTGAATTTACCAAACCTGGAAGATGTATTCATTTGGCAAATATATATGAATAAAATAAAGAGAAAAAAAATACATATATCACCCAGAGAGATCTGGTGGTGGTGGTGTCTGTAAAGAAGGTCAACTTTGAGCCTGGAGAGAAAGGGAATGGGTAAGTGCCAGATGGAAGGAGGATTCTGGCAGGTAATAGAGAACACATCACGGACAAGATAGTGGTTAAACACAAAAGTGTTCTGTATTAGTGGTTTGACCAGCTGACTTTAGTACCAGTGATTTTAGGTTATGAAAACTACATTGAATATGTCAAAGAAACTTTAGAGAACCAAGCAAAAATGTTGATGTCCTGTCACTTTATGTTAAGATGTGTGTGTGTTCAAATTCATGATTGTGGAGTCCTTTGAAATAGGTAGAAAGACACTAGGCACATGCTATTCATGGGTTATACTGTAGATAGAGGCTATTATTCAGTACACATTGGGATTTTCTTTTTTTTTTCATTGAGTTTATTGGTGCATTTTAGGTATACAGTACAATGACATTCATCATTGGGAATTTGTACCTTTACGTGATATAGGATTCTTTCTGTGACAGTGAATGTGTATTTTCCAGAAATCATTGCACTGTTGAGAAGGAAATGAGAAAAGTCAATAAATAATCAAAATTATGGCTTTCATAATGAAAATAAAGTAATTGATAATTTGGAAATGTGTATTTATCTTTTTTTACTATCTTACACATACAGCACCATTTTGGCTTTTCTATACCCCTAGATACAATCAATATACTAAATTTTACAAAGGCCCTCTAATTTTTGCAAGATCTATGTAAAGCCCCAATGTGGATCGACATGGTCAGATTTAGATATTATTTATTTTCATGGTATTGACTAAAACAAATGTTCAGAAGATCTTCTTAAAAATTCAGTCATGTAAATGGCCTCACACTGGTTCTCCGTATTCACTAACTTATCATACATGTATATCATTGTCATACTGGATGTGTTCTCTATTTCCACTGCATACAATTATTGTAATCATGACTGGAACCAGATTGCTACTTAGAGCTGGATAGTACATTAAAATATCATTTTCCTAATTTTGACATAAGATATAATGTATGTGAAATGCTTCCTGAAACTCGATGCACACCCAGTCTATAGATTGTCTTTAGTTTATGATGGAGTTATATCCTAATAAACCCATTATAAAGAGAAAATATTGTATGTAAGAAATGTATTTACTACACTGTCTTAGTTTTCTCATTACTGTGACAAAATTCCCAACACCTGAAGTCAAAAGAGAGGTTTGTTTTGGCTCACAGTTTGTAGAGGTTTCAGACCATAATCAGTTGGCTCCAAGGCAGGGTGGCATGGCAGAGGAGAATTGCAGAGCAGGCAGGAGGCAGCAGAAGACAAGCAGCAGCAAAAGAAACAGCAGCAAGCAATGGCAGCAGTCCTATTTCTGTCCCTTATTCCATCCAGGTGCCTGACCTTAGGGTTAGGGCAGGTAGCACTGACACACAGGGTGGGGCATTCATAACCCCACCATCACATCTTTAATCCCAGTATCAAACACCCTAGATCCCGCATCTCCAAAAAGCACTACCCATGATTTCATGAGGCTCTGGAGGGACATCTAGATACAAGTCAGAACACACACCTAATGCAGTAAGTACTATAGCTTAGTAACATAATGTACTCTAGAGTGAATTGTTGACCCTCATGATCATACAATGACTTGGAGCTGTGACCTATTGCAGCTACCCAGCACTATACGAGAACATTGTAGTACATATTGCTTGCCTGAGGAAAGATCACAAAGCTTGAGGCAAAGTTTCTATTGAATGTGTATTGCTTTCACAACATTGTAAAGTCAAAAGATCATAATCTCAGAAGTCAGTGCCTTTTTGTGTATCCTATAGTTAGCTCTTGAAAAATCACTTATGTATGGGCAAATACAAATGTTCTTTAAAAAATTTATGAAAAATAACTTGATCTACACACTCCTATAAAATTTGTCTATTAATATTACAATGTTATGATGGATTAAAATGCACTGTACTGTCGGTTACAATTAATAAACCTGAGGATTAATTGTAATCCAAAATGCTGTCCTCTATCAGTCTACCCAATGATCAGTTTGATTACTTTATTTATAGTAACTATTTTCTTCCATAACATTTAAATAGAATAGCTAACTACTGCTTTTATTTCTGTTGGTGCCTTTTGAATTTTAATTCAGTGTTAGTAAGTGTGGGCTTTACAGTTGGATTTTATTTTATAAATACTTCAAAAGATGTATCAAGACAGTCTTTCATATACATAAAGCAAATCTTCAACAAAAGGTATGAAAAGGTATAAATTTGAAACAGGCAAAATTCCATTAAATTTTGAATTTAAAGTATAACTATTAAATATAATTTAATTTACAACCATTTTTATTTTTAGAGCAATTATAAAACCAATTATAATTTTCTCCAGGGGACAGATTATTACATCTGATAATTTATTCTCAATTCAGTTCAATTAAGCTAAACAGTTTGGTGAAGTATTTCTCAGAGGCTGAAACAAAGATGAGAATAAATAAATGCAAATGTTACTAATTTGTAATTTGTGCATAAGTCACTGTGTTGGTCAATGCCAAGAGAAAAAAATTCCACCAACATAGAATTAGCCTGTGTTAAAGAATGTTGCAAGCTGGTTTGAAACTATGAAATCTATGAAATCAAGTCCAATGATATTAACATCACTTTTTTGATTATAAATAAGAGATCAGAGTGACAAAAGAAGTTTAGTGGAGTTTTACTGAATTGAGATCAAATTTTAATCAATAAAGCAGAATGTTTTATCCAACAACAGAATAAACATTCTTCTCAGCAGCACATGGGACTTTCTCCAAAACAGACCATATGCTAGCCCATGAAGTACTCCTCAGTCAATGCAAAAAAATCAGAATTATTTTATGCATATTATCAGATCATAGTGCAATGAAACTAAAAATCAATGGCAAAAGAAAGCACATAAACTATGCAAATACATGGAAATTAAAGAATATCCTCTTGAATAACCAATGAGATACAGAAGAAATGAAGGAATTGGAACTGATGGAACACAGTGAAAGCAGTCCTAAAAGGGAAAACATCAGAAAAACAGAGAGATCTCAAATAAAAAGCCTAATATTGCTCCACTGGGTCCTATAAAAACAAGAACAATCCAAATTCAAATCTAGCACAAAGATGGAAATTATAAAGATTAGAACAGAAATTAATGAAATTGAGACTAAGAAAGAAATACAAAGAATCAATGAAGCAAAGAGATGATTCTTTGAAAAAATAAACAAAATCAATCACCCCCTAGGCATTCTTACCAAAAAAGGAAGGAAAAGACCCAAATCAATGCAATTAGAAATGAAAAAGGCAAAATCACAACTGACTCTGCTGAAATCCAGATAGTTTTATAAACCAATGACCAACATCATATTCGAGGAGAAGCTGAAATCTTTCCCTCTAAAATCAAGGACAAGACAAGGAAGTATGTTATCACCACTCTTATTCAATATAGTTCTTGATACATTAGTAAGAGAAATTAAGCCAGAGAAAGGAAAGAAAGGAACATTTACAGGAAAGGAATAAATCAATTATCATTATTTACTGATGACATGATACTCTACATAGAAGACTCAAAAATTCCACTGAAAGTCTCTAAAATTAATAACCAAATTCAATAGTGTAGTATGCTATTCTTGCCTCGGAGCCAGACAACAATGGACTGAAAATTCTGAAACTAAGCACTAAATTAAACCTCTTCTCCTTTATGTTTCAGGCACCAGGCATTTGGTCTCAGGAACAAAGCTGACTAATAATAAAGTACTTATCCCTCTCTGGTTTTACTTACAAGAGGAGATGTCCAAACTGCATCAGCCTACGCTTGAGTAATGCATTGATAGATATAGACGTATCTCATTCTATTGTACTTCATATTACTGTGCTGTGAGTAGTATTTTCTATAAATTGAAGGCTTTTGGCAATCCTATAGCAAGCAAGTCTACTGGCATAATTTTTTTAACAGCATGTGTTTATTTTGGTAATTCTGAATATAATTGAAATGTTTTTATAAGTATATCTGTTAGGGTGATTTGTGATGAGTGATCTTTCATGCTACTATTGTAATTGTTTTGAGTACCAAGAACTGTGCCTGTATAAGACAATACACTTAATAAAGATTGTTTGTGTTCTGATTGCTCCACTCAGTGGCCATTTCCTTTCCGCTTTTTGGGCTTCCCTATTCCCCAAGACACAGTAATATTGAGTTTAGGCCAATTAATAACCTTGCAATGGCCTTTAAGTCTTCAAGTGAAAAGAAGTGTCACGTATCTCTCAAGTTAAATCAAAAGGTAAAAATAATTAAGCTTAATGAGGAAGGCACATCAAAAGCCAAGGTAGGACAAAATCTAGGCCACTTTTTAAAAATTACGATTCAAGATGTGAGTATAAAGGAAAAGTTCTTGAAGCAAATTAAAAGTGGTACTTAAGTGATCTCATAAACAATAAGAGATCAAAACAACCTTATTGCTAAATGAGGAATATTTTAGAGATCTCGATAGAAAATCAAACCAGCAACAATATTTCCTTCAAATAAAGCTTAATCCAGAGCAAGGTTTTAATTCTCTTCAATTCTTTATAGGCTGAGGTAAGAAAGTTCCAGAAAAAATGTTTTAGACTGGCAGAGGTTGGTCATGAAGTTTAAGAAAAGAAGTCATCTCTATAACATAAACATGGAGGACAAAGCTGCAAGTACTGATATAGAAGTTTTGGCACATTATCCAGAAGATTGAGCTAGCTCTGATTAAGAAAGGTGGATTTGCAAAGCAACAGATTTTCAGTACATTAACTGAAATGAATCATACACAGAGCTTAAATATCACATAGTTTTTTAAAATATGAGAAACCCAAAATATAAATAAAAAGCAAAATAGAAGAGAGATAATAGAAAGCAAGATGGATCTTTTTCAAGTGGGAAAGGAATCAAGAGGTGGAAGGAGGTAGGAAGGAGGGGAGGGAAAGGGGATGAAAAGTGAACTAAGATGTGTTATATACATGTACCAACTCTCCACAAGGAATATAATCATTATGTACTGCAAAAATGTATTAATAAAAAATTGAAAAATAAAACAGTCATATTCAAAGTAAAAAAAAACAATGACATCTAAGACTTTTTCAGGAAGAGGGGAGAAGTCACTGTCTGGTTTAAAAACACCAAAGGAGATGATGACTCTCTTGTTAGGGGACAATGCAGCTGGTGACTTTAAGCTGAAGCTAATGTTAGCTTACCATTCAGAAAAATTCCACAGGCCTTAATAATGAGACAAAGTCTACTCAACCTATGCTTTATAAATGGAGCAGAAAAGCCTGGAAGACAGCACATTCCTTTACAACACGATTTAGCAAATATTTTAAGCTCATCATTGAAAATTACTACTGAGAAAAAAAAAAACCTCTGTCAAAATATAACTGCTGATTCACCATGTACCTAGTCACTCAAGAGCTCTGATGGATAACTATCATGAAATTCATATTATTTTTATGCCCACTAACATAATATTCATTCTGAAGCCCATGGCTTAAAGAACAATTCTTACTTTTAAATCTTAGTAATACACTTTTTGAGGCTGTAGCAGCCATAGATAATGATTTCACAAATGGATCAGAGAAAAATAAATTGATGAGTTATTTACAAAATTTGCCTTCTAGTTACCATTAAAATATTCATGAACTGATTCAAGATCCAGAAATGATGATGATATATAACTTTTATGATATACTCAAAATGTAAATATTAGGTGTTTGATAACATTAATAAATTATTTCTTTAGTAGTGACAAAAAGGAACATTCGTGATTCACTGAAGAAGGCAGATTTTCAAAATTAACAAGTTTAAGAGAAGTTAGCTGCAAGCCTCATAGATAATTTTGGAGGGTTCAGGACTTCAGTGAAGGAAGTAACTCTAAATAAGGTTAAAATATCAAAAGACATAGAACTCAAAATGTAGTGTGGAGATGTGACTGAATTGTTGCAATCATAGTAGATAAGGAGTTGCTTCCTATGTATGAGCAAAGAAAATGATTTCTTAAAATAGAAACTGCTCCTGATAAAACATTGTGAAAATTATTAAAGTGACAAAAGTTTTAGGATATTACATCAATTTAGTTGATAAACCCAAATAGAGTTTTAGAGAACTGACTCCATTTTGTTTTTAGTGCTAGGGATAGAACCCAGGGCATTGTACATGTTTGTCAAGTGCTTGATGATTCTGCTACAATGCAGGCCTTGCCTTCAATTTGAAAGAATTCTACTGTGGGTAGTACACACTCATACAACACTGCATACTGCAGAGAAATCATTTGTGGAATGAAGAGTCAATTGATGGGGCAAATTTTATTTGTTGTCATATTTTGAGAAACTCAGAGCCACCCCACTCTTCCACAACCACCATGCTGATCTTTCAGCAGCTATTGACACTGAGGCAAGGCTGTCCACAGCAGAAAGATTATGACTTGCCAAAATCTCAGATATTCATAGCATTTATTAGCTATAAAATATTTTCTAACTAAGGTGTACGCATTGGGTTTTTAAAGACCTAATAACATTTCACACTAAATAAATCATGGTACAAACATAGCTTTTGTATACATTTAGAAAGCAAATATTCAAATAACTTGCTTTATTGTCATACTTGTTCATTGTGGTGGTCTGGAAACAAACTTTCAATATCTCCAGATTATGCTTATAATTTAAAGTGCAATAGGTCATGATTCTTCTGAATTTATCTTTCAGGAATACATATATATGGGTATTTTCTGGATGTGGTTTAAGAATGAATGCAAAAGTTCCTCTGTTGGAAGTTGGAAACTTAGTCCTTAACATGGCAGCATTGGAAGGTAGTGGAACCTTTAAAAGGCAAAGCTTGGAGTAGGTCAATTAGGTCACGATGGTACTGTCTTTCGAAAGGGTTCATGTACTTTTTAAAGGAACCTAAGTAGCTCCTGCAGGAGTGAGTTGCTACAAAAAATGTCTGATCACTCTGTACTCCCTGACTTCGTATCTTACCAGGAGATCTCTCCTTAAACAGGTTCCTCCTATGAAACCATCTACACTATCATGATATTGCACAGCCAGGGAGGACCTAATCAGAGCCAGGATGATGATATTTGGACTACCTATATCACAAACTGCTAACTGGCCCAGGCCATGGTCACAATCTCGCTGCTTGACACAGCTCCAGTGAAACCGAGACTCTGGCTGAAACCACGACTCCCTTTTGCTTTCGCTTTCCGCAGTAGTGATTACCTCGGTGCTGTACTCCCCGGGAAATCACTGAAAGGATAAAAGTCGTTACTTCGAAAATGGTTACTAGGCCGGGATTACAGGAAGAAATTGTAAATCCATTTACAGAAAAGCCCCTCACTCATACCTCCATGAGTACTGGGGACGTGACATCCATATGCCCAGACTGTACAAAGGGAAATTGGGACTTCAACAAATTCATGACGCAGTTATGGCTCTTGGAAATGCTGGGTACTTCCAAGACTTGGACAAATGGTGAGGCCCTGACTACTTTAAGCCCACAAATATTTGCACCAAAACAGGGATCTCAGTCCATAGAAAATAAAGGAAAGTATGAGCCTGCCCCAAAGGCTGAGCCCCCTCCCAATGTAGCTTATAGGTGGAGCATTATGATACCCACCAAAAGGAACAAATTCCATACAACATTTACCCAGATTAGATTTACTCCTGCCATATGAGAAATATTGCTTACGAGAGGAGTTAAAGAAAGATGAACAAAAGAAAGGAAAAAATAAGGCGCCCCACTGTCTGACACCTGGTCACCCTTGGCCAACACCTGCAGGGCACACAACAATGAGATCTGATGAAACTTGGCCTAATGAGGTAGCCTGACCTTTCTAAAATGCTTCTTGTTCCTCAAATGTAAATCTGATAAGTTAGCAAGAGTTCACGTAGCACCCGGAGGAGTATTTAGAACTGAGTGGTCTAAAATACTTTTTTAGATGATAGCAGCTTTTCTTTAACTCTGTATGAAAACACACTGTGTATGGACCCACGTGCTTACCAAAGGCTTGTGTAATCAAAACATATATAAGTAAAGTGATTTTGCTATAACCCAGACAGACAAGCTCAGCTGCCGACTCTCCACTCAGTGTTTGTTTCATTCTCTCGTCATCGACTCCACACCTCCTCTCAGGGCCTGAACCTGCTGGAGCTGGACTCTGGCAGCTAACCAAATAAAACTCTTTTGCTTTTAGAAAAAGAGTCTCAGGTATTTCTTTGTAGGAATGGAAAATAAACTAAAATAGACACCTTCTTTTTCTTTCATGGCAAGTTTAGACATTTCTATATTTCATTTATATTTCATTATATTTATGTAAACTGTGTATGTTAAAATAGTATTTGTATATTTCAATGATGTTTTTGCCTTAATTATTAATGTGTGTCTTATTATATATTCCTGTTAGATGTGAAATAATGCTTTAAAACTCTTACACAATAGGTATAATATTTCCATGATACAGAGACATTTATCTGACAGTTACTATGAACCCTAAAGTCCAACTTGGCTTTAGATATCTTATTTATAATTCTGTTGAATATTTCTTTCTATTTACTGTTTCTGTCTTGTTATGGTATCTTTAAAGTTTGCTTGCATTTTTTAACTTTTGTCAGTAAAATTCAGGAAAAGAAGGGTGAATATTGCTTTTGCTTTCATGTTTTCAGAAGAAGAACTTTACAAATATATTCAAATATTCATTCATTCAGTAAACATCTGTGCTTTGGACAATGTGCTAGAAATAGGAATCCAAGAAAAGTGTGAATCTTGTCTTTTGGGTACTCAAAATCTGTAGTATTCAGAAAATTTAAAAACTTGATCCAAGATTTTGAGTTGAGTTAGATTGATTAGATGCTGTAACAATTCCTCCCTGAATTCTCTTTTCTCTTCCTTGTCTTAGTTACTTTCTCATTGCTGAGCCACAATACCCAACACCAATAACTGTAAGGAGGAAAGGTACTTTTTGGCTCACAGTTTGTAGAGGTTTCAGTTTTCATCATATGAATTTTGACAAAATACAATGCAGATCTTGGAGATGTAGAGGGCCACTTTTGTGTATGTGTGTGTGTGTGTGTGTGTGTTTGTGTGTGTGTGTTTATACTAATATTTACACATAATGTACTAATGTACATAAATATAAAATATTAAATCAATTATTAGTATATCCAGACCAACAGGACATTAAACATACATTAATATAACACATTCATCCCAGATATGGAAGGATAGACAAATTTCTTTACCGGTTCTTTAAATTAAATGTCTTATTAAGATAAATCATATTGTTAGGATTTGGATAAAAAAGTCTCTCCAAAAAGGCTCATACATTCAGAAGTGGGATTTCAGGAAGATGATTAGATTATGGAGGTGCTAATCTCATTAATGGACTATTCACTGATGAATTCACTGCTGAATGGGCTGTTATGAATTGGGGCCCAGTTTGATGAAATAAATCACTATTTACTACAGGCATGCCTTTGAAGGATATATCTTCTCTTGGGCTCTTCCATCTCTCTCTCTTTCTAAGATACCATGAGTTGAGCAGCTTTTCTACCATGTCTTTCTGTCTTGGGGCCAGTTAACCATGATCTGAACCTCTAAAACTATGAGCAAAAAATAAATCTTTACTCCTTTAAGCTGTGCATGTCAAGTATTTTATGCAGCAATAAAAAAAGTAGAATAACACACATGTAATAATCAAAAATAGTGAAAGAAAATTATTTGGTAAAATTAAACAATACATAAAGATACAGACTCTTTGAAAAGAAGACTCAAGAAACTTCCCTAATCTGAAAGAAAGACACCTGTAAAAACTATCCAACTTCATTATAACCAAAGGCAGTGGTGACTCTACAGCAAGTTCTCATTGTCTCGTCATAAAAACTACCAAAACCAACAGAAGCAAAAATATCACCTATATAATTATCTATAGTCTCTGCGTAATTTTACTGCAGAATAATAAATGGCAAAATAATTGTATGTGAGTTGTTTTACAGGAAACAATAGCAAATTGAAAATAAAGTATGTGAAAACTCAATCCTTGTAATGACTACCAATTTTTACTATTATCACATGAGCACACAACTTTTCCCACATGTATTGTACCCTAAACCATTACCCATCATTCCAAGTAAGACAGTTAACATATATAATGCTACAGTATTCCCAGTCATATTCAAACTCCACCTACCATAAAAAGGGGCTCCCTGTGCCCATCTTGTTGATAACCAATCCAAAAACAATCTCACAGATCTGCTGTCTAGGGTTTCAGCATTCTTAGAATGACTTCTCTAAAAGAGATGTTTCATAAAGTTTCATGTGCAAATGATTGGAGTATTTCTGGAGGAAGTTCATGATTAAGTGAGGAAAGCAGAACCAGGAAGGGCACAAAGACAGTGTGAAATGTCAAGCCAAATTTCAAAACAAGCTTTGTGCTCAGGAAGGACACTGGTAAATTACACTTCAGAGTTGTTCCACCAAAACAAGCAAAGTAGACTGTCATACTCTTCCAATCTTGCTTAATTGGTCAAAGTTTATGAAAACTCAGAGAAAGAAGACAGGCATCCATATTGAATTCTGAGGCATTTCTAACACCTTGAGTGAGGGCGAATAGACTTACAGCCTGAGAGCAGCATCCTAAGAGAAATCTAACGGATCCTGAGAAGATGTAACAGTGCACCAAAATAGGATAAAACAAGAAGCTAGTTTGTGTAAATATTTTTAAAAAATAAAAAGAAAGAGAAAAATGGAGTACCTAGATGTCAACTATAGAATTGCATCTTTTAAAAAAACATACAAGAGGACATGGGCCGATGAATGATATACATTTGTTTCAATGATTTAAGGATTTAAAAAGACACATTTTCCAAATGATCTACATAGTCATTAATATTCTTCTCAAATTCTGAACAGGACTTTTATTGCAATTAGATTAACTAGTAAAATTTCTATGCAAAAACAATTCTAAAGTGTTTTTTTTTCAATTAACTGATTTTGAAAGTAATATGGCAAAATAACTAAGATACTTTTGGAACTGAGTAGAAGAGAAGAAATGCATAGGGATAATGTCTTACTTCAATACAAAAGTTGTTTGTTAAAATGATTAAAGCAATACAACACTAGCACAGGAATACAGAAATATATCAATGGCAGAGAATGACTATTGTGTGCTTACCTGAGAATACCATACACAATGTAGATGAAATAATCTTTAACCAATGAAGATAATTGGTTGAAAACATAAATGCTTGGACATAGCAGATGTTTTAATAAAATAATCATTGTTCTACTTTATACTGTAGACAAATTCCTGATAAATTAAAGACTTAATGGTGAATACCTGCCATTTTTAATTTCAAATATAGAAATCCAGGAGTTACCATTTACACTTCTTCACCTCAGTTTCTAACATCTCACTTTCTGGCTACATAGCTATAGATGTCGATGTCTTCACAATCATGCTTTTATTCTGGTCATCGTCATCTTTCCATCAGACCACTGTAAGAGCCTCCTACCCAACTTCCCGAATTTCATGTGTTTCTTCCAATATATTCCCTGGGAAGAAGCAGGAGTGACTTTATAAATCAAATCAAATTCCTCTACTTAGAATTATCCACTGTCTTAAAATTCCATTTAATATGAAATCCAAACCTCTTTCTGTAGCTTTGAAGGTCAGAGATGATCTACTTTGCTTATTTGCTTATTTAATTACCTTCTTATGTCATTTTCCATCTTTATCACTATGTTTCAGACACACTGCCTTTTTCAATTTCTTAAAGGAATTTTCTTTTTTATCAAATCTATTCTCTCCAATGTACATACTGAGTTTTATTGGGCTTTTTTCATTCATTTTCTTAAAACATTACTTATCCCTGAAAATTATTTTTTTCATATTTTGTTTTTTACTTTCTCCTATGGAATAAACTATATACATGCCAGTTCCCAGATATGATAGTGCCTTCTCTACTATTTGCTTTTTTTTTTAATCTAGTGAGTTTTATAATGCTTATAGTGATGGGTAAGATAATGTATTTTAGACTTAGATAAACTCTCCAGTCTGACATTTGCTATCTATGGGATTTGTTCAATTTTTGTGACCACATTGAACTTTAGACTCCTTATCTATAAAATGGAGATTACAATATGCACTACATATTTGAGGATTAAATGTAATAACCATAAAAGCATTGTAGAACAGCACATAAAACATACGAAATGTGTAGTTAAGTTTCTTATAGATGATGTTTTAAATTGTAACAAAATTATTCTTATTTTAGTTGATTGCTATAGTTTGCTAATATAAACTTCCAGTCTCTAATACCATATTTGCTTGCTTATCATCCAAACCAAAATACTAATTACAATATCTACTTTGTCAAATTTTCAGGTATACCAAATTGTTTGTGTGCTTTCCAGGAATCTTTATAGGAAAAACTCAATAACTTATGTCACAGTTAATCTGCTTTTACTTGAAAGCCCAAACTGTTTAATGCAACACATGTCATAAAAGAAAACATATGCAACATTAGTCATTTTATTGGCCAAAATGACTTATTATTTAACACTAAAATGCATCTGAGAAATGAGCATATATTGACAACAAAAGTTGTAAATAGCCAATTTTAAATAATAGACACATAATCAAAGTTCTTTAGCTTTGAATTTTGTATTTCTTTAAGTTAACAATTTTCACTTTAAATTTAGATGTCAGTGATATTTTTCTGGCTGCTGGTTTGGTCCAGTAAATGCACCACACAGTGAAAACATTGACACTGTCAACCATGGCAAAAACATATTTTGTCAAACTCATCTGTCAATGTTGCTGGCAGATACAAATTTTAAAAATAAAATGTTTATTTTGACTATAAATAATTCAGGTAAGTTAAGAATATTGAAAAATAAATCTTAAAATAAAAAATAAAATAAATCATACAAGTGTTTACAATCCATGAAGAATATTTGAAAATATTTTAATTTATATATACCCCTTTTTAGCCTATGAATATATGCAAAATAAATAGGAATTATCTGAATCTTTAAAAAATTTTTTTCTTCCATTGCATTTTTCTATATTGGTTAATATTTTACTTATGTTAATTTTGTTTATGATCGTAAGTATGAAATTTTAAGATATTAACCTCTGTTTAATTATCAAAATTAAAAATGACAGTTTATTTTAGTTAAAACTCTCATAAAATATGTAAAATGAGGAATTTAAAACACAATTTTGCTGTCAATGTATTCTCTTCTCTTTACTCTAAATACTGGATTTTGGTTCATGTTATTGATTAATTAAGGAGCTTTAGATTTCTTATATTTAAACTATTAACTTGATTTGTGCATGGTTACTAGTCAAATTGACAATTTTCGCTGTTATTTTTACTGTAGCTCTTTTTAATTTGAAAGTACTCATTTGGAAATATTTGTAAATGCTAATTTTTTTCCATCTTAAACTTTCCACCTGTAAAATAGTATAAGATCTTTAGAAAATCATTTAATAAAACAATTAGCTCTCATGACACAATGGAGTCTTTCACCCTAAGTGAGTTACAGGGTCTTTTTTCAGATTACCTCCCATTTTGAGAAACGTTTCCATCTCTGTGTAAGCATCTGTACCATTTCCAAGACCCCCAAGTGTTCCAATCTCTCTTTCTGTACAAACTTCCTGAAGTACTTTAACCATCTTTCTAAATAACTTATTATTTTCCAACTCAGGCTGACTATAACTGGGCTATGCTTCTGTATGAAGCACCTCATTTGTAATCACAGCCTTACATACACACATCAGCTGAGTCCAGCTATTATCCTGGAATTTAAGTCCAAATAATTTGAATACAGAGGGACAGCACTCTGCCTCAAGGCTGACCCTAGGGTGTGCAGGGTCTTTGGCAAGTGCCTTTATATTTTCTCTCTGTGTATAAAAACACTGATTAAGTAGAAATTTAAAAAATAGTAAGTCAGTGTGAGTGTATACTGATTTAATGGTGAGTATTTAGAATAATGTGTACAGAGGAAATTGCAAATTTGCTTAATCTACATTCAATGCAGATCTTAAGTGCCTTTGTAGGTCCTGCCAACAAAGAAAGGAGTTCAACTCTTCCTGCTTAGGTTCAGGAACCATCTCCTCATATTTTTGATTTGAAATGTGTCATTCCTAATTTTCTATCTCCCACTCAGTACAAGGAAGCAATACTGTTTTTACTCATAATGCAGTGGCTCCCTGGGGGTGGTGGCATATGCCTTCCTGTAATTCCAGCACATGGGAGGCTGAGGCAGGAGGATCATCATGAGTTAAAGGCCAGCCTGAACTACATATCAAGACCTTGTCTCAAAACAACAAATAAACAGACAAACAACAACAACAAAAACCTATGGCTCTATATTGTATTGAAAGCAGATAGATTTTTCTTGTTCCTTGGTTTGCTAACACCACATATTTAATGCTTACTCTGTAGTACAGACCTCGCTGCCTCATCCGTCCTGCCAGAAGTGAACACAGGCTCTCAATGACTCTCAGAGGCTGCTATTTGCCTTGATGATCACCAGTGCAAGTCTTACTTAGGGTTTTAAGAAAAACTTGTATGAATATTAATTTTCTTGTTAAATTTATCATTGAGAATTGAATAGCATAAAGTTAGAATACAAATTCATTCAATTCTGTTACTTTGGATGTTTTTAAGCCATGATCATTGCACACATAGAATATGGTTGCCTTTAATGCTGACGGTGTACCCTTGCCTTCCACACACCATCATTAGGGGAGGAGAGATGAAAGGTATGATAGTGCTGAGAAACAGAAAACAAAGCAGTCTTATTTGTCACAAATTTAGACTGAACCAAGAGAGTTTGACATCCATAAGGATGAGATAAAAAAGAAGATATTGAAAGGAAGGTAATGATACCAAGTCCTTTTAGAAGACAGATGTGGCCATCCCTGATGACTGCTTTGCCATGTGCCTTGGAGTCTATGGGAGAAGTGAATGACTAAAGGTTATAGCAGCAGTGAGAGCACCTAGAAATCACCTAGCACTCTGCCTGCCACCTCTGGAACTAAGCAACAGAATGACATCATGTGACCCTCACATGTGACCCAAGTCCATACATCTGTTGTGGACAATTTGTGGTCTAGAATTTCGAACTCCCCCCATGCTTTACTTCAAGGAGAATAGCAACATTCTGAATATTCAGTTTCAGATTACAGCACTGGATTCCTAGATAATCCAGGTGTGTGTTCTGGAGATCCTTGCACATCTGGTCACCCTTACATGTAGACACTAGAGGTGTAGAGAACACTGGAAACGAGAATTATGAATTCGGGGCCAGGCAGGTCTTTTTGTGTCCCAAGCTCTCTAGTAGGACTTGCTTTCCAAAACATAGTCTAAAGTAGAAAGATGGCAAACACAGAGACATAGGTTTCAGCCACAAGATCCATTTGCCCAGGTTTAAAGGGATGTTGTTCCTCAATCTTTAAAAAAGAACACCAGATATTCCTGGTTCTTTTATGGATTTGGAAGAAACTTATTTATAAATCATTTGTCTTCCTAGAACTATAGAGTAGCAAATTGAACACAAACAATTTAAAAATGTTTAAAAACTACAGAAATTAAGTTTTCAGGAAATCCAGAAATAGAGAAAATTCACAAAGTCTGTATTATGTATAACTCTTGCTAAATATAGGCCTAGATAGAAGGCTAAATATAAAAATAGTATAATTCTGAAGAAAATTTTACTGGAGTAGAGGAGGTCTTGCAGTAGCAGATTTCAACAAAAGTTTGCTCTGTGAAAGGAAGAGTAGTACTCAGAGAGAGAAAGAAAGAAAAAAACATTCCTGGGAACAGTACCAAGGTTGAACTAGGCTCTCATGCAGGGAAAAATGGACAAAGTCAATAGAAGAAACAAGGAGATGAAGACGCTCAGTAGAAGGAAGTTTTTGGTCAAGTCATGCATAAGTTTCAATAAATTGTAAAAAATGACATTTACTATTCAAGAAAAATTATGTCAAAAAATTTCACAAATTTCAGCATTCTTAAAATGGTTTAAAGGAAAAACTCTTGGATCTGAGAATAAAATGTGATTATATGAGTGGATGAAGATGCAGATTAATAGAAATTATTTTGTATAAAGACCCTCAAGGATGCTGTTTTGGTTTAGATCTGAAAAGTTCCCGCAATGTCTTTTGTGGTCAGAGATGGAACTCTGGACGGAGATTCAACCTTGAGGCTGCTAACATTGTCAATGAGTTAACCCATTGATGAATTCATAGCTGAACACACAGTTAAGTGTTAGAGCTTGGGTGGAGAAAGTGGATCACTGCGGGGAATGGCCTGGAAGGGCGAATTCTTGTCTCTAGCTCCTTCTTTTCTACTTCAAGGCTGCTATGGGTTGAGAATCTTTTCCTCGTCATACCCTTCCATCATGTCATTTCACCCTCCGAGCCAGCCAATCATGGAAGACATGAAACCTTTGAAAATGTGACCAAAAATAAACACGTCCTCGTTTAAGTTGCAAACGTTGGGTATTTCATTCCAGCAGTGAGAAAGTAACTAATGCACATATGATATACAGATCCAAGAAGAGCACAGAGAAGAAAATCTGATCTTAAAAAGCATAGCCACATCAAAACAAACGCCTGTTTTTGTTTATGTATGGCCCATGGCAAATACTATGCCATTATATTAGGAGACACACACATGCACACATTCAGAGGCCACATACATATTTTTATTAGAAATATAAGCACAATAAAAGAAAGACTATTTCATTTTGTTTTGGTAGAGATTTGGATATCTTAGAATTTGGGTGAAA
The DNA here is from genome assembly GCF_000247695.1 of Heterocephalus glaber. Next base: position 993,064 of record NW_004624932.1, on the reverse strand, counting down.
AAAATGAACCCTTTCTTTTTAGTTCTGGAAAAATGAAATTATTTGTGGATTATGAACAGCAATCTGGCTTTATTATTTGTGCTTATTGCAGAAATTTCTACTGATTCTTGTAATACTTTTACCTTCCTCATTGCCATTGTTATAGGTATCTATTGGTACCATGCAGAAGGCTGATGGCATAAGCTTTGTACATGGTACCATTTTTCTTAACATTTGTCCTTCCAAATAAAATAGTTTCTCATTCATATACTTATTAGAATAATGTACATTAGTAGGACAAGAGTAAATGTGAAGATATAAACATAGAAACAAGATAGAAACTATACAAACAGTACAGAAAACAGGATTTATGACATAGGCTTATGTGTTCACTCAATCAAAAATTTGTTCAGATTATATACACATATTGTTTTATTTGACCATACAGAGGGCATATGGAGTGAAGATTCTGGTTCCCAAAAACCAAAGAATGAACCACGGATAAATGAATGATTCACTATAAAAATGATTATTTTCATTCAAGGAGTGATTGCTGGAAAGCTTTTCTTTTTCCACAATAAATCTTCTTTTACTTAGGTCAGAGAGAATGAAGAAAATGATTTTCTAAGAGATTCAGTCTCTTCCATGGATGTTGATAGTTTTAAATATTCCTCTCTGTCAAATACAAAGAAGAAACACAAGATAGAGTGGGTGATTGCTACAGATTACAATTTCCTTCATTTCCTAGTTTTTGCGTCAAGGCATGAAAAGGGAATCATATGCATATATTGATTTTTTCCAGATATACTGGGTTACTGAATCTAATTTAGGACCATTTGAGCCCATAAAAGGTCTGTGCTAATTTTCTCAAAGTTCTATGAATTTGTCCCAAACAAATTTTATAACTTTTAATCAACTTTTTAAAAGGAAACTACACTTATAATTTGTATTATTTTGAAATATGGATATCCCTACCAGTGACAGGATTTATAATTAATAAATTTAACTTAGACTCACCCTTAATTATCATGCACCTAGCATGCATTCTATTATGCAATTTCTATTACTAAAGATAATGTGTGAGAAGGAAACCTTAAAGTTCAATAGGGCACAGATTTTGTCTATTTTAACAGTAGTATATCCCTATACTAAAAATGGTGCCTAAGTTCTAAGGCAATATAGACTTTTCTCAAGTCTGTATAGTTTATGGTGATAAGTTATGCTCAAAACTTACATGAATTAGTTTACTATTTTCCTTTGAAAATTCTCTAATTCCATCAAATGATTAAGTTCACCAAAGAATATATTGCATGTAAAGATGAATACAATCTCAGTGCCAGTAAAAGAAATCTAGCTTCACTGTTCGCCTGAGTTTGGTGCTGGTATAAACATTTGACTCCTTAATGTCTACTTTATATATAAGGAGCCATATGTAATGTCCTGTAACAAAGGAGCTTCTAATCCCTTGGTCTTTTAATTAAAAGAAATTTCAACTAATTTAAAAAAAATTAAAATGAAAATAGTGCCTAATATATCATAAGCAATCATTCAATAAAACTTGGAGAAAGATGAGAAATTCAAAGAGGATAAAGGAAAGAAAGAAAGAAGAACTGACTCCAACTCAATATTGGAACATTTTATCTATTGTCATGAACTTTCTATGAAGTTCATTTTTATCATACATTTCTCCATGGATATTTGATTATGTTGCCTGTGCCTATCTGTATGGAGCAGATGTAAGAGGGTCACATATAGGTTTTACAAGGAAAGATTGTGAGATAATGACTTGTGGCTGCAATAACGAGAGGTAATGTGCAATACACTCCTTGTGAAGTCTGGTGACAGAAATTAAATTAACTCATGTCAATATTGTGAAGCAAGGTTAACTTGAACTGAACTGTATCACATCCCTGCATCCACTTAATAATGGTCCTGCCACAGGATGGTTAGGAGATAAATTAACTGACTTTTGATATAAAGAAAGCCTGTAATGATGAAAAAAAGTGAGATAACTTATACGATGTTAATATTCTAAAGAAATCCATTCTTGACCAAGTAGAAAATAATTTTGAATTATACTTTGTAGAAAAAGTCTTCATGAACATTTTTTGAGGATAAAAGCTATTTTTGCCTCCAGTTCCTCAACTCTTAAAGGAAAAGTTATGCAACTCAGCCTTAAAATTATTTCTGCAAACATTTTATTTGTTACCAAATATTTAGTGTTTATATTTTTAGGAAGAACAAACTTCAGGAAAATGTGTAACTCATTTGAGATGGATTTTTGCTTGCATTGCCTAAGGTTTCTTCTGTAAAATACTTAATATCATTCTATTAAATGTATTGGTGACATTTTAAGAAACAATGTTTCTTTTTTAGGCATGGTTAGGTCAGGATGAAACCATTTTCCAAAACATAAATAAAAGTCTTGAAAATGTGTCACAGTTATTAATTTTTTTCCTGACAAACTATGTAGCACTTTCATTGAATTTCTTACTTTTTTTGCGAGATTGCATTCTAAACTTCAGTGAAACAATTTTAGCCTTCCTCCAGAACCAGACTACTAAACTAATTGGTGGCTGTGATGTGTGGGGTGGGGCAAATACTTGCAAATGGGGATTGCCAATGAGGAGGAAAAGGGAAGTATCAGAATCAAAAGTAATAATAATCTCAGAGGGCAATATCAAACATTTACAAATGATTTATTCTTCCCACAAATATCAACTCAAAAGATATGGTTACTAAACATTATTCTGGTTATTAAAAATGAGAAAATGGATAGTACAGAGCAAAGTTTAGGAAATCTTGAGTAAGCCAGAGATAGATACCTGAGCTACAGCAAAAGATTTAAAAACTTTTCTTTGAGGTCAGGTTTTAAAAGCTAAAATTATTAGAAAATAAAATGATCTGAAAGTTATATGGCCAAATTGCATAACATAATAAAGGGACATATGATAGTACCTGTACTTTTTGTAAGTATACTGAGGATTGTATCCAGGGCCTTCACGGAGCTCTTTTAAAATCAAACACTGACAAATCCTTGAAAACTCAGAAAAAGAAGTAGATTTTACTGTACATTGAGAAGGATTTACAAATTAGACTAAACATTTTTACAGACCCAATAAATCACTGATTGGAATATATACCAACTAATAAGTAGTTTCCAGTTGTTTTGGATTATTCCCTCAGACCATGAGAATTTATTTAGTGAAGATACATTTACTTATTTGTTCTTGTTTTTTTTGAGACAAGGTCTCCCTGTGTATTTCAGGCTGTCCTTAAATTCACTAACTCACTATGTAGCACAGGCTGCCTCAAACTTGCAATGATCCTCTTGCCTCAGCCTAACAAGTGCTGAGGTTACAGGCATGAGCTACCACACCCAGCAACTGCAGATACATCTATTTAATCAGAGAGTTTAAGTTTCTGGGAGAAGAGTTTCAGCCTGCCTCTTCCCAAGACATCCTTTCAAGCGATGTCAAGAGATTGGACACTACATAATATAAATAAATAAAATAATTGATAGAGTCATTGCCTTTATCAATTCAGCATGCTTCATATATTTATGTAGTGGGGTCCTGCAGATAAAAAAGCTCATAAGTCATGGCTCACTTGAACTCTGGATGGACCAGAGGTGAACACTGATGCTGTCTCTTCAGCACTGTGCAAAGAAAATGTCAGTTTCAATTTCTGGAATGTGTGCATCCACAAACACAATGTCACCACACTCATCTTGCCATTCAGAGTAATTTTTCATCTTCTGTAGAGTAATGAGAGGTGACAGGTTAAGGGGATCATAGGACTGACAGCACAAACCAGGTGCTCATTTCAGCAATGGTTTTCTTCTTTGATTTAATGTTGGAATACAAGGCGGTTGCAATTGCTCTCTAATTTCTATAGGAGAAAAGTTCATTCCTCTGACAGTGTCATGTGCTTCTAATATCCAATTTAAGCTAGGAAACTATTTCTGTTATAAAACAGAGAAATAGAAAGGGAGAAAGCATTTTAGAAAAAACAAAGCCCAATACTAATAAGCCCACAGGATGCCGTTGCTTTGCTAGAGATCATCGGCAGGATGAGGTGTGAATGGGAATAAATGAATCAAAAAAAATTTCACACAGAGAGAGTGAAAAGGGCCATTCAAGAGTAATATAAAACTGTTAAGTGAGTGTGAAAGAGTAAAAAGAAGGAAGTTAGAAATGCAAGTTGATATTATGCTTTTTAGAAGTGGAACAATAACTCAAGAATGATTTGAGGATATAAATAATAAGGTGAGTTTTTTGATTAAGGAAACAAGTTGTTTCTGTGCTAAAATTATTATAATTCTCAAATATTAATCTCTTCTGTTCATTTTTTGCACATTCATGGCAAGGTGCATTAGCTACACCTGGGCAGTGGTTATTTCCCTACATAGACTTATGTAGAGACCTGAATATAGAAAATCCCAAAATTGTTTCTCTGCTGTCTTGAATAAGGCAGTACTGCCCTTGCAAAACCTAGTGTACAGGGATATAATCAGGAAAGACACATAAGAATTCATGATTTTGGTTTTATTACTTCATACATTTATAACAGGGAAGTATTGACTGTGAGCCTGGGTGAATTCCACTCTCCAAACAAGCTTATATAATAATCTACATCTCCTTTTTGCATTTGCAGTGCTCTGAACATTTTAAATATACTGTTTATCACATTATGATGCTGTTGTTATAAGTCCTTTACAAACAAAATCACATAAATTATTAATAAATGAAAAGCAAACATACAAAGAAAAATCACTGAATTTATTTGTGTATATTTTTGTGTCTTCCAATAGACTGTGAGAATTCTGTCTCATTTATATCATTCCTTCTAGCTCTTAGCATAGTTATTGACACAGACTGGCAATTAAATGACTATTAAATAAGTGCAAAAATATCTTCCATCTAGGATGACTTCCAAATCTATATAGAGCTTTTCAAATTGTTACTTTTTGAAATTATAGGTAAATGATTTAAATGGGCTCTGTAATGTTTTACAGATAATAATAATTCGATTATTTTGTACTTTCAAAATGATATTTGCCATACTATAGATTTACACATGAATTTAAGATGTTTCCAAATTTCAGAGTGGCAAGGAGTAAAATTAGAAAAGTGAGGAAGCTAATTTGGTGGAAATAGAAATAAATAATTGAGGCCACTTGAAACTGAGAGTTCATCATGCTATGCCATGATTATACACAAAATATTATTCTATATATTAATATACATTTTTTCATGGGTTCATTCATGTATCATTCATTCAGCAAGTATCACATCAAGCTTGGGTACATGCTCTAGACATGGAACAAGGAGGGCAAGAAAGGCAGAGCCTGGCTTAGGGCTTATGGGTCACATGGGTACAATGAAAGCGCAGTGAAGACACATCAAAGCTTGGGTTTGATGATGAGTGTCATAGGTAAAAAGACAAAAAGAAACTCATAAAAATAGAGATCCAGTAGTAAAGGTTACCATGTGCTCTCAAAAATTTAAGGATAATTTGCATGAAAATACTTGTCAAAAATATTTATCAGAATTTGTGGATGCATATCAAACTGCACAATAAATTACTTTCTACTACTTTTAGCAATTTTTACCACTTTGCTCTGTTACTTTCTCTCCTTCATTTCTTCCCATCATCTCTCCCTCCAACTCTCTTTTTGTTTCTATATTTTTTCCTTCCTTCATTTCTTTTTGGGTCTCTTTTCTTTTTTTCTCAAATAACACTTGAGTTTTATTGCATCTTACATCTTGAGGTTAGTTGAATGCTATGTGGCTTAGATGACTTATTTTATTACATACATATTTTTTAACTTAAATGGAATGATATACTTCTTATTTTGAATCTTACCTTATATATACCAGATAATCTAATCTTCCCCTTAAGCACATACCCAAAGCGACATATATTGTGCTTAATGTAGTAAGAAACAAAGCTAATGTGACAGGGCTCTTCCAGACAGGGGCAGACTGGAGAGGAGTGGAAACATGCGGGCACCTGCAGCACCACCCCAGTGCTCCCCCCACTCCAGCCTCCTGGTTGCCCCTGTACCTGGATCCACACAGCAAAGACACAGGAGGTCATAAAGGCCATTGCCCTGAGCTCCAGAAGATAGAGCAGAAGTAAACAACAGAGAAAGGGCCTCTCTCAGGCTCCTTGATAAAAATTGAAGCCCACTGAAAAAGGGTAGAAAATCTCTGCAATAAAGGCACACCAGACCACCATACTTGGTAAGGTGGAGGGATCATCACCTCCCATCAGAATCTAGACTATCTTCAGGGGAAGGGCAGCTGGACCCTACAGTAGAGCTTTGCAGAGTTTAACCCTGCAGGAGGTCAGAGAGCTCAATTTGGGCCTTGCAGCCAGAAATCAGCCTAAATATCAAGGGTCTGCTGTTGGCTTGCTGAGACTAATTGACTTATACCTGCACACTGCTGTCCACATTGTCTATTGTGAAAAAGAGACATAACCTGAAGGAGGTCCTTCATTTTTATTTTTTATTTTTCATTTTCAAAATTATTTTTTCTCTCATTTCTAATTTTTAATTTTATTTATTTTTTCTACTGTTTTCAAATTTTTTTTCTTCTGTTTCTTTTTTCTTTTCTTTCTCTCTTTCTCTCCTGCTCTCACTCTCTCGCTCTCCCACATTGTTCTTCAACTCTGTTTTTGTTCCTGTTCCTGCCCTAATTCAGATTTCTTATTTCTTTTTCTTTTCTTCTTGCTTTTTACTTCTCTTGATTGTCATTAGTTTGAAAGGAAAGTGAATACTGTTTCTAGCTTCCCTATTGCTGATAGGTTGTTCTCTTCTTATTTTTGTTCTTCCATTCTGTCTTTTCCTCTTGTCTTCAACAGTTCCCTAGAGTTTGTGTGATCTTCCTGTGTCCTCTGGCCTCACTTCTTTCCTTTTTCTTCTACCTATCTATCCCTCTATCCCCAACTCCTTCTAAGTCCTCACCCTGAAGGGTAAAGTTGCTATATTGAAGAGTTTATTCACTATAAACATATTTTGGGCTGGTCCTCAATTTTGATTTAATTCACAAGGTTAAAAGTGATAGATTAATAACTACCACAAATTGTTATTTTCTAAGCTGTACTTTATATTATTGTTATTGTTGATTGTATCACTTGGGCTAAGGTGTTATGATTGATCTAATTAGTAAGGCTTCTGGTATAATGAAAATGAGATTGTCCCAGAGTCATTAGAGTCTAAAAACCTGAAGAGCAACTACATTGGGAAGACACCTCTGAGAAGCAATCATTCCATAAGGATTCTAAATACAAGCAACAAAGATACCTACAATAACCAATATTGAAATACCAACCCATGAATTAAATCAAGGACAGTACCCATAACAAAAAAGAAAAGAGAAGACATTTTAGCAAGGGTCAATCACAGACTTCCAGCTCACCAAAGGCAAACTTTGGGGGAAATGAGGTGGAAAATTCTGATAATCAACCACCTGGACACCCTGAACTGATAGTACAGAAAGTAACAAAAAAGATGAATGAGGTTCTAGAAAAATTAAAAACAGAAATAATTCCCCAGATAACTTCAGAGATGGTGAACAGAATGAGAGACATGATTAGAGACTCTAGAACAGAAACAGATTAAAAAAATAGATGAGTTCAGGACCATGATGGAAGCCATGAATGCCCAGCATAGGAAAGAAATAGAAATCATGAACACCCAACATGGGAAAGAAATGGAATCTATGAAACAGATTCAAAGAGATATCTATGAGATTAAAAACTCTATTGAAAGTATACACAGCAGACTGAGCCAATATGAAGACAGTGTATCAGATATAGAAGACAAGATGGTGGTCAGTGACCATGAAAAGAGAGATCTCCTAAAACTAGTAAGGTACCATGTGAAATCAATCCAACAGCTCCTAGATGATGCAAAGAAAAATAATATAAGACTGATAGGAGTTCACAAAAAAGCAGTAGAAAGTACAAATGACATAAAAAATACTTTTCACAGAATTAATGACAGAAAACTTCCCAAATAGAGCAAAAGAATTTGACATACAGACAAGTGAGGCATATAGGACACCAACTAGCCATGATAAAAAAAAACAAAAACTACACCTAGACATGTAATAATCAAGATCCCAGAAACCCAACAGAAGAACAAAATACTTCAAGCAGTTAGAGAAAAGAAACAAATCACATCAAAAGGAAAGCCCATAAGAATCACAGCAGACTTTTCAACACAAACCCACAAATCAAGGAGAGCCTGGTGTAAGGTATGTCAAGTCCTAAAAGAAAATAACCTTCAACCTAGACTGATGTATCCTCCAAAACTGTCTTTCAAAATTGATGGGGAAATAAGATACTTCCATGACAAAGAACACCTGAGAGACTTCATGAATACCAGAGCAGCACTCCAAACAATTCTAAAAAATATCCTAGAAAAAGACAATGAATGTCACAACTCCATGAGGCCCAACAGAGCAAATCCAATGGCAAGGCAAGAAATTAAAAGGAGAGGGGGAAAAATTAAAAAAACAGCCAACAACAGGGAAATAACATGACAATGACAAGTCAACACATATCAGTTATAACCATCAATGTTAATGGCTTCAACTCACCAATCAAAAGAAACAGACTGGCAGAATGGATTAAGAAGCAAAATCCAACAATATGCTGCATACAGGAAATACACCTAGTTCAAAAAGAAACGCATAGACTGAAAGTAAAAGGATGGAAAACAGTTTTCCACTTGAAAAGAACCTGGAAAAAAAGCAGGGGTAGCTATCTTATTTACAGACAAAGTAAATTTCAAACCAAAACTAATTAAGAGAGACAAAGACAGTCACTACATTCTTGTAAAGGGAAGAATCTAAGAGGAAGAGATGACAATCATAAATATATATGCACCAAATACTAATGCCCCCAACTATACAAAAAAATATTAAGGGACATGAAAAACCAAATAAGCACTAATGCAATTGTAGTAGGGTCCTCAATACCACACTGTCACAAACAGATCATCTAGACAAAATATCAACAAGAAAATAATAGAACTGAACCAAGCTTTTGAACAAATGGACTTAATAGAGGTCTACAGACTGTGCCACACCACAAAATCAGAATGTACATTCTTTTCAGCTGCACAAGGGTCATTCTCCAAAATAGACCACATACTAGTTCATAGGACACATTTAAGTAAATGCAAAGAAATTGAAATTATCCCCTGTATATTGTTGGACCATAGTGCAATTAAACTGGAGATAAATAGCATAAGAAACCACTAGAACTTCAAAAACACATAGAAATTGAATAACACTCTCCTGAACAGCCAATAGGTCACAGAAGAAAGTAAGAATAAATTAGACAGTTTTAGAAATTAAATGATAATGCCAGTACACCATACGGGAATCTATGGGACACAATGAAAGCAGTTCTATGAGGGAAATTCATAGCAGTGAACGCCCATACTAGGAAAACAGGGTGAGCTCAAATAAACAACCTAATGCTGAATCTTAAACTCCTAGAAAAAGAAGAGCAAGACAAACACAAAGCTCTTACAAGGGAGGAAATTATAAAGATCAGAGCAGAAATCAATGCAATGGAGACTAAGAGAATGATACAAAAAAAATCAATGAATCAAAGAGTTGTTTTTTCAAAAGAATAAATAAAATTAATAAACCTTTAGCCAACATTATCAAAAAAGGAAAGAAAATGCTCAAATCCATGCAATTAGGAATGAAAAGGGTGAAATTTCAACAGACCCAGCAGAAATTCAGAAGATCATCAATACCTACTTCAAGAACTTATACACCAATAAGATGGAAAACACAGAAGAAACGGACAGATTCCTAGATATGTCTGAATTACCAAAGTTGAATGAAGAAGATATAAAAATCCTAAACACGCCAATTACAATCAGTGAAATTGAAAGCATAATTAAAAATTTACCAACCAAGAAAAGTCTGAGTCCTGATGGCTTCACTGCTGAATTTTACAAGACATTTAGAGTAGAACTATTGCCACTACTCTTTAAACTTTTCAAAGAAATTAAAAGGGAAGCAATACTCTCAAGTTCATGCCTGGAAGCAAGTGTTACTTTGATTCCAAAACCAGGGAAAGACCCAACCCAAAAAGAGAACTACAGGCCAAACTCCCTAATGAACATAGATGCAAAAATCCTCAATAAGATACTGGCAAACAGAATACAGAGGGTCATCAAGAAGATCATAAACCCTGACCAAGTTGGATTTATCCCAAGGATGCAAAGATGGTCCAACATACATAAATCAATAAATGTAATACACTATATTAACAGAGTCAAGGGCAAAAACCATATGGTCATCTCAATAGATACAGAAAAAGACATTTGATAAAATTCAACACCCATTCATGATAAAAACGCTGCAGAAAATTGGAATAGAGGGTCTTTCTCTCAAATTGATAAAGGTTGTCTATGAAAAACCAACAGCCAACATCATACTAAATGGTCAAAAACTGAAAACCTTCACACAAAAATCAGGAACAAGACAAGGATGTCCACTATCACCACTGCTGTTCAATATAGTTTTGGAAACATTAACCACAGCAATTAGACAAGAGAAAGAAATGAAAGGAATAAAGATAGGAAAGGAAGAGGTTAAACTGTCATTATTTGCTGATGCTATGACACTCTACATAGAAGACCCAAAAAACTCTCCCAAAAGACTCTAGACTTAATTGACAGATACAGTAGACTAGCTGGATACAAGGTAAACACTCAACAATCAAGAGCCTTCTTGTACATGAGTAATAGACTCACTGAGAGATAAATTAGGGAAATAATTCCTTTCACAATAGCATCCAAAAAAATGAAATATCTAGGAATCAATCTAATGAAGGAAGCAAAAGACCTGTACATTGAGAACTACAACACTTGAAAAAAAGAGATCAAAAAGGATATAAAAAAATGGAAAGACATCCCTTTTTCTTGGGTAGGAAGAACTAGTATAATGAAAATGGCCATACTTCCAAAATGGCTGTATAGGTTCAATGCAATCCCCATTGAAATCTCAACAGTATATTTCACAGAGCTAGAGAAAACAATCCAAAAATTCATTTGGCACCAGAAGAGACCTAGAATAGGAAAAGCAATTCTAGTTAACAGAGACAAGGCAGGAGGTATCACAATCTCCAACTTGCAACTATATTACAAAGCCACTGTGATAAAAACAGCATGGTACTGGCAAAGAAACAGACCCAAGGATCAGTGGAGTAGACTAGAAGATACAAAAAGATACAACTCCAAACATACTCAGCTACTTCGTCTTTGACAAAGGAGCCAACCATCCTCACTGGAGGAAAGATAGGCTCTTAAATAAATGGTGTTGGAAAACCTGGATTCCAACTTGCCAAAGATTAAAACTAGACCCATATCTGTCACCATGCACTAAACTAAAATCAAAGTGGATTAAAGATCTAAATATTAAAACAGAAACATGAAACTTGCTGGAGGATAAGTTAGGTAGAACTCTTGAAGACATTGGCATAGGAAAAAACTTTATGAGCAAATCCTCAGTACCACGGGAACTAGCACAAAGAATCAACAACTGGGATCTCATCTTATTAAAAAGCTTCTGCACTGCAAGAGAAACCACTGCAAGAGACAACCTACAATGTGGGAAAAAGTTTTTACAGGCTGTTCCTCAGACAAAGGTCTACTATCTAGAATACATAAAGAACTAAAAAAAAAATCAGACCCCCTCAAGTATAAAAACCCAATTCAAAAATGGGCATCTGAAATGAACAGACATTTCTCAAAGAAGTAAAAGCAGCAAATAAATGTATGAAAAAATGTTCAGCATCACTGGTCCTTCAAGAGATGCAGATGAAAACAATGCTGAGATTCCACCTCAACCCAGAAAGAATGGCTGCTATCAAGAAATCAACCAATAGCAAATGCTAGCAGGGTTGTGGGGAGAAAGAACCCTTCTTCATTGTTGGTGGGAGTGCAAACTGTTGCAGCCACCATGGAAATCAATATGGAGATACCTCAAAGAACTAGGATTGGAAGTCCCATTTGACCCAGCTATTTCTCTTCTGGGTATCTTCCCAAAGGAATTAAAAGAATCATACCACAGTTATATGTGCTCACCCATGTTTACAGTGGTACAGTTTGTAATAGCTAAAATGTTGAAACAGCCCAATTGCCCATTGACTGGAGACTGGATAAAGAAGGTGTGTGTGTGTGTGTGTTTAAAAAATAAAATGGAGTAGTACTCAGCCATAAAGAATGAGAAACTAGAGTCATTTATGCCTAAGTTGATGCACACTGAGGCCATACTCTTAAGTGAAATAAATAGGACACACATTTGTAAATATCAAATAGTTTCTCTGGTGTGAAAAACTGAAAGTGTAAATAAGGATCAAAATGTACAATTGATATTGTGAAATAGGAAGAAAAGATCTAAAAGAGTAGGCGAAGTGGGAGGGGTAGGGGAAAGAAAAGAAGTGAAAAGAAATTACAAGAAAAGGAAAAATTGGAAACAAAGTCTTTGTAAATAGGGAATGGTGGAGGGGGTGAAGGAAGGGCAGGGGAATGGTGCAAAAATAAGAACCAAGATACTTCATGTAAAGGTACAAGATCCCAATGATGAATGTAACTCTACTGTATATTTAAATGTAGCAATAAAGCTAAAAAAAAAAAGCTAATGTGACAACCTTGCCTGAGTTGTACAGCCAAGTCGTGATGAACCAAATTAGATTGTGTTATCATACATCTCAGAGGCATTAAAACTACTCAACCTGGCTCTGCACAGTTCATAGTTCAAAGTTAGCATGAGGTAATGTAATCTTTTCCTGATGGTTCATTTCTAGTTATGTGATAGAATGTGGATCTGAGTTTTGTATTAATCAGGACTTTTTATACTAAATGATTATACGTTTTAACCTCTGCTTTTGTTCCACAAGGTACAGTTGACTTAAAATAATTGTTTATTATATTTTTATAAATGCAAATAATTTTGCAGGAAAGAATTTCAGGTTGGTTAAAAAAATCAGAATAATTTTATTCAATAATTGATTTCAAAAGCTTGCATAAATAAGACACAGATTCTGAGTCATATCCAGTTCCTAGACAATTTTCTGAACCAAAACAGGGTCATGATCAAAGAATTTAATTTTGAAAGCACGCAGATACTCCTCATGATTATCAGTGGAAACAATTATATTTTATGTCACTTTATTCAGAACTAATATTTCCTATAATAATTTATATTTAATTCTATAATATATATTCTAATAATTATTCTTTTAGAAACACCAATTAAAAATATGTATAGATATGGTATCCATTTGAGGCACTGGAATATTAATGTAAACTTTTATATGTTTGTGATATGAATATTTTTAAACAAAAAGCCTTGATAGTTTTCATCTTATTCTTCCAGTGATCATTCAAATGGATAATATTATTTTTAAGAGTTAAACTTATTTCAAAATAATATTAAAGTCTCAAACTGTTTAACTTTGGAAACCAGTGTCATATGCTGCAGACAATCATAGATGTGACATTAGAACGTGCAAGGCTAACAATGCTCTTTGGCTAACAAGACCTGTTGGGATCGAATTATCTTCTGCCTAAATATAATCCTCATTTTCTATTATGTGAAGGAAGTTATTAAGACAAAATGTCACAGCTTGCTTCCTTTCTTTCCAGCCATCAAGATTTCATCTGAAATTCCTAGACCAGAACCAACACTACTATGACTTAATGTGATTTCCTCAGAATATTCCTCAAGAATTAACTGTTTCCAGATTGGCTTTGCAAGCTTTTACTAGTGTTTGGTGCTTCTGTAACATAGCATAGTATACATGTGTTTTTCTATAAACTTAGAGCATTCCGGAAGATAGGCACTTGAAAATGTCCCTTCATAATTAAAGGGTTTTCTGTTGACCTGAAACAATTAACAAAGAACTCCTTAAATGCCAAATTTACTACTAAGAGAAATATGCTTAAAGAAAAGCATTGCTTAGGTTGAGGTATAGCTCAGTGGTAGCACACTTGTTTAGCATTCAGTCCCTGTTCCCAGCAATGTAGACAAATAAGCAAATAATAATAATAATAATAATAATGATGATGATGATGATGATGACGATGATGATGATGTTACCAGACGATTAATACTCATATATTCCTTATGACTTTTTAGCTCAAATTTTGCCTTAATGGGGGCAAATAAAATAATAAACACAAATTGTCTTCATGCTTTTATAAAACTTTTCACCAAAAGTAATTAATTCCTTGGCCTTGATGAAGGCAGCTGAATGGATAACTCTGATGAGAAGTTAATTGTGCTCCCTGCAAAGATATATTGAAATGCTAACTCTCAGAATGTATGTAGAGGAATACTGAATAAACCTCAGAATATAACTTTATTGGGAAACAGATATCGCTGGTAAGACAAGGGCACAGTAGAGAGGGCAGGCCCCTCATTCAATCTGAATGTTGTCCTTGTAAGGGGAGAAAAGACATGTAAACGCACATAGATGAAGGGAGAAAGCTCCATGGGGATGGGCAGAACAGAGATTAAATGACAGTAACTGCAGTCCAAGTAACTTTAGGGATTGATGCAAACCATTAGAACCCAGGAAGAGGGAATTTTCAAAGACATCGTGATTTTTGTTTAGAAGGGGCCTGGCTGTGCTATTCAGGCTGGCCTTGAAATCACTGTGTATCCCAGGATGGCCTCGAACTCACAGAGTTTCTTGAACTCCCTGAGTTCTGGGATTACAGGTGTTCATCACCATGACTGGCATCATGAGCTTTCTGACACCTCTACTCTGGATTTGTATCCACAACTGTGAGACAAATCACTGTTGTTTTTAAGTCATTCAATTTGTATTACTTTGTTTCAGAAGACCTAAGAAAGAAATATATCTCCAAAGAACTTCCAACTTAAATATATTATGAATTTGGGGACATGGGGGAATGCCCTATGGGTTCAACCCTAAGTCTTCTCACTGAGTACATCTCTAGCCCATTTTTAATTGTTTTACTTCTGAGGCAGGGTCTTGCTAAGTAGCTAAATTGCTCAGGCTGGCCTCAAATTTTGAGTCTTCCTGCCTCTGCTTTGAGAGAGTTGGGATTACAGGCCTGGCCACCATGCCAGACTTTCCACGACTTTTCTAAAAAACATGTTTTTATTGTTGCACAATTATTCCGGAGGATGTACTTCAGAGCTATGCAAGTGCAATATATCCATTCCTTACTTTCTTCATAGATGGGGACTGTTATTTACAACACAGCAACACTAAGATATATTGATGAAAATCTTGTAACTCACTGGTCTATGTTGGGAACAGCATGTATACAGATGGTTGTATGACACTCAAAAAAAGAACATATAAATAATAAGTCAAACAGAAAATATGAATTTTAGCTTGGACATAGAAATGTGAATACAAAACCAGTTGTATTCTGTATCATGTTATGAGTTTCAAATGTTTAACTTCTAATAGAAACTATTTGCAGAAAATTTAAAATGTGACAGAAAAATATTGTCATAAAATCTGCCATGTGAAAAGATGCATCATAGGTATTACAGAAAGTATTAAGAAACTATAAAACTGCAAGCTACATTTCACTCTCTCAGCTTTTTAAAAAGTTTAAATTATTCTCAAAAATTTTCATTAACTGAATATTTTAAAACAGAATTTTTAGTGGATATAATACACAGCACCTCTCTTTGAGCTGTTGCAGAAAAGGAGACTAAAATACACCACAAATGGGGTAGTTTTTGAATAAGTGCTCTGTATTGTGACTGACTTTGGAGGAGAGAAAATAAATTGAGTCATAATAAATCATCCATCTAGGTTGGGCTTGCCATTGAATGGATCATGGAACTTGCAAACCTTTTCTTTCTCTTTTCTCCTGTAAGCTTTAAGGACCGAAAAGGTGATCATCAGTAGTAAAACCCACTCTCCTACCTACAAATATGTTATCGATTCATAGTTGCTCACCAAGTTTTGAAGATGAAGAATCATTGAGATGAAGGTGCTTTTACTGGTCTGAGTACCTATGCAGTGACAATTATGTGTGTGAAAGGGTATTGACAGAGAGCTCTGGGGGCTCTGAGGAAATACAACAGTCAGGGTGAAAAAACCATTTTTCATTTAATAAACACTTTTGAAAGGCTGGTCGCTTCACACCATATTTATAGGCTCAGCTCAGGTATTTCCATTTTCTGCTAGTTCTGCTTCTATAAAACTTCCTTAATCAGATAGAATTGGATATGAGATGCTGATGTCATAAATCTCACAAGGGGGTCAGTTAAATGAGCCTCTTTTCAGGGACATCTATGATATGTTTTATAGATATTTTAATGAGAGACACTAGAAGGCCTAATATGTTTTTCAAAATTATGGGCAAAATATGTTCTGTAGCTGAAAAAAACTGAGAGTCAGTGGTCATATTTTGTAATGATTCAAAATGATTAAAAGCAAAGTATTTTAATTCTCCTTAACCACCTTACTCAGTGTTATCGATTGAGTATTATTTTCAATTCCTTGCTCTCCTGCCACTTCATTTATGTAGTTTTTTATCCACAGGAACCACTTCCATATAATTCCTCACAGGGGATTGAAAAGTATTTTGTAAGAATTAGAAGTACTGCTGGTTTAAAGAGAATCTGAAATCAGTGTTGATCTTCCTACTAGCTTCATTCACTCTTAAATGTAATTTCTCTGGCTTTTGTCAAGAAAGTATAGAAATACTATAAAGGTTTTGGGATGTTTTCTTCTTTTATTAGAAAAAAAACAGTTTTCTAACATATTGCCTCAGGATCAGTCTTTTTATGTGACATAATCTCTCTGTTCTAATAGACATTATTCTAGGAGTGAAATCACTACACAGAAATTTCTTCTTGATTCAATTGTACACTATCAGCTAATTTTAGGTTAAATCAGTGAACATTGTAGCATGTGGATTTAGTGTCAGAAAATAATGCTTTCCCAGAAGAGGGAACGTAGGCATGTCAGTCAGCCCCTTTGGTTCTCTTTATTCTATCTTATAAAATACACAATGGGGATAATGTCTTCTTGATTGGAGTCATAGAAAGGAGATTTTATATATACATATATATTATATACATACATATATAAAAGAGAGAGACTATATATATAATATATATATAGCTCATAGTTTAAAATGTTAAATTTTGTGCAGTTAAAACATACACACAATACTGCTACTTGTATTTTATTGTTAATTCACAGAACGAATATTATGAATTATTGCTCATCCACTTTACTACTTTTATGAATTCACAGTAACAATATTTACTAAAGTAAAACAGAAAAAATGTATAGGAACTTAATTATTTTATCTCTAGTACATGTGGTAAAAGAACAATATTTTGATCTGTGTTTAAGTTACTTTTTCTAGAAAATAAAGAAGATATTTACCTTTGTACTTCACCACTGCCATAAAGCAGGAATTTCTAGTGCTTGTCACACAGTTCACATGACAATTCATTACATGAATACCTTCAACACAAGCATGAAATCTTTAAATGTATTTTTGTGCATCAACAGATCCAAATATTTAAAATGATCATATGCAAATGACTATGTCCCTATCAGAAATAAACTATGGTCCTGGAATCAAAAAGATGCCATTGTTTATATTTTTACTTAGGGTATACATTTTATGCAGATATTAATTGTTCAGACTCTGAATAAGTCATTACTTATATTTCCCAATGCAGAAATTTTGCAAGGTTTTTATTCTTAATGATTACAGATAATTTGCTCCCAAACATTTTTAATTTGTTTACATCATCCTGTCAAGATATCTATCTTTACAAATAGTTTTCAAAAATACCCTGGAGAGCAATATTGTCCATTGTCACAATTAGATACATCTAAATAAATTTTCAGAAATGCTTAAATGATTTCAACAAAGGTGAGCTGTTGTGCCAATTAATATTGACTGACAACTTGAGTAGATTAAATGATTCCTGGGGATGAGATTGGATCATGGGGTGTTATATTCATCAGTGGGTGAATTCACTCAAGTTCACAGGTGAATATGCTGTTTGGAGGTGGGGCCCATTTGGAGAAGGCAGTTAACTGAGGATGTGCCTTGGTAGGATGTATCTCTTGCTAGCAAGCTTCCCCTGACCTCTCCTTCCTTAACACCACAGAGTAAGCAACTTTTCTACAAAATCCACTTCTGCAATGATGTTCTGTCTTACTTCAGGCCCACAGCAATGGAACCAGCCTACCATGGACTGATACCTCTGAAATTGTGAGCAAACAAGCCATTTCCTTTTTTAAGTTATTTATGTCAGGCATTTCCTTGTCAGCAACAGAAAACTGACCAACCTAGAGAACAGGGAACTTTCTGGGTCAATTTTTTGAATTGTATTTTTTTCGTATTTTAAATATACAGTAGGAACATTTGTTTTAACACTTCTGAAAGATATTTCTCCATGCATGATGATTTGATATAAAAATCAAACCCATTATACTTTTTTCATTAGTCTTTCTACATCAAGGGCAATCAGAAATTTGTACAACATGAATACTTGCTTCTGAAACAAAAAATTACAAATTAAAAGATAACAAAAATATGCAAATCAACTGGACCCTAAATGAATTTCTTTGCCCTTTCCCCCAATCTCTTCCCTAGAGCTTCATTCTTCTGCCTCATTCTGCTCCTTTTCCTTTCTTTGCTTGGCCATGAACTTCTCTGTATTTTGTTTATGACATGTACTCTTGCAGTGATTTGTCATTGGTTTTTCACATGAGTGAAATAAATTTTATTTTCATTCAAAGGCTACATAATGCTAATTGGAAGGGTGACAATCATGAAACACTTAGGAAAAATATAGTCGTATGTACGGCTTTTTAAATTGGTGGTATGTTGCTTTCTGAAGCTGGTGATTTTTCTTTAAGATTCTAGTGTTAGAAAATAAAATAGGCACAGAATCCAATTACACTTTTGCCTCTATTTTCACACTTAAAAATGGTGAAAAGCATTTGATTAATGTTAGGCCACAGGGAGATTTCTACAACCACATCTTTCACCATTAATTTTGTAAGAGAATATTACCCTAAAAGTCCGGAAATATATAGTGTCCGTGTCCATTTAGGAAATTTCCCATAACCTTAAATCTTTGCTGGTTTCAGGTAGGTCAGAATTTCTTGTTTGTGTTCTTGGCAGACAGTGGATTTTAGTCTTTTTTAGACGTGACTTGTTCATAAGACACTTCTATTCAGATGCTATATTTGTCTCCTTCGTTGCACAGAAGTGTTTAGTAATTGATTTTCCTCTTGGATGCTTGACAAGACTTTATTATAGCTATGAAGAATCGTTTTCATGGGTGGCAGTAAATTATTTAGGGAAGCTGTAGCACAGGTGGAGATTTGGTTCTGTACAGCTCCTGTCTGGTCACACCATTCCCCTCACCTGGTTTGAAGTGAAGGCTGCCCAGCTTTCCTTTGGGAGTGCTTCCAGTGTCTGAGACGTCTGGCTCGAGAACCAGGAGAGGAAGAAAGAGTACAATATTATAAAGGACTGGGATGGTGTATATGTTAGTCAGGAGTTTTCTTGATTATAAAATGCCCACTAGTTTGGACAAAGGGATCAATGGTCTTGGAAAATGAGACAAGGAGTCAAAAGCAAATGTCTAGGGAAATTTTGCAAACACAGAATCCATTTTTTAAGCTGCTCGTTTGTTTCTCCTTGAAAGATTTACATATATATAATTATAAGTTATGCAAAAGAGGTTAAGAGCTTCCTCATTTAACTTCTCATCATTTTCCTTCTGCTTTTTATGGATCAGTTTGGCAAAAAATAGGAGACATTTTTGAGATAATTTAATAAAGGAGTATTTAGAGAGGAGTTACTGGAACTAAAGTGAATATTGAAGCCCCCAGGAAACAATAGTAAGACTTCATTAGTCATAGGATTTTTAATCATAAGACGACAATCACAGCTGGAAATGAGCTAATCCAAAAAACTGGGCACAGAGAAAATATATTCTGCACGTATCTTCTCAGGACTGTATCTCATGAGGCAAATCACAAAAACAACCATGAAGAATCTCAGTGAGGTTAATTGGAGTCTGGGCCTAGATCAGGGCAGGGATGTGTGGAAAGTGGAACAGAAGGAAATGGGATGGGTTGAAAGTACTGTGGCAAAAACAGATGAGGAATTTTGACTAGGGAGCCTGTACCTATCTGTCTTGTTGACCATTTTGTTCCGCATCTCACCAGCCCAGACCAGTGATTTAATGTGGGTTCCAGTAGGTTTTACCAAATAAATTTTCTTCATCACAAAGTTTTACTTCCTTTTGGTGAATAGAGAAATCCAAGGTGAACAAAGAATCACTTTTCTGTATTGATAATTTAAAAACAGCTTTCTTATCCCTATTTTTTAAAATTAAAGTGAAAAGTTAGAATCCCTGGGTACATTAATTTCATTTAAGAATTATTTTTGCATTTTTTTAATTCTCTGGGGTTTAGTAGCCCCTGTATTTCTTAAATATAATACAGGAAAGAGAAAGAAAGATTTGGTTAAGTGAATTCCCTGTGAATTATTGAAGAATTTAGTAATTCCTGGAGTACATTTGTAGTCTATTTAACTATGTAGATATTTAGAAACTCTAAATCATTGATTTATACTGTATAATGTTCTGGAAGACTTGACAAAATCTGGTATGTTGAATATTTCCCTCAACCCAGTTGCTCAACCCCAAAATGTTCATTTGGTTCTTCAAATCTGACATGTCATTTTTACAATTTTGACATTTCCTATTAACTTTTCTCTTAGATTATGTTATTGTGAAACAATAGTAAAAATACATTACTCTAGTATATGAATATTTTAATAGTATGCTAGTAACATATTACAATATATTAAATTGTGTGGTGAATTTATTCATGAAATTTTGGAAAATAACTGACTTTCCTCACCTTGAAGAATACCAAGAAATCCTAAAAACACACTGGAAAAAGTGACCTTTGTAATTAGTAGGAAATATTGTGAATGTTCCATAACTTAAAATTAAAATTTCTCTTATTGTCAAGTGTAAAAGTTTAGGGAAAGAAAATCAAATAGCAGTTATATAACTTAAACCATAAGAAACACAGAGAAGTAAAGTGTTTTACTTCCTTTTTTAATGTAACAGGATTAGTTTGAACATTATGGGAATCTTCTTGAGTGACATAAAATACGGAGTGTACATCTTTTCTAAGCCTTGCTAAATTAAAATAATCCATTTAAAATGTAGATCATCATCCAGTATTTTATCCTTTGCATTTACCTTAAGGACAATATTTTTTTCTGCTATCTCTTTCTCTAGAACATCTTCATTTATTATTTTTTTGGTCACAGCCATTTCCCTTGTTTACCATAATTATATCCCTATGTTTATATATCTTTAGTCTTCCAATTGGTAGCAATGGTATTTTGATAGTCAGCTATTTCTTCCCCACATCGATTTTTTAATTTTTTTTTTTTTTTTTTTTGGTACTGGGGATAGAACTCGGGTCCTTGCACTTGTGAGGCAGGTCGCAGAACCACTGAGCTTTCTTTGAACCCCCTACACTCATTTTTAATGTGAATTTCACTTCTAACATTATCATGTTTCATTTATTTCCTTCAGTTTCATCTGTGATGCCCAATTCCATCTTTAACCTATGTGTCAATCAAAAGATTAGTAAAGGAAATGTGTGTATATACATAATGGAATACTAGTTAGCCTTAAAAAAGGAGAAATGATGTTATCTGTGACAATGTGGATGGAATTTAAGGACATTATGTAATGAAATAACATAAACAAATGAAAAATATTGCATTTTCTTATTTTATATGGTATCTAAAACAACTGAAGTCATAGAAGAAAAGACATTGAAAGTAATGATGTAAATGGTCATTGATCAGAATATGCATCTGTTGTTTACAGTAACTTGTGGATTAAATAGCAGCAAGGAAATTTATACTTTTGCAATTACAAGTACTATAATGTGGAAATTGAAATTTGACCTATGTTGTTGGGGAATTTCTTTTACTTAATTAAATCATGATAATTGAAATTTATGCATATTGGAACTGTGCAAAGCAAGAATTGTCATTATTAAAAGCTCCTTTATTATTCTGCCATCTGGCAAAACTAATGTTAAATTTTGTTGATTAAAAGTACTTTCAATACTACTGATGGTCAAACTTTTCATGCAGTCATAATCATTCAACTTATACACGTTTGAATTATTTCCTTTTAAAAATATTAATATATCATAGGTTTTAAATTTCTTAATGATACTGATTTCAAAAGTCAGTGAAGAAAATCAATTATTTTAGATTATATTTATGAGGAAAGGAAGAGAGAACATTAAAGAAAAAAGGAATTTAAAAAAAGACAACTGAGGAGAAAAAATGAAAAATTTGCAATGAGTTTAACCTTGTCTTTCTCCCCTTCTAGTCTGCCTATAAAGGAGATTTTCATATATGATATTAAATTTTAACCAAGTGATGATCCTAGTAAATTTGAGTCACATGGTACTCTTGATATATAATGGCTTGGTTTCATCTTTATACCCTTAGGAAGAAGACCTGGAAGAAAGAGAAAAGGACAAAACATTGAAGCCCCCTCCCACTCTATGAAAACAAGAACATTCCTCCACTTTGCACTTCGCACCTTTAACCTCCTTGGCTTCACTACCAAATCACTAGTTGAACAAGAGTGCCATTGTGCCTTTGAAACAAGAAACCATCAATCTTTATCTATGGTGTTATTTCCACACTACTTCTTATCCTTTCATTGATTAGAGGATGCCATCATGCAGAAACTTTAGGATGTACAAGTGGATGACAAATTTTTCTATGAAAGTTCATGACCTTCAACATGGCTGGGTATAGAAATTTTAGCCACATACATTCTTTTATAAGCATTTGTAGACATTTCCTCTTATTTTCTGGCACACTTTTGGTAAGCCTTAATTTTTTCTTTGTAAGTAAATTACATTTTCTATCTTAGTTTAAAAAGCAATTTTCATTTACATTGAGATACAATAACTTCACCCATTTATCTTTTCAGTTATCATGTTGGCACACAGCAGCCTTTTCATTCCATAGGTTCAGACACTTAATTTTCATTATAGTTTTGAATAAAATCTGTCAATCCTATAAAATCTGTCCCAAAATGGTTATCTTGCGAGTAAATAAAGGTACACATTACAGTCATCTGTATTTTTCCGCTGCTTTTTCATCCTTGAAGTTCCTTTCCCATATAAATATTGGTGAGAATATATTTTATTCATGATTTAAAATCATTACTTGTAGTTTAAAACCCTCATCACACTTCTGGAAAAGGTCAATTCATGTCAACACTCAGTGTGATTTTTAATTCAATCCTAATTTGCAACTGTTTAAAGAAACAAATTTTTTATAATTTTGGAATATGAATTTGAAATAATTCTCTAATTTGAATATTTCCAAACTTTTCTCTCATTCATCATTGTTACATTTACTTCAATGGAGAAATCCACATTTTTACTACTGATTTTAACACAGGCAAAGATAAAAATCATAAAAACAAAGATCATCATATTACTAGTCCACACTTAATTGTTCATATTCTTTAAAAGTCTCTCTTCATATTCCTTCATGAGGAATATCATATAAAGGCTTTAGATAAAGCTAAAGTTAATATTGTGGCAAACAATGTGCCTGTTCATGTCTTCAGTCTCATCTCTTACTCTATGTGGGACTTACTGCTGCAGCTATAGAGACACAGTTATATTTCCCTTCTATGTCATAATTTCTCTCTCCATTGACATTCTATTTACTTCTCTATTTTATTCTTTTGCCTTATTCCTGTATTAATGCATTTCCCATCATCGGGACACAAATCTGACACCTACAAGTTAAAGGAGAGGTTTATTTTGATTCATAGTTTAGGAGGGTTTATAGTTCGCACTTGGTTGTCTCTGGCTCCAAGGGAGAAACAGCATGGTGGAAGGACATGGTGAGAAAAGCTGCTCAACCCATGGTAGCCAGGAAGCAGAGAGAGGAGGAAGGATCCAGGGACAAGAATGCACTCTTGCAGAGCAAACCCAGTGACGCACTTCCTCCAGCCAGCCCCCACCATCTAATAGAGCATTCAGCTATGAACTCCTCAATAGAGCACGCCACCGATGAGTATATCCTCATAATTCAATCATCTTCCAAATATCCACCTCTGAACACATGAGACCTTGGGGAACATTTTAGATCTGAAAAATAACATCCCATCCCTGGCCTCCAAATTGTTCATGTCAATTTACTGTATAAAATGCATGTAGTCCATCTCTAAGAGTTGCCAAAGTCTCAGCAGTTGTAGCATTTCTGAAAAGTCCAAATCCAAAGTGTCATCTGAGATTCCAGGCAAATTCTTAGCTGTTAGTCTGTATAAAAATCAAATAGAAAAATATTTCCAACATACAAAGGCACAGGGTAAACATTGCCATTCAAAAAGGGAGGAAAAGGGAGAAGGAAAGGAATCACATCAAAACAAGATAAAAAATAAAAACAGCAGCGCTATTGTTAAATCCTACAGTTCCATGTGTAACACTTAGAGTAGGCTGCGGTGAGAGGAGAGGTCCAAAGAGCGACAGCACCCACATCCCCAGGGCTTTGCCACTTCCAGGCTACCTGGCCACTGTCTTGGGCTGACTCTTCTCAACACCTGTGTCTTTCCTTGGCAGTTGTTCCATGTTCCTGTCACCTCCAAATTCCTGGGGGTCTCCATGCACATTTGACCCCATTTCCCTACCTCCATTTGGTCCTTTCAGGGTATACGTTTTTGGTCTCCCAAGTCTTCTTTTCCAATCCGTGTGGAAGTCTCCATCTGTGGTAGATGAGTGAGTTCAGACAATAGAGATGTGCCACACTCTATGCCAGATTCATGCCTATTTATTATAGCTGGAGGCCAAGGCGGGCTAGTGCCCAGAAAGGTTCCTCTGCAATGGGAAGCAGTTTGATTTCTCCTTTCAGTTGAGGAGGGCTCAGGGGAGAGCGAGCGGAATCTTATAGAAGCAGAATCATGCCAGGTTAGTGGGGGTTACAAGGAAGTTTCACACACACAAGGTGAGCTATAAAACATCCTGAATGTGTAGCAAGTTTACTGCCAACTAGGATGTGGGGATTTTGGGTGCATTGTTCATGTGGAAGTACTTTGTTCAAGCACAGGTACAAAATGGCATTGAGGCACAAGAGGAGTCGGGTTGGCTATCACACATGACTTCAAAAGTGTTCAACTGTGCATGTTTGTAAAATGATCATTATGTGAAGGATAGCTTTAATTCAATAATTGTCTAAAGAACATATTCAGTTAGACCTAGTTAAATCCAACCTTCAAAGTGTAAGAGCCATATACGTAAATATAGGATCATATGGTAACTAGTTCTGGAAAATATGGAAAGTTTAACCTTCAAAAGGATCTCATGAAAGGAAAAGTGACATGTTTGTTTTAGAATTTGCGGCAGTGATGTTCTCGTTGTGTCTTAATCATGCTTCATGGTCTGGTGTTAGAGCTTGTGTTTAGATGTCCCCCCAAAACCTCATGCTTTTTCAGAGGTGGCTGAATTTAGACTGTGTGATTCACTCTTGGTGTGGGGCTAGGAATGAGGAAGGCACTGGGACTAAGGGGATGAGTACTACCCACCCTAAGTAGTCTGAATAAGATAAAAGGGGCAGGGAGAGGTGGTTAATGTCCTTTGTTGCTTTTGCTACCTTCTGCTGCCATGAAGTGTTGCCCCTCTGCCACCCAGCCTTGTAGCCAGCTGATTATGGACTGAAACTTCTACAAGCAATGAGCTAAATAAACCCTTCCCCCCTTAACTTTGAGTATCAGGTATTTTGTCTCAGGAAAGAGAGAAAAGTAACTAACTCAAAAATGTGTTACCAGAGAAGTGGCTTCATTGCTGTGACGTTACCCGGCTCTGTGGATCAAGAGCCTTTGGAACTGGCTTGGGGGAAGAGGAAGAGTTAGGAAAGTTCACCAATGCTGGCTGAAGAAGTGCAGCTGGAACATCTTAGGCTTGAACATCTTGTTCTGTATCGGAGATTCCGGTCAGAGCTCAGAAGACCAGAAAGCCAGAAAAGAGCAATCTTGGGAGGTTTCTGCTGGGAAGAAGGACTGCATTGGCCATTGGACTCCAGATGATGTGTGTTATTTCTGGGCAGAAAGTCTGTCTGTGTTTTGCTCATATTCTTAGGCTGAGATTAAGGCCAGTGGACTAATTAATCTGGCAGAAGAAATTTCTAGGTAGTCTAAAGTTGAGGCTGTGGCATGGTTGGGGGCTTTTCTGGAGATTTATGTTGAAAATCAAGAGCAAACTGTCCAGCAGAATGATTTAAAACATTTTGAGTTTGGCCAGAAAGGAAGCTTTAGCAAAGTTGTGGCCTGTAAAGATAGAGCAGAGGAGATCTTGACTGCTGAGAAGGAACAAGAGAATAGAAAAAATGGCCTGAAGGCATCACAGGAAGCAGCAGGACTCCATCTTTTGCAGCCTCAGAGTTGCAAAGATGAAAGAATTTGCTTTGAGAAGAGATCCCCAGAGCAATATGTTCCAGAATGGCAGTGTCCTAGAGAAGTTGTTTCAGAATGGTGGCTTAGGGAAATTGTTCATCAGGATTGGTCATAGGCAATGGACCCCTACAGCCATAAGAGAAGGAAGCCTGGCTACAGCTACAGCTGGCAGGAGACCCTGGTGTTATCCAGGTGGTGCTGGTTTTAGGCCTACGCAGAATGCAGTAGAGCAGGACCAGGAGAGAAGCCATGGGAGCTACAACCACCAGAAGTCCTGTAGAAATGGGGTCACCCAAGCCCTTTGGAGTTTACAACTTGCCACAGATTGCTAGAAGTGTAACTGTGGTATTAGTTTGCCATGCTGGATTTTGGATTTGCTTTGGTCCCATTCCTTTGTATCCTCCTGTTTGTAACTTTTGGAATGGAAATATCTATCTTGTGCCATTGGACATTGGAAGTGTTTAACTTTCTTTTCATTTGTATAGGGGCTCACAGCTAAGAGTTTGGCTTAAATCTCAGAGGAGACTTTGGACTTGACTTTTCAGCAATGCTGGAACTGTTAGGACTTTGGCAACTCTTGGAGATGGACTAAGTCCTTTTTTGCATAAAGGGATTTGCATGAGCCTTTGGGGGTGCCCAGGGAAGAATGTTATGGTTTGTGTTTAAGTTTCCCTTCAAACCCTCATGCTTTTTCAGAGGTGGTTGAATTGACAGTGTGTGATTGACTCACAGTGAGGCTAGACTCAAAGGCACTAGGAGTAGGGGTGTGAGTGCTACGCACTCTAAATAGTCTGAATACGATAAAAGGGGCAGAAAGACACTGTTAAGGTCTCTAGTCACCTTTGCTATGTTCTGCAGCCTTCTCTATTGCCCCTCTGCCATGTGCCACTCAGCGTTGGAGCCAGCCGATTATGAACTGAAACCTCTACAAAATGTGAGCTAAATAAATCTTTCCCCTTTAACTTTGGGTGTTGGGTATTTTGTCTTAGCAATGAGAGAAAAGTAATTAAGACAGTTAGGGTACAGTTAGGGTACAGTTGCTTCAATAATTCTCTCAACTTGAGTTATTGTTAGTTGCAGAATTAATCCTTTGAAAGCAATTAGTTGAGCTGAGAATGCTCTGTGGTAGAGCACTAGTCTAGCATATACAAGAGCCTGAGTCCAATCCCCAGTGCTTCAAAACAAAACAAATCAAAATAAGAAAGAATATATTAATTATCCTTTGGTTCTGTTGACAGACCCCATATTAGGCTTAATGGATTATATAATAGTATTTCTATTTTCAAAGAACCCCCAGAATGATATTCTATTTTGCAACCTTCTCTGACCAACATCTTAACACTACATGCATTACTCATGTAAGATAATTTGGAATGAATATTCCAGATAGTCTTTCTTGGGTTTTATTCCTGCTTACTTAGAATCATACTAGAAAACAAAATCCAAAACTGGGTCTGTTAGCAGCTCTTCTTTATTGCTAAAATTTAGCCATAAATAAAATCAACTCTAGTTCTATTTTAGGAAGGTTCTAGTATAAGCTAGGTACATTCTTTGGTTTGGACAATCTAGAGCTTTAGAATCTATAGCAACTGCAATGTTGGAGGGGGTACTTAATTTTTCTTCTTATGGCATGAGTCATACATATTGATTCACCTTGAATCTTTTGAAGTGCAAGGTATTATGAAAAATAAATATTGATTTTATATGAACCTAGCAAATAGAAAACCAGACTATAGACCCTAAGAGACCTAGAAAGGATGTAGCTTACATAGTAGTAGTAAGCAGAGTCTCCATATTTGATCTCAGAAAACCAGTTAAATTGTCCTTGAGTTAAGTTCCTTCAGATTGTCTGTCTGCAAAATAAAAGATGTTAGTATGCATAACCTTTCTTATATTTGAAAAATCACTTGATTTCCTTGAGGGAAGTTAATAGCTAAAGGTAAATATTTTTAGGAATGATGAATAAATGAATAAAACCACTTTAATGTCTCTTTCTATCTTCATGTAAACTAAGAAAGTTTATCAAGTTGCACCACATGATTGTGGGGAGCAAGGATCCTCTAAGGAGATATAAAAAGACTGGAAGAATTTCTAGTTTTGGCATTTACAAATTCTGTGACTTTGCATAAATGTCATTCTTTTTCCGAAATTTAGTTTCCTCAAGGGTAAAAATAAGAATAAAAATTCTTCTTGCCCTATAGAATTATAAAGATTAAAGATACATAAAAACTGTGTAAGAAAGAGTGATAATTTTGGATATCAAAATAACAAATCTGATAAAAATAGATAATATAACAATATCTACAATTTTTTAAATCAAGACTATGAAGAGTTCAAATGCCTTAGAAAGTAACATTGAACTTACAGAAGATAAAATGTTTGACTTTATATTTACTTGAGAAAATATTTAAAATGGTGATCGATCTCATGGTCATTTTTAGTAATTCATTAAATAATTATTTCCCAAAATATAAAATGTAGACAGGGATTTGTTTATTTTGTTGCAGCTTGGTTTTCTCCTCTTCTGATTTGTTCTTTACTATATAAATAAATATAAATAAATAATTGTACTTTAGTATATATATCATATTATGTACCAAAATGATATTTCCTGAGACCATAAACCTTCATATTATGACTCCTAGATAATAGTGAAATAAGATATGAAAATATTTGCTAAATGACCAAATAATGAAATAGCGTAAGTCAAGAGATGTTTGAGATGTGTTCGTCCAACAGTAAACATAATGCATCCCTCCAACCCACTTTTTTCACTCCTAGGGTGAAGATGAAAATATTTACAATAAACATCACTACCTGTGATGGTAATAATAGGCATCTTTTTTTGTTTACTCTGTGCTGTAGATAACTTCAGCATTTTAAGTACATCTTGAGAGAAAAGGATTGAATTTTCCGTGAACCTTATTTTCTAGGTCATATTTAATGAATACTGAATTATGATCTTTTTAATATTGAACACATTTATAATTTTATTATCAATATCCGTCATAGTTTAACAATATGTAGGAAAATGGACACACTCTGAGACAACAATTTTTTTGTTTGTTTTGGTACCGGAGATCGAACTCGGGTCTTTGCGCTTGCACAGCAGGCGGCGAAACCACTGAACTAAATCCCCGGCCCAGAGACAACAATTTTAAGTGAAATAAATCAAACACACAAGCTTAAATTTTGTGTAGTTTCTATAATGTGAGAAACCCAATGTATATTAATAATATAAAGTGCAAAATAAAAGGCAGATAATTGGGGACAGAGAGATAGATCTTTTGTGAATGAGAAAGGGACCAATAGATGGAGAGAGGGGCAGAAAAGTGAAAGGAAGGAGAAGTAAAAAAAAAGTATCCATGCTCTGTGCAAAAAATAAACCACAAGTTGAGGGACTGGACACCTCCCAGGCTCCCTATCACATCAGGTGCACAGAGTGAAGATGGTCAGATATGCGTATATATTTTTTAAAAACACTTGAAGAAATATGATGTTCCTTTGTCTTGGGAACGAGCCAGAGTGCAGATACAGAAGGAGCTACAGTTGAATCCAGGATGTTTGGGAATAAAGACTTTTCATCCTTCTGCAAGCAATTTTCCCACTGCTTGCTTCACTTGCATCACAAAGGGAAGAGAAATGCAGGGTGCTGCCTACTAGGGTGAAGTCTCAGTGCAGAGGATCTTGTGCTAGGAGCTTCTGCTGAGGAATTCCTGGCAGAGTATCTGTCCAGCAGCCTGCTGCAGGAGAAAGTGGACAACAAGAGATTTGAAGATCTACTTCAGCAGTGGTTGTCTCAAGACTTGGGAGCACTTACAGATTCAACTTCCCTTCCCTTCTACCTTCCTCAGACCCTACTTTCTCCTCCTCAGACTATTGAATCTATAGTGAAAACATCAACACCAGTAGCCCACAGAATGCAAGAACAAGGGGACAGCTGCAGCTGTCAGAAGCAACAGATCTGTCTCTGACAGAATTGTTAAAGTGCCTGGAACAGCTGATCCAGAGTTCAAGAGAAGAGGAAGCTGCCTCCGAACTCCATCTCTCTGCACTGCTGGATATGGTGTACATTTAAGCACCCTGAACTGAGGGGAGGGCTTCTCTCCAGAAGAATTTCTGCTTTTACTCAAAATTATGTTATTCTCAGATGCTTGATGCACTGTTGGAAATGTGATTATTATTCATGCTGATAAACCATTTGAATCTCTCTAAAAAAAGTCACAAATACATGTTACTAACTCACTGATTTATTGCTCTAGTAGACAGTAGATTCATTGGAAAGATATTTACTGATACTTGAAGACACTAGGTTCTTCTCTAAGAACCATGTACAGCATGTGACATGGTGTTATGCATTAGAAACATAAGCTTCTGGAAAAAAGACCAAAAGAAGGGGTATGAAAACAAAATATTGAAGAAGTATTCAGCATTTCCCTATCATCTTTCATGTCTGCCAATGCTACACAGATCATAAAACAACACATGTGATTGAATATCTTTGTATAGAGTGAAAACTTGGAGAAGTGTGCATAATTGCTCTTCCGGTGTGCAGAGGGTAATGGAGAGGAAAGTTTTGAATGACAGAGCAAAGTTTGGGAAGAAATAAGAAAGTAAATGACACCAGGACAAGCAGTGACATTGGATATCTGGGACAATATCTGATGAGGCATGATAAAAATGTAGTAAATGTTTGTGTGTGTGTGTGTGTGTGTGTGTATGTGTGTTCGTGTTTTAAAGAATTGTTTCAGTAAAAGATACATTGCCATTAATCCCCTCAAAGTACTCCCATTCACTTCAAACGCAAAATCTTACATGTGCGTCTTTAGTTGCACTGTTGTGGTTGCCTCCATGTCTTGAATCAAATCAAAACATTTAGCTTCTTTATGTTTTAGATCTAGAATATCCCTCAAAACTCCCATGCACTCAGAGGTGAGGCTTTTGGAAGGAGATTGGATTTCAGGGGTGCTGGACTCATTAGTGGATTCATGAATTCAGTAGCTGAATGTGTTGTTAGGAGGTGTGGTCTGGCTGGGAAAGGCAGGGCCCCTTCCCACCTGCTCCCCTAGCTCTCTGCTTCCTTGTTGTCATGATGCGAGCAGCTTTCTTTGACCTAGGTCTTTGCACTGGGCCATTTCTGCTTGGAACCAGCTGACCGTGGACTGTAAACATGAGCCAGAATAAACCTCTCCTAGCTTAAGTTGCAGATATCAGTTATTGTGTCTCAGTGAGAAGAAAGCACCTGGAAAAACTTTCATTTTCATTTTAGTTTTGGGAAGAGCCATAAGTCATACGGTGCCTGATCCAGTGAGTAATATGGATGAGGATGTACCATAATGTTTTTATTTTACAGAAATTGCCATAAATGGTTGATCAATGAAGTGTGATAAAAAACAAAGTGAACATTTATATTGTAAAAAATTGTTATATTATAAGACATGTTTGCATTAGTCTTTCTCCAAATGCTTAAAATATTCGCTTTAGCCTTAAACATACTTATCCCACCACTCTTGAAAGTGTATCTTTTTCTGTAATAAGTTTTTAAAAATTTAAATATTTTCTGCACTTTTTCAATCACTCCTTGTGAGTCTTCTTAGATTAGGTAGTTTATGTTTGTTCATGTGTAATCTATGTATGTTTTTGTCCCTACCTCATACTTCTGTATGTGACTGTTTTACTTAAAAACACTTCAATTTCTATTCTCTAAATCTATATCTACTTGATTGATATTATATATGCTCATATTAAATCTCAAAAGTATAAAAAACTGATATCAGATATTTCTATAAGATACAAACGAAAGTAATGAATCTCACCAGTAATATATTGATTGCGATCAAATCATTTTATTAAAGACTCAACAAGTAAGGTTACATCATGGAATCAACACTTGCTGTGGTATCTGTGCTGTAAACTTTCATATTTGTACACACAGGTACACACACACATTCATTTTACTTCACAATCTCAGGTAGCTAGGCATATTTCTAAGAGAGGCAAAGTGGAATTTTAAGTCTCAATGAAATAATTCTTAGAGAACACTAGGATGGGGGAAAGGATTAGTAACAAAAAGCCCCCTTTGATAGGCAAGAATGTGGGATAGAAAGAGGAGGGGTAGCTGTCTTGGAGAGGAAGTTCTGGCACTATGGCATTCAAACTGATTGAGCTTAAAGCAATCCATGCTGTGCATACAGTAATGCTGGTCACAGAGTGGTGAATATTTCA
This sequence comes from Heterocephalus glaber, assembly GCF_000247695.1. The sequence goes on along the minus strand of NW_004624932.1, from coordinate 960,314 downwards.
TGGAAGGGAATAATGTGGTTCCTTCTGCATTGCCTCACCCAGATGGAAATCTCAAACTTCAAACAAGAGTAGTGTTAAACTAAATTTTCAATTTGCATTCTTATTTTGGGAAAACAATGATCATTGTAGGACATTACTCCCTGATGTCCCATTGCCTTATGATAAGTAATCAAGCACATCGATGTGTGTACAAGGGAGCATGTGTGTGTGTTCATGTGCATGTAAAAGGATGCCCTTTCCTGAGGCTCATAGTTTACCTTCAGGGAAATTATACAGCACATCTCCTTTCCTATGTCCCACAATGGATTGGGATAAACTGAATGAAGAGGAAGCCTGAGAGCAAACACATGATGAATAGGAATCATGTGACCAAAGGGGAAAAATAGTTATGACCATTCCAAATGTCACATATCACCAAATTGTTGATATGTACCGATGGTCCATAATTTTGAATAAAAATCCATTTATAAATACTAATTAGCAAGATTGATTCTTTGTTTAATTGTACACATTTTTTGCTTTCCTAACAGTGGGATCATCCAAAAATATGTAGGAACAACTCTAGCTGCAACTATTCAATTGTGCTTTGAAATTCTCAAAACATAACTTAATTCAGTGAGATAATAGACTGGAAATATTACTGATCATTATAGCTAGTGGTCTGCTATTTTTCAGATGTTTTCAGTAATACAAAAATTAGCTTTTATTTTTATGGTTGTTTACTCTGAACAAATTCTGTTCTGACTTGGAAATGTCTGTCAGGGCATATTTCATTTTATTTCATTCTGTGAACTACACTTCCAACCTATAATTCGCCAAGATTTTTATTCTGCCATTATGAGCACATTACACTCTAACTCTGGGACTGTCTTACAGAAGAGGGACATTCAATAAATCCTTTAAATGGAGCACTTGTTTGGACAATGTCCTGTTTTCTGAACCTGCTAACAGCACTGTCAACACATTCACATCCACATGGAATAATAATTCAACTTGTCACTTACTAAAACTGGCTCATGTCACCCATAAAATGCTAAGGGACACAGTTTTTGGTAAGTGTTTTGAGAATTCTACTGGAGCAGATGCCTTTGTAAACTGAACACTATTATTAAGCAGAAGAATAGAACTGTGACTTTTCAAATCAAATGAAATCTACCTTCATGCTATTGTAGATGGAAAAGGTGATGCTTTGAGATTTCTTTTATGCTTGAAAACACAATTCGTTTCCCCAAGGCACAACGTTAAAGAACCTTTACATTTTACAGCAAGGTAACAGCAGTTGTTACTAATTGTTTTTACAAATTCTGTAATTTTCAAAACTGTTTCATTCAGAAATAAGCTGGAGATCCTTGAGTAACACATTTTTTAAAAAAAATCAAAGATATAATTATCACTCTGAAAAGCATGGTAATAGCAAGGGTCTTTATTATACTATATGCTATTTAAACCTGACATATTTTTAACTGTTTCCAGTTGGCCATATTAGTATTTCATTTTGCATGTTTTATTAGATCTTCACTACACAAAAAGACTGCAAAAATAGCAGTATTTATGCAAAATGTAATGGTTTTAAATTGTTTCCATCTATTTTCACATATATTTACTGATTTTCTTCATTAATTTATTAAAGGTTTTAGATGTTGAAAATACAGTGATGCAGAAGGCAACCAGTTATTTGCCTTCAAGGAATATTATGGTTGAAAGACAGAGAAAATAAACATATTAATTCAATAATGAGAAAATTATCAGATGATAATCATTTATATGCAGGGCAAATAAATTGGGTAATTCATTGGAAGCGATTGGGCTACTGTGGATTTAGAGGTCAAGGAAGATTTGCCTACTTACTTTAGGAGGTAGCATTTAAATTGAGATGTGAACAGTCAGATGGGCCTAATACACTAAGATAAGGAGCCAAAACATTCCATGAAGAGAAGGCAGTTGGAGCAAAGGCTCAAGGCAGGAACAAACAGAGTACACTAAAAAACAGCATGAAAACCAAAGTAACAAACACATAGTTGGTAAGCAAGAGAGAGGCACAAGATGAGATTTGCCCCTTAGCAAGGATAGATGACTTAGTGCATTTTAATCTTAGAGAAGGCATTCGTATTTGACTATGTGAAAGAAAACTATTGAAGACTTTGGATAAGTGACATTAGATCTTCTCTGGAAAACAGAGGAATAGAGAGTATACAAGGCTGATACTTCTGAAGCTATTTTATGTGAACAGGATTGTAATCTTAGTAGGGTGGTAGTACTGGCAGTGGAAAGAAGTAAACAGACTCCTGATGCCCTTGGGATATGCAGTTAAAAGAATCCACTGATGTATGTGGTATGAGAAGTAACACACAAAAAAATCAAGGTTATAACTACATAGTTTAGAATAAGAAACATAATGTGCAAGGTAATATTGTGGCATACGCAGTGAACCAGAAATTAATCTTCTGAATCTTACTTTTATAATTCTCAACTCACTAATTTGATTAAATACAAAAAATTTAAGCTTAAGACTTTGATTCAGTGTATACTGCTAATAATACTATATTTATCAAGAAAATATAATTTGAGTAAAATTCAAGAACTCCACAAAATTTAGACAAGACAGCCTCATATTGAAGCACATTTCAGATTATAAAATAATAGCAGAGCAAGTGATTTAGTGATGTTCTTTTTTACATTAAATGAGCCAGGAGATCACAGATGAAAAAATACTTTAAAATGATTTTAAAATTAATTATTTATAGAAACAGCCTCCAGTATACTTTTGCATGTTTTATCTAAGAACATATGCATTTGTTTCAAATTTTAACTTACTTTTGCATGTTTTATCTAAGAACATATGTGTTTGTTTCAAATTTTAACTTATTACATTGTAAGTTGAACATATTTAAAAAATCAACTTGTTTCTTCTTTGGACAAAAGATACAGCTTAATTTATAAAAGTAAACATGAATTTACAACCACATAATAAAAACACTATATAGTATTTAAAAGAAAATTGCAGTGGAAATTCATTTTAAGATAACTTATAATACTTTCAACATCATGATGTTAGTGTTTCCTCACCAGTGTATACACTTAGCATAAGGAGAAAATAACCTAAACTTTGGTGATAAAGCAATAGAATAACAGTATAATAGGTGAACTGTTTATTGCATTTTCATAGGAAGAATACATTCTAAAATTATGGTCCATCAAGGTGGGTAAAACTAACAATAATGAATTACATATCTCAAAATAGATAATAAGATTTTGAATGTCACCACCATAAAGAAATGACAAAACTTTAAGATGATAGATATGCTAATTATTCTGAATTTTTCGCCACCTATTACTGATATATACATGAAAGGGAATGGGAAAAAAATAAGAACCAAGATGGATTATGTAAAGGTGCAAATTTCCAATGTTGAATGTCATTATATTGTATACCCTAAATGTACCAATAAAATTAATTTAAAAAATTCTCCAAAAAATACATTGCAACTCAGCAATATATACTAGGATTATTTGCCAATAAAAATTTTTAAAGATAAAAAATAATATAAGAAAAATTGTATTCATTTGTATAATTAAATTTTTGACAGGCTTTTTACAACTAGAACCTCATTTAATAAAATAAATGAGTTCAACTTACCAAAAGAGAGAACATTCAAAAATCAAATGAAAAAAATGTGGATAGAAAAGATATGCTGCTCAATCTATCTGTGAAATCTAAAATGAAAACTCTCTTTTTTTATGCATTCATGTCACCATAATAAGATCAGGGTTTTTATTTCAACATACCCACCTCAGTGCTGCATAGAGATTATAATGTATATATCTCCAATTCTGGGATCAATTATCTTACACTGGATTCCCCCAAGGAACAGATCATAAACAAGAATTCAAGTTGAAGAAATTTATTTGGGCAGTAAAAAAGGAAAGTTAAGAAAATTAGCAAACAGTGTTACTGATCCATTTTTACCAAGGGCAATGGCTCACTCTCCTCCAAAAACCTGGGCGGTATATGGAATCTGTCACAGAACTGTTTTAGCCACCCTTATGAACAGAAAGACCTCATTTGGACTTTTTCAGATACATCAGCAAGACTTCATCATCTTTAATAGCAGAATTTTGGCCTTTCTGTCTTGGTTATGTAGGAATCAAAAGTGGAAAACTATCTGAAAATTATGCCATGGGTATTAAGTTCTGGAATAGATACAAGAGACTGACTTCCAATGGCTTTGGGTATTAGTATCTTTCTGAAAAAGAACATATAAGAAATCTGGATACTTTAGTATACACATTAGAAATAGTCATTGTACACAGTGTAAATAACACAATGAATCTCTCCTGAGATATCAAAGACACATTGATTTGGATTATATTACAAAATTTGGTTAATTAGTGAATCATTTTTCAAGCACCTCAATATTTTGTACTATTTGATACTCAAAAAGTGGTTGCTGAATAGAGAAATACTGGCTCATTTTTCCCCATACACAAAAGAACAATTCATTAAATGATTATAGCTACCATTTGGTGAGTTTCTTCAGCCCAGTGAAATGGTCTGGGCAGAGGCAAGCTGCTCACTTCATGGTGAATAGGAAGCAGAGAGAAAAGGGGACAGCAGGGGAGGGAGGCACACCCTTCCAGTGGGTGAATCCGTTGATGAGCATAGCAAGCCCCTGATCCAATTACCTCCCAACACATGAGGTTTCTGAAAGATACCCTGGATCTAAATTATAACAAGCATATATTTAAATGAAAGGAATTTTTGCTCTATGAAGTTGAGGGGAAAAAGGCAAAATCCCTGAATGAGAGCACAGTGAGATGTATTAAGTTAATATTAATGTAGAAATTCCACTACATGGCATTTGAGACTATCAGTGTGTAGGAATTTGATATGATGAAGTTTAAAATACTCTCAAAGACACAATGTCATAGTTAAAAATGGAACATAATTACAAAAGATCTACAGCTCTAGTAAACATAATAAAAGAACTCAGTGTTTTATTACATGCATTGAGGACAAGAGCTAAATATTTTATATTTGAGATATTAGAATTATACAAACAATTTATATCTATAAGGTAGTATTCACTTTTCTGGATTTCTCATATATGAAAGTCAATTATAACTTAATGTGCATAGGATATCATATGATTTCATCTTTTTCTGAAATGGAGCTACAGAAATATAAGATGTGGGAGCATCTTGAAAGTTACTATTTCTCTTTTTAAAAATGGATTTCAAATCATAAATTCAATAAAACACTAAAGAATTCAAGTGTCTCCCGTCACTCTTAATGTAATTATCCAGCATGTTATTGCCCCAACCCAGTTTGATTGTAAGGATCAAGAGAGATGTTGAACCTCTACTAGGCACAAATATACCAGGTGAATGTTTTGGTAAACTATTTCAAATATACCACTTATATGCTCTCTTGTTTTCCAATTTGAAAACACGTTTTCTTTGACGTCTTCATTCTGAAGACAAAAACATTCTTCTGGGAAATAAAGCAATGGAATGAAATGCTTCTTTTAAGAAACAATGTTTGTTAGAACTGAGTGCCTAAATTCAAACTGAAGAGGTTGCCTCCCAGCATGCAAAAGTAAAATGTTTCTTAGGCATCATTGTTTTTAAAAACTGTAAGTCTTACCACAGCTTATCTTTTGATATCTTCATTTCCAATTCTGTTATAATATAGTCCTCTGGATTTTGCCACAAGGATACAAATGAAGTAACAATATAGCTTTAAATGACACATCAAAACCTCTTCAAAATGTTTCCATGTAACATAAATTAAAGAGATGGTGACAAAGCCATTAGACTGTAAACTATTTGAAGTCTTTATTTTAAATTTTATTTGACAAAACACTTCCTAGTGCAAAAGAAATAATAAACATTTGCTAAATAAATAAATGAATATGTAATAAATATTAGTACTATATAAAATACAATAACATGAATGCTGATAAGCAAGTCTAGGAACAGATTGAACACTCCTACTTTTATGGAACATTTTTTAATTAGGGGAATAAATACTACATGTGTATAATATGAGTTGATGAGTATGTGTGGAAGTTTGCAAGAGCTTAAAGTATAGAAATACCTCTAAGCTTTAGAAAGAAAAGGGAAGATGTACTTGGGGTAAACAGTGCCTAGAGAAAATGAATGTACTTGGGGAAAAGAATTGTTATAGAAGAATTATGCAAAAATTAAAAAGGTATAGTTTTAGAGATGGTGGAACATATTTTAGAGAACAAGGATACAAAGAAGCCTTAAAAATTTAAAAGTTAAAATTATAAGGTGAATATTTTAACTTAGAAAACTACAAACCTAACTTTGATGATTTTTTTCTTATAAATGATGTAAAATGTCAACTGATTTTGACAGAAACATTGTTCTCAACCTCTTCATTTGAAAGGCTATGATAGTATGGTCTCAGGTATCCACACTGCAGTAAGACTGGTGATTAGGATTCTATCCTTGCAGTCACCTTTTCTCAAAGATTAGGCATTCATTTTCTCTTACTTGAGAAATAGGCCTGAATAACATGTTCATTAGTACTAATGAATAATGACTTAATTGCTTCCTTATTTGCATCTAATCACATAAATTCTTTAGCGCATCCAATAATTTGAAATTGATACATTTGGAGGGGAGCTAAAATTTGTTCTTTTGATGAATTCAATCATGATTATTTATTATTTTTAGGATATTGTGGTTAGAAGAGAAAAATAAGTGTTCTCCAGTAATTAAGAGTACTAATATCATTCAGATAATTCATGTTGAAAAGCCATATATTTTAAATATTTATCTCAACCACTTATTAGGTGAGTTTTGTTATTAGTTATTTTTAGAAACCAGAATAGTTGGCTAGAATATTTTATGAAATAATAATAATCTTTTTTTTTAAGTTATAGAAAACTGCAACTGACCTGAACGAATCAAATATAAATATGCATAACTTATGTAAATAGAGCTACATTTGTATATACTAGTGTAGAAAATTAGCACTACAACCAGCCTGACTCTAAGCGCAGTCTATTCAGAGACTCAAGATTCCTCCCTCCAGGCTCTATCAGCAGCTTCATTTCCAGGGCAGCTGTTCTCCTAGTCGCAATAGCACAGGTTCTATTATATCTGCTTACCTTAAGGTACAACATTTATTCTTGTTTTATTACCAGAAATAGTTTTTTAAACATTTTTAACAAATATCCAAAGCACACAAACATGCTGCGTGTTACCTCAAGTGGACTGTGCAGCATTTCAATCAGTTAGTGAAGTTGATGGCATTAGGGTAGGCTGGTGGAGAGGGAAATATGGCGCCTGATTCGAGCAGTTCAGGGTACACCTTGAGTAAATAATGGAGTCCATTCCACCCAAAATGCGAGGCTGGGAATGAGAAAGGAAGGAATTCTAAAAGTAAAGAGTAGTTGATGTTAATATGCAGTGATTATAAAAGCAGTTGATGCAGAGGAAACAAAAGAATCTCCAAACAAACACAAAAGTTCATAAAGAGGTAAGGATGTAGCTCAGTGGAAGAGCACTTGCCTAAGTATATGTGACAACCTGGGATCATTCCTCAGTTCCAGAAAATTACATAAAAACTTGTAAGTTATTACTTTTAAGGTCAAATTTCTGGGCGTATCTAACAAGCTTTCTTAACAGTGGTAAAAATACAGCCTTTCATACAAGTTCTGAAGCTAAGTGTATTTTCTGTTGTATATATAGGAAATGGTATTATTTTAATAACATTGGGTAGTCTAAGAGGTCCCAACAGGGGACATTTACAAAGAGATACTTTTATTGACTAAGTAGAAATTTAGCCATGAAATTCAAGTGCTCAAAGGTTATTATTAGAAAGATTAGTGGCCAGTTGTTCTCAGTCTCCACAGAAGATGCAACCTGGGGCCATTCATTTAGGTGGAGCATAGGAACTTGCCTAAGCAAAAATTTTTTTTGTGAGTGGGATTATTAAATCTAGATGCATTGTCAAAGGAGGTTCTTGAATTTATCTGGAGCCCTCTATAAAACAATACTTCTTTTTTTTTTACTAATGTGATTCACAGAAATGCTGTTTAAAGTTTAAACTGCAGAGTTTTTAATAAATATTTAATAAGCATTGATTTTTTAAGGTTGATATTTTAAAATGGAAAACATCAGCTGTGAATAGAGTAAAATGAGACAAACCCTTTTCTAAGTAGACTTAAATCCCCAATTCCGCACTTGGACTACTAAATCAGCAAAATGTGATGATTATATTTTATATATACAGCAAATGTGTTTTAAAATATAGCTTCAAATCTTGTACTTAAATAGCTACTTCTTAAACAAAATCTATTCAGCATATAAACACCTTAGGTATAAGGCTTTTAGAACACGATAATAATTCATTCTGTGAAATTAAGACCAATAGTTTTTCTGGGGGCACAAAATCAACCATTTTTTAATTCTCTGCAATTTAAATCATATTTGCATATATTAGTCATATTAGAAGCTAAAATTCAATTCTGTTAGTCAGAGAACTTGTGTCAAGTGATTATTGGATATAACATTACTACTATTTCTCACAGTTATATATGTGTCCTATTGAGAAAGTAGCTCTAATATTAAGGAAAATGTAAAGGCAGTATATTGCAAATGGCAATCAAAAATCCATTAGAACCAATATATTTTTTCTTTTAGCTTTGTAATTGTTCCTCAATTCTCCCTTTATATTCTGCGAATGCATAAATGGTACCCTATAGCCAATACTTTTATTTTTACTTTGTGAAAAGGCCCACAATGGTAGTGAGTAATGATGCTCTTTTCTAACAGTTAAATCAGAGTATAGAAATAAAATCTTTAATTTACATGATTTATCAGTTTAAAATTATATTAAAATTTTGTTTTTAATTGTGTAAATTTGGGAATGTCTTCATAGTTATTAAGTAATATTGCTTCTCTTAAATGAATAATGAATTTTGTAACAGTGAAATGTATCTCTATGATGGGCTTAATTCTATTTTAAACAAAAAGAGAATGCCCTTTTGTTTAAGGCAGTTATATTGAGTCATAATAAATGAAAGGATTTTGGAAAGCAGGGAGAATTTTATGGCAAAATTGAATAAAAAGATGATAGGTTATCATCCTGCTGAAGGATACCTAGCAAGACACAATTTTTATGCATGCCTATATATATGTATATATATATAAATACATACAAATTCATTTTTCATGACTAATTCAGGTAAAGACTGTCATAGTAGTTAGATTCCAAATTCAAGATAAGCTATTTGGACTTCAAAGACTCTCAAAACTCTGAGCCTTGACCCATGATGCCAGCTATTTGTACATAGAGAAAATGGGACCATACAGTCGATACAAGATTACTAAATTATTTTCATTTCAAATTCATAAATATGAAGTTTTTAAGACTTTGATGATTAAAAAATGGTCTGAACAGCAAAAGCAACACTGTTTCTTTTGGTCTTTGGATGATTTAAAAATCATTTTATATAAACAACTTTGCATTCTTTGTTTTATGCTACCAGCTCTTCTTAAGTTTTACATATTTAATGGTTCATTTACATAGTAAATATAAATTTAGAAATTCTTTCATTAGCTTTTCCCCCCTTGCTTTGAAGAGCTGAATATTAGTTTCTGATGACTGAGAAATGTCTGGTACACTGTTGCCAAATTATCAAAGACACAAACCTTGGGCACGTTATTTCAATGTTGTCTTATACCATAGCTGAGAATATTAGCTTTCAAACCATTGTGCTGGATCACTTTGCCTAGGAATACCCAAATTCTGATGGAAACTAAGTGGTGGCAGTGTGATCTATCAGGAGTGCTCAAAATATCATAGAGCTGCTTCCACTGCTGAAAGTTCCCTTTCTTAGTCCTCTTTGATCAGGCTGCTAAAACTCTGAAGAGTAACGTGAATCATTCGGAAACCGCAGAGAGATAAAAAGGTTTATTTTCTGCCTTGTTAAAAAATTAAAGCCTAAGTATGGCAGCAGCATTATGAATTCTTTTACTGAGAAATAACCTAAAATGAAAAACAAAGAAGCATGTTTTGTCTCTTATGCAGTGATTTTCAAGTCCTCAAGGTTGAGAGAACTTTGGTAAATAAATCAAACTATTGCTTGTATAGGTCTGTTATTTTTTCTTAATTTCCTTACTAATATTTAACACCAGACTATGCTTTACATTAATTTAATTATATTAGTTACTCTGATAAATGCATATTAAAATATTATATTTTTAACTTATACTTACTGCAGCTTCTATTGAAAAAAGTTAAAAGTGGCTGTTTGAAAGTTAGGCAGATAACAATCACTGCTGGAAGAAATTCACAATCATGATTTTCTGTGATATCACTGATTTCATTTAAAAATGATTTGAAAAAATAATTATATTTTTCTCTTATGCCACTAAATTCTCCACACTAACTTTAATTTTTAACTAAATTCCCAGATTCCTGATGACTGAGGAAGCAGCAGGAGCAACAAGGAAAATATATGTCATGCATTAGACAGTTCTAGGAAAGCTACATTTAGCTTTATAGCTATAAATGGAACATACAGTGTTTGCATAATTTCTATGAGAAATCTTAGCACATGAATATGGTGCCAGCCTGCTGCTGAATCTTCAGTCAAAACACAATGTTGCACCTTCTCATCTAACAGCTTCCAGTGGGTTAATGAGCAATAGCAGTAGTTTTGTTTAAAGAAAGTTTACAAAAAAGCTACACATCTCCTATACAAATCTGAATTTTAGTTGTGAAAAACACAAATTTTGGTAACTCTTTTAAAAGCTATAATGTATGTGTGTGATGAGGTTCCCCTTTGCTTTGACAATAGAAAGAACATCTCTTATAAGCCAAGGGTTGAAATCAGTTTGGTAATATTGTCTTGAGAATGGAATAAACAGACATTAATAAAACATTTGCTTTTTTTCCCACTCTATGGCATATAGTAAAAGAAATAAACTTATATCTGTCTCAGAAAAGTAAATCTACCTTGGGTTGGTCATGTTCTTATAAGTAAGTAGAATTTACCTGACTCTGCATATAGATTCTTTAATTCAAATTTTCTCAGTGCCTTTATTATGGTGATATATCACATGGATCAAACAAATTTATAGTATTCAATTGATTCCAACATTTTTTGACTATGAACTTTCTCACTTCTAGAACCTCTATCAAAACATCTTGGAAAAGCTTTGATAAAGTCTTATACTAAAACTTTAGGGCATTTTGTCAAACAACCATATGGATCATTTTATATGTCTTTAAAGGTGTCTCATATTCAACAAGTAAAAATTAAATGCATTCTCTAACTCTAAAGATCTGCATTTTCTACATTATCAGTGGCATTACTTTTATCTGATTGCCTGAGCAAGAAATGTGGAGGTCACCATAGAAAAATCCCACTTTTTAGTCTTTCATATACAATTAATTGTCTTTTGTAAGACAAAATGAAGAGTCCCAATAGAAAAAGTCTGAATAAACTTAAGAAGAAGTCTTTGCTATTTTTTCAATCTTTGTATCCTTCCTAACCCCACGTGTTGAAACCTAACCACTAATGATGTAGTATTAGAACATGGAGCCTTTGAGAAGTAATTAGATAGTGAGGATGGAGCCCACTGAATGGGATTAGTGCCTTTATTTTTAAAGAGCCCCAGAGAGCTGTCTTGCTCCTTCAAATGTGTGAGAACAGAGGATTGTACAAACATTGTACAAGCATTGTACAAACAAGGAAAGGGGAACTCACCACCCCTGGATCAGCCAGCACATTGATTATAGACTTGATTATAGACTTCAGAGTAAATTTCTGTGGTACATAAACCAACCATCTTATGGTATTTTCTTACAGTGGCCCAAATAGATTAAGGTAGTTTTCCTGATGGCATTTAAAAGAATATGTGAACAACAGACTTGGTAAATTTAAAACCCTTTCGCCTTGATATGAATTATTAATTTTGTCTCTTTTAATTTGTTTTGAATTCTTTTTACTTATTTTAAGAGTTTCTTGGTACTGTTTTATGAAGAACATTAGAATAATTACTAAACATTTGTGATGATTTATACAGGTTCCATATAGGTTTTTAAGTAGAATTTTACAATAATGAGGAGTTGTTTCTATTGCTATATGTAAAATGGTTTTAATTGACTTCTCTACCAATTTACATATTCTTTTAGGGAATATGATATTTTATTTATTTCACTATTATTTTTGTTGTTTCTGTTTGGATGTAACAACATTTGCTACTCATCAGGCACTGTTTTAAATGATTGACAATATTATTTCAATTAATCCTTACAGAACTCTTTATATGGTTATTTTACAGATGAACAAAATGGATTCAGAGGAGATAAATCCATTGCAAATGCCATGGAAGCTTAAAAGCAGACCTGGGAGTCAAGCTTAGCAATTCTCTTTAGAAGTTGTGGTCTGAATCATTTTATTTATTTTTTAAAATCAATTTTATTGGTAAACTTTTAATATACATAGTGACCACATTCATCATAAGGAATTTGTATCTGTATATAACATATCTTTCAATCATTTCAGATGTTCATCTCTCTGCTTCAGTTTTGTCAACCAAAAATCTGATGACATCCAAATATTTTCAAATTTAAAAATTATAGTATTTTATTAGGGAACAATATTCCAATAGCTAGTAAATCTTCACATTTGGAAATATTTTTAAAATTGAAAGGAGGTTGGTTGTTTCCACTTTCTTAGGTTCTTTCTTTCCACTTGCTTAATTGTTTTTAGTTTTGATTCATCTTAACTTATGCCTGATTTAACAGGCCATTGTCAACCATTAGTGCTTGAGAGGAAGGAACCCCAAATCAGCCACCAAAGTTTGTCATTGATGAGAGAAAACTTTCTATGTTCTTCTGACTGAACTTCTAGAAAAGTTTACATTTTTCACCAGCATTTTATATAATATACTGGCCTGAAAATTCTCAAGTATCTCTTCAAAATTTTGAGAATTTACGTGGTATTTAGACCTAGTTAGAAAATAAAATTTTATGTGTGAAATATTAACTATAAAGCACAAAATTTAGTCACATATAAACATTGCAAGACAGACCCTGAAAAAAGTGTGATTTCAACTTTAATTCAGAGGAATTTGAATACTATATTTATGTGATCATCAGATATTTAAAGTACATTGTGTAAAATCCAGAATGTTACTATTTTTTACTAAATTTGCCACTTAACAAATCCATAGGTGCATATCAAGTTACATTTTTGTCTTAGGTTTCATACTAATATTCACATTAGTGACTTATTCTAATTTTTGTGATGTATTCAGAGATATGTGTTGCTTTGGTTGGGGCTATGACAGAAACAGAAATTGGTATTAAAAACTCCTGAATTTAGGTACAGTTTGTTTGGGAGAAAATATCAGAAGGAAAGTAGGGAAGTTAAAACGGAAAGAGAAGAATGCCAGTAGAAGGAGTTTTGTTAGTCCTATTACCACTGTTAGCAGCAGCAGCTTGATCCCTCAAGGAGCTCCTATACACAGTGAAGAAAATTACACAAAGAAATTTCAATAGAGGGGTAAAAATTGACCTATTCATCAAATCTTTGTCTATTAGTGGTTCAGGGCTAGTTCTGGGGTTATTACCTGTTTACCCTCTGCATAATTTAAATATTCATCTATGGCTAGGAAAGAAAGATGAAAGGAAGGAAGGAAAGAAGGAAAGAAGGAAGGAAGGAAGGGGAGGAAGGGGGAAGGAAAAAAAGGAAGGAAGTGTAGCAAGGAGGAAAGAATGAAGGAAAGAAGGAAGAAAGCTTGTCAGCTTTTAGGCATCCTTCTCTGTGTAGGAACAAAGTCAGGAAGATCTTGGGAGGCCATTGACAGTGAATGTGAATGAATCAAAAACTCAACAGCCCATGAGGAAAAAAAATCTTATCTGAACTGCCCTTAGCTGAGTAAAACAAAGCCTTACATGTGTCAACTGGCATATCTCCCCATCCAGTCCATGGGAGTCTCCAGTCATTGAAATGACTGACATTGGGCACCAGGACTTAAAAAAAAAAAGTGGGAACAAGTATCATCAAAAACCTTGCTGTCTTTGAAACCATAAGCCTCATATTTTGTCAAATTGGTACATAAATCTTTATTACAACTATTCAGTGAGTTACCCATTTATGAGTAATTCTGTAGGTGTCTGAATAAATCTTGACTTTTTCCTGTTAATCTATTGTCAGATAATGCACAGCTCTCTGACCATATGCACCTAGATTGTCAGAAGAAAAGTCCCACCCAAAGCTACTAAATACATAGACTGTGAATAAAAACAAACAAAATTAATGCATACAAGTAGAGACAAAGTTATACATTGACATATATATATATAAATATATATATATATATGTCCAAATTGCTCTAGCAAAACTAAAAGTATGTCATAAGTTAATCATGAGGTCTTTTAAAAAAAAAAAAAAAGAAATGTTGATGCAGACAGTCCCCAAAATATCCCATGCCTGTGTCTATTATCTAGTAAAAGGATAAGCTTGATAAACTGTCATGGAGCTTCCTAGATTGTCAAGTGCAAGGCCTGCACCAATTCCTACATTGAATCTTCATCAAAAGAAAAAAATACAAGCATGAGAAGTTCTCCAATTTAAAAAAAATTGGGACAAAAAATAATTAATTATTTTTAATTCTTAATATTTCCTAGAGACTACACAAAACCACTCCAAAAGAGGAAAGTAAACAAATAACCTTCTGGGGAGGCAGAGATCACAGTCTATTCAGGAAACTCAACCAAGAACTAATTTCTCTCCCACATTCCTTTAATACATGGGAGTAGCTTCCAAATGTAGTCTTTGTTTAAAAATATAAAGCAGAGAGATGAGAAATTGATAATTGTGTTCAAATATTTTATTAATTGAGAACTAAAATGACATAATATAGTCTAAGATTTTTCATTATAGAACATCTCTTAAAATCCTTAATTTGTAATGGAATCCATTATGAAAAGAAACACAAAGTAATTAGTTTAGAGTCTTGCCAGGAGAAGTGAGGTTCCTCTTCTCACCGATAATAAATTTCTTAAAATACCGTTGTCTGTAGGTGTGCAAGTGCCTTTTAATAGGCAGAGAAACTGAAAATAGTTTCAGAATTATGTTTGGGAAATATTATTCTTTGACATGGTCAGATTTAGAAATAGGTCAACATTTCTAAGCATGCAAGTGATAGAATCTATTAAGAGTACTATAGAGTTAGAAAATAAGTAAAGGTAAGATATTAGGTCCCCAAGGGAGCATAAAACATATCCATGCATTTGAAAAATTTATCTTTTACTTGCAGAAACCAATTTCCATAAAACATTGGAATAATTAGATATTACTGTATCAATCTGAAAGTTTATTTCAGTTTATTTCAGTTCTATATTCCTTTATTGATTACCTACTATATATAATTAAACTCTTTAAATTTCTCTTCAGCACCAACTCTGTGTCAGGGTCAGTGTTGGAAATTCAAACTGAAGACCATCTCATACCTGTGTGCATCAAGGTTTAGACTTGGGGCTTGGAAGCAAGGCCTAGGAAGACAAAAGACTGAACATCACTAATGCAGTAAAGTTCTTGAAGGCACAGTGGTGAAATAAATTGAATAACTGAGTAGATAGAATGAGATGAGAGGAACAATAATTTTGAAATCGCAGAGAATAACAATTAAGGGGTAAAGAGAAAAGGCATCTAAAAACAAGGATTCAAAGTAATCAGAGTATAAGACAGCCCACTGAGAATGTGATCACAAAAGTCCAGAAAAGAGTCAATTGTCAGATACTGTAGACAGTAAAGAATAAAAATGCTAAATATCCATTGCATTTGGGCATTGGAAGTTACTAGTTGATCAGGAGCAATTTTGATGGAGCTCTAGGTGTCAAAACAAGATTGCAGCAATTTGGAGAGTTATTATTGCAAGGCAAGAGTTTGATGCCATCAAGTATGGAATACTTGAAAAGGTATGGAAAAGAGTGTACTTTCTTGTGAAAGGAGCACTGTGACAGGGGGTTGTTGTGTGTCTCAGTTGCCTTTTCTAAATACATAAGTGACTGTTCCAGTAGAGGTAAGACTGAACAAGAGGCTAGAGAAAGTATCAATCAAATGTGGTGCTAGAGCAGATGAGGCATGGGATTGTATTCTAGTCAGCTACAAGCAGAATGGCAATATAAGAGCAGAGTTTCTGAAGAAAAACTTATCAGACACTCAAGGTCCTAAAGTATAATCCATCTTCTTCCCAAAGACTTTTCAAAACCTTCATGAGACACTCAGGAAGTCTCCAGTCATCAGAAACTTATTCAGCAGCATGAACAACTAATGTTTTCCTCAACTTGCAACCAAACTCAATATTCTTTTATTGAAGTATGCCTAGGACTGCATTGTTTGGAGTTGTGAAGATATGAGAGATACAACACTATCTGCAAAGTGTAAAATATTTTCTCCTTGGCTCTGTAAAATCTCGCTAACCCTTGATCTATATAACACAGCTTAGCACTAGCATAGCATCATGGAATGAACTTGATTTCTGGTGTCTGCTCTGTTTTTTATTGCTTCCATAGCTTTTGCACTAGATGTGATGTAAGGTTAATGAGAATGAGTGTCTCAGTGTTAGCTACATCCTACTTCTTATGTTCTTTCCAAAACAAAATGGAGTAGTTCTGAAACCCTGTGTCTTTGAGTAGAAAGCTATTTACCAAGAGTGTGGCTGACAATTTAGAAATTAAAATTACTAAACATTTACACATGCATAAAGTCAGAAAATTTGTTGAGCACCTAATATGTATCAGACATTGTTATTATCACAGAAGAAAATGAATAAATAATACATCAAATATCTGCCTTTATCTTTCCCAGTGGGTGAATATTTTCAATATCAGAAGGAGCCTCCAAGGAGGTAATATGTGTTGGGATGTTTAGGTATACTTGGTGAATACCTGGGAAAGAAGCATTCTCTCTATTTCTTTCCCTGAGTCCAGGAAAGAATGCTCTCTTTCTTTACACTTCCAATACATGTATGAAAGTAGACTGAAATGATAGACTCTGATCAATCAGCTCCAGGCAATAAAGCAAGATGACCAGAGCATCCCAATCTGAGAAGCAGTCTAGTACTGCAGTCATGCCTTCTACTAATTGTGGTCCAGCCATCCCTAAAAAAGTACATCAGATCCAACTCCTCTCTCCCTTAAAAGGAACTTACTATAATTAGGTGCTTAATTTTTAAATGCTTTAGAGGTATTAGTAAATGCACAGTATTAAGAGGATAAGACAAGTCTCGATAAATATATGAACACATTACAGTAGGATCATGATATAAATTTAAACATAACCCCACAAACTTCTTTTAGGCCCATTTTTGGACACTGTTCTCTGTTCACAGGCATCCTTCAATCTGACTCTATCACCATGGATACATTTTGCCTGTTACTATAGTTCATGATAATGGAATTATGCAATACATGCTATTTTGTCTCACTTTCCTTCCCCTCAATATATATTAAAAATATTCCTCATGTGCATATGGGTGGTTACTTTTTACACTATTAAGTAGTATTTCACTATGTGGATATTTTAGAGCTTTTAGAATTTACCTCCTTTAGCTGTATATTTGGCTTGTTTCATATTTGTTACTATCTTGCTGTAAAGATTTTTATGTCTCTTTGTGAGTATGTTTTTTCAGATTGAATAGTAACAATAAATGGTTTGGATCATGTATATTCAATTTTCTGATGAAATGTCAAAATGTTTCACATGTGAAGATACCATTTCACATGTCTTGCAACAATGTATGAAAGTTCATATTGTGTCACATCCTCACCAACATTTGGTGGAGCTTGTCATCCTAGTCAGGAGGAAGTTGATTTTTTTTAATTCATTACATTTATTGGTACATTTTATGTATACACTATGATGACATTCATCATTGGGAATTTTACATGATACATCTTGGTTCTTATTTTTTCCCCATTCCCGTGTTCTTTCAACTCCTCCACCCCTCCCTATTTGCAAAGACTTTGTTCCTGTTTTTTCCTTTTCTCATATTTTTTCCTTTCCATTCTTTCCTTTCCCCTACTCTCCTCATTCCCCCTTCCCCTTCCTCTTTGGAACTTTTCTTCCCATTTCATATTATCTGTTATTCATTTTGATCCTCATATGCACTATCCTGCTGCCTAATGATATTGAGAATATCTTTTGTTCTTATTATTTATTTGTGTATATCCTTTTGAAAAGTATCTAAATCACTTTTTCATTTTAATTGGGTGATTTGTTTTTATGTGTTCTTTCTGATTTGTATAAGTTTTAACATATTCTAGAAAAAAAAGTTTGGCAGATATAGGAATTACAAATAATGTCTTCCATGCTGTGGTTGGAATATATATTTATATA
>NW_004624932.1:919446-939323 GCF_000247695.1 Heterocephalus glaber | reverse complement strand
TGAAATTATAAGAAAACATTTTTCATGTTTTCCCTAGTTTCAACTCCCGGAAAATGACATCTATGTTTCTATCTTTCTGCTTCTTCTAACTGGAAATCCCAGAAAAGATTATCATTTTATAGCTATCTTCATTTTATATATAATAGTTTTAATATTATATGCTAATTGCTCTAATCTACCTCTCAGTTGAAGGAAAAAAAGTGGACATTATTTGTGACCTAGGGGCTCTGTTATTTTTTAAGAAAGAAAATTTACTATTTACTATCATACTTCCAAACCAATTGAAATAAAATGCCTTTATAAAGTGTTGCAATAATTTGGAAAGAAGGAGAGAGAGAGGGAGAGACAGTGAGAGAGAGGCACATACCACAAGCAGTTCCACGTGTCAAGGCTGAAGTGAGGGAGGGATTATTTTCCTAAAATACTGGTTACTTCTCTAGTGTCTAAGATTTTTTCTTAAGAGAGTAATTCATGCAAGCAGTAATTGCTGAGTTATAAAAAATAACAACAATAGCAAAAATATTTAACACATCAAATATAGGGGAATTCTGGAAAGAACAAAAACAACTCTAAATTGTAAGCCAAACAGCTAAAGAGTGCCTTCAGATTCATACACCCTGAATACTTTGAGTCTTTAAATTGAACTATTGTCATGAAGAAGAACAGGGAGGCTGACTCACACATTCAGAAAAAAACAAAAAACAAAAAACAAAAACCGGTCTGGTCTTCTCTAAGTACTTATGCCATTAGAGTGTGAAAGAGAATAAAATTGGAGGGACAGAGTTTAAAATCAGTTTCTGCCCAGTACTAAAAGAAGATGCAATGATTATTTTAGATTCTGATCAGTTAGATTTATGATTTTTTCCTTGCTTGACTGGGGCTACTAAAGATGGAATGTAATTGTAAAATAGTGGGAACTGAGCAGAAGAAGTCATCTCTTTTGCCCAATTCTGAACACATGACCATGATTTCAAACTTTTGAGCACGTCATCAAGCCTCATGTCTTGATCACTTTTTTGTTGCCGAGCTACAATACCCAACACAAATCTTACAGGAGGAAAGGTTTACTTTGGCTCCCAGTTTCTATTCACAGTCACAGGCTCCAAGGCAGAAATAGCAGGACAGAGGGTCAAAGTGAACAAAAGTTGCACACATCATGGCAGCCAGGAAGCAGAGACCACAAAGAGAGGAGCAGACAGGGAGAATTAGCCTTCTAGGTTATACCCCTAGTGTCCTACCTTTTCCACTTTCTAACAGCACATTTAGCAATAAACTTCATGAGTGAATTAATCCATTTCTAACTATAGTGCCCATGACTCAATCACCTTCCAAAAGTCCCACCTCTGAATACGTGACGTTTTTGAAGACAGTCTAGATCTAAATTGCAACATTATGTCCCTGGCATTTTTTTTAATGCAAACTTTTTAGCTTCAGTACAACCTCACTCTCTGTGGCCCCATCTTCACAGGAGCTTCCATTCTGGCAAAATGGAAAACTTTTAAAATGCATTTTTCTGATTCTCACTGGAAACCTGGATGAAAGCATTCAGAAGTTCTCATGCCACAGCCTGATTGTTGTGCTGCCTTGAAATTTCTTCTTGTAGATTAATTATTCTTTGACCATAGTATTAAATATTCTTCCACCAGATTAATTATTCTGCTACCACCTTAATCTCAGTCTCTCACAAAATCTGAGGACATGGACGAAAATGGAGAAATTTTTTTTTCCAGAGCATTACACACACGGTCTCACGCCCAGCTGCCAATGGAGTCCTTGTTCCCAACTGACACTCTTGAGCCTGGCCCTTACTATGCCCATTTCTACTAGCATTCTGGCCTTTTGAGCTCCAATCAGACTCTCATCAAGCTTGCCTTACAGTATTCTAGGGCTTCTTTAGCCAGCATGTCCAAAATTTTCCAAATTCCTCTTACAAGACAGTTCCAAGGGCTTCTGAATAACATGGTCAGGAATAGTCATGGCTCCATCACTTTGATACCAAAATCTATCATAGTCAGTTTTCATCACTGAGACACAACACCAGATATCCACAACTCTTAAAGGAAGAGAAGTTTATTTTGACTTATACTTACAGTCCATGGTCAGCTGGCTCCAAGGCAGAAACAGTATGGTAGAGGGGCATGACAGGAAGAAAAGCTGCTTATATCATGGCTACCAGGAAATGATAGGCATGAAGGGAGAAGCCAGGGAGGGAAATACATCCTTCTAGGTCATGCCCAAGAGACTCACCTTTTTTGATGAGAACCTATCTTGTAGCAGCACATTTAACCATAAACTCACCAGTGAATTAATTCATTCATCAGTATAGTGCTCCCATGACCCAGTCATCTCCCAAAAGATCCAACTCTATACATGAGGCTTTGGTGAGACATTCTATATCTAAACAAGAACATCTCAATTTTCTTACTTTTCTTGCATTTAATTTTTATTTAAACTATACACTTAGAGTCATAAATCTAAATGGAATTGGAATGCTAATAAAACAGTATCATCTTCTTCCTCACCTCTGACAGACTCTCTCATGAACCACACTAGCCAGGCTCCTGTAAACCTGCTTCTTAAACAGTCCTTTTATCTTTGCTCATAAAGAATACGTACTAACCTAGTTTCTCACCACACCCCTGGGATAAGAACAGCCCCCCTTAAAGTTTCTGGCTGGAAAATGGCTGCCAAAAGAATTGATTATTTGTTCCAGACAATACCTGAAGATAGAGCCCTGGTCTTCCAGGCTCTGTGAGAGCATAAGTGTGTGACTTCTATAAGTGCAAAATACCAAATAGAGAAAGTTTCGATGTCTGTAAAGCACCTCTTGTGCTGTATGTAATTTTTACTTTCCGTTCTTTCAAGTCTGTTTAGAATATCCAGTCATTTCTGTACAAATCACAGTTGAGTGCAGTTCCTGCTGGACTCGTTTCCCTATTGTAATTGTGAATTAGTGATTTGAAAATTTGTCCTTACTACTCTAGTGCCTGGCTGTGTTTTTCTTTGACACCTCTCTTCACAATAAATTGTAATTTCTACACTCCAGAGAAAACTATTTTCAATTTTACTACCTGTTTATCATTGTACTTACTTCCATTTCCCTCAGTATTTGCTCATATTGATGTTTCTCAATGTATAAGTTTTAGCTGTTGTCTTTTGACTGTTACAAGGCCTGATGTGGGATTAGCCCAGGTACATAGAGCTCCTATTTTTTTCTCACAGGCATCCATATGCACCCTTATCCTTCCTTACAATTTTGTAAATGTGTAGGATTAATACACAATCAGGTTAAGTAAATAATCTGTGTTTACATTCTCATATCTGGGTAAATATTGTTTTCAACTGAAGTATATGCATTTCATAATTAAATTTCCATTCCACAACTTATTTTATTTGCAGTTAATAACTATCTTTTTTTAATTCATAAAGTTTATTGGTACATTTTAGATTTACAATATGATGACATTCATCATTGGGAATTTGTACCTTTTCATGATGTATCTTGGGTCTTACTTTTTCCCTATTCCCCTACCCTTCCTACAACCCCTCCTCCCCTCCCTATTTACAAAGACTTTGTTTCCATTTTTTCCTTTTCTCATATTTATTTCTTTCCCTTCTTTCCTTTCCCCTACCCTTCATGCTTCCCCTCTCCTTTGGACCTTTCCTTCCTATTTCACACTATCTATTATACATTTTAATCCTCATTTGCATTTTCTGTTTCTGTCCATAGTGAAAGACATGATTAATAAGTCTAGAACAGACACAGATAAAAAAGTAGAGGAGCTCAGGAACGTGATTGAATCCCAGCATAGGAAAGAAATGGAATCTGTAAAACAGATTCAAACAGATTTTCAGGAGATTAAAAACTCCATTAAAAGTTTACACAGCAGAATGAACCAATGTGAGTACAGAATATCAGATTATAGAAGACAGGATTGCGATTAGTGACCAGGAAAAGAAAGATTTCTTAACAATAGCAAGGGACTATGAAAAATAACTGTCTTTAAATAATTTGCCTAGTTTGTATGTACTTATCATTAATTTGCTCCCAAACTCTTAGATCATAAATCTCCCCCAAAATATAAAAATTAGTTTGGCATTTGTTCTGGTGGTATGTATCTTTGGAACAGTTCATTTTCTGTTGTTATTAGTATTGATATGTTCTAAGATGATATGAGAATTTGATTCTCTCCTTTATCAGACATTTTATGTCTGAATACTTGCGCTCTACATTCTTAGACTTTATCTCCTTTTAATGAACCATTTCCTGCAACTGCTTCTTTAAAAATGTTCTAAGGAAGTATGTTCTGCGATGTCCACAGTAGCATCACTGCCTGATTAATTTTAATGAGAGTTTGCCTCAGTAGTTCACCTATCTGTTTAAAAATCAAATGATTTTTCTTTTTCTCTCTTTGATTTTTGGTGTAGTCATTATATTTTCATTTAAGTTACTTTCTAAAACATATTTTCTTGTTTTAGATTTTCTCTTGTAGCCAGGTAAATGCATGTTTCAAAAGTACTTTTTTCTTTTCTCTTATCAAATTTTTGCAATACATCATGATTACGTTTATCACGGGGAATTGAAACATGTACATAACATGTCTAAATTCTTTTCTTCATCCCCTACTCCTTCCCTCCCTCCTTGCTCCTTCCAACTCTTGTTCCCTTTCCCATCAAAAATATTTTGTATAGTCTCTATTCTCTATTATTTATGTGAAGAATAAAACAGAGTAGTTTTATTTTGCTTTATTAAATAGAAATTCAAAATCCTTTTACCTACCGACTCACAGACATTTGTGTTTTAATTAGGTTAATCTGCTATTTCTAATCAAAACATTACTGTTACACTTTTAGTCTTGTATCAGGCATTTTTCTTTGAGAATAGTGTTGAATTTTAAAACATTTTTCAATATGCTTCACAATGACTTTAACTCACATGTGCTTTAAAGATTGTAATTTAATATTTACTTCAAATTTACTGAAATGCAAATTCTCGAGTTCTTATTTTCCCTTAATCCATCAGCTGAACAGTCTTTTGTTTCCATGTATTGAAGAGTTTAATTCTAACCAAATAATCTGCAGGGCTGACTTCTAAATATAAAGCTCCGTGCCAATTAATCTTGTCAGCTTGACTGAATGAAGAGACTGGGCGCGACAGTGGGATCTCAGGATACTCAGACCCTGCTTGGGTTGGCACATTGAGGAGCTCCTCACCGAGGAGACTGTGAGGAGGTGGGGCCTGGCTGCAGGAAGTGGAGCGTGGGGTAGGACCCTGAGGACTGTCTCTGCCAATTCCCTTGTTCTGTTTTTCCCAGATGGAGGAGTCGCTCAGCTTCTATTGTCATAATGTTTCTACCCGAATCCAGGTGACTGTGTACTGAAACCTCTGAAACTGTAGACTAGAGTAAATCACTCTTTTAAGTTGCTGGTGTCAGGAATTTTGTGCCAGCAACAGGAAAACGGACCAATACAATTCTGTGGGATTGTAGATAGCTCTGTCGGAACTTCCATGTTGCGATGACCAGACTCTTTGGTCCACGTTTTTGCAGGGAGACCATGTGCTGGAAATGAACCCAGGACCTTTGTATTGAACTGTATCACCCATATTATATTCATATATAATACAAATGCTTTTATTTTTCATTTTGAGACAGGGTCTCAATAAGTTGCTAAATTGTCCCAATGAGGCTCAAACTTGCAACCCTCCAGCCTCAGCCATCCAGAGGGCTGGGGTGACAGGTTTGCAACACCACACTCAGCAATGATTTGTCCTCCTTATTGTTGGATTTTTACTCTGTTGTTGTTTTTATAAATAAAACACAATTTTATAGGATACAACTTTCCTGGGTGGTGATCACAGTTCATCTTGTCCATCTTCTCCACTGTGCTCCAGCATCAATGAACCCATGAATGCATGACCTTCCTTAGCTGCAGCACTCTCAGTACTGAAGCAGTCCTACACTGGGCTTATATACATATATGAGATGATAATAGTAGGGAACATTCAAACAGTCAAAAGCTGAGCTCATGGGCAGAATGTGGAGGCTAAAAGTAACCATGGAGAGACGATGCCTGTATTTGAAACTTGGTTACATTGACAATAAGTTCTCTGACCCTGTTCAAATTACTTAAATTCAGTTTAACTCATTTTCCTTAATTATAAAATTAAGATTAAAAATAGCACCAATGTTGGGGCAGTGGAAATAATTCAATACATGTAAAGTAATTAACCGAACACTTGCAATATATTAAGCTGTATATAAATATCTCACCAGAATGTAGGCTCTATGAAAGCAGAGATAATTGTCTATTTAAACACTGATGCCCTAATTCTTGGAATAAGACTTAATACAAAGTAATTGTCTGATACATGTTTTTGAATAAGTGAATAAATGCTGCCTGTTTTCATTAACACTATTATTAGTGCTGCTATTTTTTATTATTGCAAAGAAAATGCCAATTTATTATTCTTGTTTAGATAAATTTTTCTTTTTGATATTATGAAGTACATGTAATTTTTATTTATTTTTAGAGTAAAAAATAAGATCATTATGAAAATATGGTGGAATTTATTACACAGTTTTAGCCAAGAGGGTAAAGGATCTTTCAAGTTGTATGCATAAACCTTTCTTTAGTTAGGAAGACCTAGTATGTTATGTGTTCCCTTATTTGTTAGAGCCAATTATTTATTATGCCCCATATGTTTTTTTATTAAGAGTGATGCTTTCTTTTAAATAGCATTTTAAAATATTAGAATAGTTTTAGATTTAGAAAAAAGTTGCTAAGATAGTACAAAGTCTGATATATTCCTCAAAAAATTCACCCATGGTTACTATCTTTCATTACAGAGGTACATTTATCACAACTACAGAACTAGATATGGTACATTACTATTATTTAAACTCTGTACTTTCTTTAAATTTTACTACCTTTTTTAATATCCTTTTGCTGTTCTGATATTTCAACAATAACATCACATTTCATTTAGTTATTGTATCTCCTTCGCCTCCAGTGTTTTTTGAGAGTTTCTCAGATTTTCTTTGTTTTAATTACTTTAAATGAGGAGTTCTTGTTGGTATAAAAATTAACATCCTACACTTTAGGCATGTCTGATATTTTTCTCATGGTTCTCATCTTTAGACTGGTTGTATGTTTTGGAGGAGAAGATCATTTGAGAAAGGAAAACCGTTCTCCTCAAATGCTAGCAACGGGACTGCTGGTCAGCTTTTTTATCATTGGGAAAAACTACTGAAAAATAACTTAAAGAAGCAAAGGTTTATTTTGGTTCATGGCTTCAAAGGCTTCCTCCCATGGTTCGCTGGCTTGATTTTTTCCAGGCCTAAAATGAGGCAGGCAGAGCCTCATGGTACCAGCATGGTAGAGCAATGTTGCTCAACTCAGGACAACCAGGAGACTTACTTCCTCCAACTGGGCCAGCCTGCTCAGAGTCCATTTAGCTATGAATTCATTGGCAGATAACCCTTTGATCATGTTAGCACTCTCATGATTCAGTGATTTCTCTGGGCCCCACCTCTGAACATTGCAGCATGGAGGATCAAACCCTCAATTCATGTCCCTTTTGGGGGACAATTTATAGTCTACATCACAACAAGGACTTAACTGCTGCTGATGGTAACCTGGCTGAGATACTGTGATCAGTCTTCTACATTTTAGAATTTATTCTCCTTTTTCATTTTCTACTCTTTGGAAACAAGTCACTAAACATAGCCCTTACTAAAGGGATGTAGAGGTCAGAACACCCTTGTAAAGTGGGGAGTATTTGCATAAATTATTTGTCATTTTTCTGTATTGGAGATGTCTCTTCTCTCCATTAGTTTATTAATTCAATCATTTGTTTAATTAATTTTGTTTAATTAATTTTGTTTAATTAATTTGTTTAATTAATTTAATCTGTTTGTACCTAAGAAAGTTACTTTATAATTTAGGTTGAACTTCAATTTTGTTTAACAATATTTGCTCAGATTATTTTACCTTGACCTTTTGGGATCTCTTTCAGCTTTATTTCTGTATTCCTTTGATATGCCCCATAATTTTGCTTTTTGATCCCTTCCTTATACTTTTGCACTACAGATAGATTCTGAGAACATAACTTGAACTACTGCCTCTGATACTGTACCTAAAACCTATCCAACTGCCATAGATAGGAATTCCATAGGAGAAAAATAATACAGGATTTTGAAGTCTTTTTGATTTGAGGAAACAAGGAGCCCAATGAGCTCTTTCAGTTCCAAAGGGATCCAGGCCTGAAAAACCTTTGGCTTTAGTAAAGAGCAGCATGTAATAATAGCAAAGTTGGTTTTGTTCCACCAATCTCAGAGGAAACGCATGGGCATGTAGGAATACCTAAACCATTCCCAACCCCTAAAGTCACAAAAGCACTCTCACTTTCTACTTCAGGAATGTGAAGAACACAGAGGTCTTCTACAAAGTACAGAGAGTTTCTAAATCTATCTACCCCAAGCGAGAGCACTGCTCTCCACAAGGTATGGAGGGCCAGAGCTTAAAGTGCCCTAATATCCTGGCCTAAGGATAAGGGCAAGCAGGATGATAATACAGAAAAAGAAATAACAGTGTACTGTGAAATCTGACTAAAGAATTGGAGGATGCAATAGAAGGAAGGAATCTTTTAGAGAAATAAGATGATTGGAAGAATCAGTAAACAGAAATAACACATAAGTAATAACATATGCTCATAATCTCCAATTAATAGCATATTAACATCAAAATAACAACTAGAAAACCAAGATACGAGAAGAATAAAACTTTAAAAATAGAATACTATAATTATAACTTATAAAGCAAGCACTAAAGAATTGATGAATTATTGGGTTCTCAGTCAGATCAGTGATACAGAAATAGGTGCCAAAGTATAAACAGACAAGATTCATGAAAAGAAATACTTGGAGAAACTCTTTACTTTACTTTGAGTCCATACCTCATCTTCAAAATGAGTAAAATTAAATGGTATAAACTTACTGCTAAAACAACTGAGGAATACTTCCATAAGGCCATCGGTGAAGCTTTTAGTATGCACTATGCATATGAGAGACAAACGGACAAAGCCTTACCCATATTGGGGAAAGAGGAAAAGAGTTGTGGTTATACCCTAAATTAAGATAGTTTGTGAAAATATCTCAAAGCCCATTTGGAAAAGTCACCCAAACAAAAAAAAGGAACAAAGCTGGAAAATGAAGTTTTGGGAGGGCCCATTCAGGAATCAACTAGTGGTATGTAAGGACCACATAAGAAGAAGCTGGAACTTAATTTTGGATTTACAGAATCTGATAAATCACAGAGATTGTGTGTATTAGAGATACATATTTGTAAGTCAAATACTGTAGAAAGGAAAGTTTTAAAGAAAACTTCACCAATATTTTATGAAAAAATAAGTTTTTTTAATGTTTTAATGACAAAAATATTAATCTACTCAAAGAACTGCCTAGAAGATTAAGTGAGAAAAATCTCTCACAACAAATAAGTATGAAGTGAGGGAAATCAGAAGACAGAGGCTTTAAAATGTAGAGTATATTCAGAAGATCAAAGTTGGATCTGATATAAATTCAAGTGAAAGAGGGAGGAGGAAGAAAGATAAATGTAAGTAAAGTGCAAAATTTTTTATATGAAATTTAAAGACAAAAATTTAAAAATTCACAGTAGATTAATGATGTAGAGGAAAAGGTGAAAAAGTATAATTATTTGAATTTTGTAACTAACAAAAATGAGAATAATTTACATTCAACAAAATTAATATCTGGGTATAAAAATATTAAAAATGGAAGAATAGCAATTATATATTAAGCTTTACGTTAAAAGCTTTCTTAACAGAATGGTTCAGTCCTTCATAAAATAGAAGTTTTAGAATACCTCAAAATGTAGCTATTTTGCTCACAAAAGATCCATAAATGAAGACAAAAGATAAAAAATAATTTAGAACTTTTCCCATATATATTATATAAAGTTCTCCTTAAAAAGTGTTCCTATCAATAATGTTAAGAAGAAAACAATAGATTATTAAAATGTCAAATAACAGAAATGGTAAATTCATAGATGAACAACTAAAAATGGCAAAAGAAGATACTTTAATAATATTCTTTACTTTGCAAGTAGTCAGAGAAAATACAAGCCAAGTTCATAAAGAAGTACTAACTTCATTCATCAATCTGGAAAAAAGAAATTGAAAAGAAAAGGAAAGAAAGTATGCCTGGTATGTGGATAGGTAGGAAAATAAGTGACTCTCATGTAGTATTAATGGGATAGTTTGGAAATTATTCTGGCAATAGAATTTAAAAATATGTGCATATATGTAAATATATACAAGAATACATAAATATGTATGGACACACATATATATTCATATTTATACTGAGAAAAAGCCCTTAATAAGCAGGAACAAATGCATGTATGCATATATAATGAATATGCACCTATGCATACATATTTATTTAAATATATGAATGAAAATTTATTAGTCATAATTTAATGTAGCACAAGCTATGAACACATCTAATTCTTTTATCCCTATCTTTAAGCATGCTCTATTGGATTCTGTTGTTTACTTGTCAAACTTTTAGAAAGATGTCAGTCTTTTAGTCATATTAAGTTACAAGAAAACTACAACTATCTTCTAGGTAGCAAAGTCCTGTCCATTTTAAAATGTTTGAACTTTCCTTAGATCTATGCTGATCCTCTGTTCTGGGACCTACAATGGTGTATTAACCTCTCTTTTCTCTCTTTCCTTTCCCCTCCCTTCTTTTGCTCTCTTCAATGGGAAATGATGGCAAAAAGAATGTTAGGAAAACTTGGGGAGAGTTTTGTAGCCAGTGCTTTGCAACTCAGCCTTCAGCACCTTTTGTGTGGCAGATTTGCAAATGCTCACCTTCTATAGAATACACCTGAGAGTCCTTCTGTGAGTGGAGCTGTGGCATTTTTCAGTATAAATTTGAGGCCATGCTCTCCATAACTACAGATTTCTCCCACATTTGCACTCTGCTACCCATTACTACTGGGATCTCTCACACTACAAGGCTGGTTTTAAAGTGGCTCAGGCTCATTTGGTCCTTCGGATTTAGTGTGTCCTTTGGGTTGGGAATCTTACGTATTCATGAAATAGCAACAGGTAGGAGTGCAGGTTGCAACACTACTACTCTTACCACATTCCCTCTGGATTGTTCCAGTTCACATCTTGTCTTCAAAATTCTCAAGGTGAATACCAGAAACCACTGGCCATGGTCTCATATTCCCTAAAACTTGCAGAGATTCTAGTTTTCCAAAATCATCATCACCATATATCATGTCATTGCTCACACCAGGTTGGGCACATATGCTTTGTTAAAAAGCAAGAATCCAGCCACCATGAAGGATGTTGTTTTCCCTTTTGGGGTTGCAGTAATTTTAGAATTGCTGTCATTTGGCTTATTGGGAAGAATAGTTCCAAGGAGGACAGAAGATAAAAAGTCATAATACTTCCCATCCTCACCAGGATTCCCTCAAATTTTAGTTTTTAACTTTCTTTTAATATTAAATATTTTAGGGTTGTGGACCAAATATACAAGGCCTGTTACCTTTTGTCAAATCTTTATGGAAGCATATGGAATTTCCTGTATTATCTCTAAAGCATGTGAGTGCACTTAAACCTGGTGTGGTGGGACACACTTGTAATCCTGGCAGTTGGGAGGATGAGGCAGGAGGATTGCAGTGACTTCAGGGCCAGCCGGGGCTACTTAGTAAATTCAAGGCCAGCCTGAACTTTGTAGTGTAGCCCTGTCACACACACAAAATAAACCCCAATAAATACATAAATAAAAATAATTAAAACATGTGAGCACACTTGAATCGTGATTCTTCAGTTTTAGGACCTAAACCAAAAAGTGAACACCTAAGAAAAATCTCATTCCATATTTAATAATATCATATAGGTTTTGAGTCATTACTTGGGTTAAATGAAAATAGTTCAGGACATTCAGTTCTTGGTTAGCTGCTTCCAAGGCAGAAATATCATGGCAGAAGCATGTGGAGGAGCTAAGCTGCTCAGTTCAAGGAGGGCAGGAAGGAGCTGAGGAGCAGAGTCAGAGAGGATCAGGCAGGGGACCATATGTGTTACCCACGGTCACGCCTCCCTGATGCAGGAGGACACACCCCGGAGTGTGACTGACTGCTCAGCTCAGTGTGTCTTAATCCAAAGATGAGACATTATTGTTAACAATCACAGCAGTGTGGTAAAAGACAAAAGAGAATCCAGAAATCTTTTGAATTTCCAAAATTGAGGCATAATTGCCTAATTATAATTTGTTATGGTTCAGATCTAAATTGCCGCACAAAGCCTCAAGTGTTTGAAGGTGACTGGGTTACAGGGACATTACAGCTGACTTGCTTTTAGGAGGTGAGGTCTGGTTGGAAGAAGTAGGTCACTGTGGACATAACCCGGAAGTGTTTATCTCCCTTCCCAGATCTTCCCTTGACTCTGCTTTCTGGATGCAATGAGATAAAGGGCTTTCCTAGGCCCAGCCCCTTCCACCCTGCTGTTCGGCCTTGGACCTAGCTGACTATGGACTGAAACCTCTAAAAGCTGTGAGCCAAAATAAACCTTTGCCCCTTAAGCTGTGAGTGTTATGAATTTTGGCCCAGGAG
This sequence comes from Heterocephalus glaber, assembly GCF_000247695.1. Next base: position 926,675 of record NW_004624932.1, on the reverse strand, counting down.
CCAAGGAAGTGACTATGACATGATTCGTGAGGAGGAAATATGCTATTAAAATAATGTATGCCTACATCTGTAAGCCTAAAGGGAACTTTACAATGCATTTGAAATGAAAATAAAAAGATACAAAAATATTTGGATTGTGGTCTCATTTAAAAAAAAGACACAGGAAAAATAAAAAGAGGATCTCCTTCAATAAGAAAATAAATATGCATGGTATTTGTTAGCAAAGAATAAATTTAAGCTTCTTTCTATGACACTACAGATACACAAACATTTGCTCAATAAAAACACAGGCTAGAAGGCAAAAGGGATAAATGAAAACAATAATTTGATTTTGATTTGAGATTGTCACCAATTTTCACTTGGAGTTTTGCTAATTTTAATATAGCTCCTTCAGTAAAGTAATTGAAGAAAAATGCCTGGGGTTTGTTTTGTATAAATATCTATTTCTCAGGTTTTCTTTCAGCTATAATTTCTCATAAAAAATTTTTCCTTTAGCACTTTAAATTGAAGTACTTTGTCCTCCCTCTACACTATTATTGCAATTATGTCCTGCATAGTCAGTGCAGCAATTAAAACAATTAATCATCTACTGCCTCACCTTACAACTTTTTTCTTGACCTACATACATTTTAATTGTTACTGATATTTAAATATTTGGCATATTACCCAATTAGATTTGAATTCCTTGTGGTTGGAGAGGCCCTCCAATAAATCTTGGGTTTTCTCAAATTATCCATCACTTTCCTTTGTATGTACACATGGCCTCAATAAAAATTGTGGAATAAATTCAAGAGGAGGGCTTTTTGACTTAAAGAGGGCAACTGATTTAATTTCCCATACTATTCCTTCATCCAGCAAATATTGATCAAATACTCCTGCAAGCATTGGTGCTATTGAATAGAGAAATTGTAACATATTCCTGGATTGGAATAGAAAACAATATAACAGTTATTTATATAAACACTAAAGAATAATTAAGGCAAAGTAAGGGGGAGAAAAAAAGATCAAATTGATTTCTATTTTAATAGTGGTAAGAGCAGGTAATTTTGGTAACATTGGTGCAAAGACCTGAATGCTGTGAGGGAGAAATCATGTGATAACAGAGATTATTTCAAACAGAATGAATAATAGTGGTCATGCTCTAGGAAAGGAAGTACCTGTGTAGCTTAAGTAAGTACAAGGAAGAGAAAGAGTGGTAGAGAGAGAGGTTAAGCAGGTAGCCAAAGGCCAGATCAGATACCTGCTTCTAGGATTTGGGATTTTATCTTAAATATGCTAGGAAACATTGAGAATATTTTGATAAGTGAAGTCATTCTTCTAGTTGCTGTTGAGAATAGATTGTAAAGGCTCAAGAAAAGAAACAGGAAGGAGAGTGGCTTAGTCTGTTGTTTTGTGCTGCTCATGAAGGGCAGAGATTTCTATTTACTGTTCTGGTGGCTGGAAAGGCCAAGCTAAAAAGACCTGCATTTGTAGGGGCCCTCTCACGCACCTCCTCCCATTTTGGGAAGTGAAAAGGTAAGAAAGCACAGTACACGTGTGTGTGTGGGAGTCGGCACAGAACACACCCTCCACAAAGATGCCCCTCCTGAGATGAACAGGCCACTTCCATAATGAGGGCATTAGTCTATGAACTGGGGAAGAACTCACAACCTAACCACCTTCTACAGTTTCCAACTCTCAAAGCTATTTGGTTGGGGATTAAGTTTCCAATAAAAATTTTGAGGGTGCATTCAAAACATGGCAAAGGGAACACTACTATGGTGAATAGGCAAGAAACAGCAATAAAATGAACTACCAGTGGGAGTAGTAAGAAATAATCAGAACTTCAGTATTTTTAGAAAAGATTTGTTGATATACTTCATGTACCTTATTAAAAGAAAAGGCTAAAAAATCAGATTTAAATCTAGCTTTGAAAGCTGGATAATTGATATTATTATTTAATGATAGGGAACATCCAGAGAGAATAAATTTGGCATACAAAATGTGTAATTTTATTTAGAACATCATATGTTTTAGAGGAATCATAAAGAGTAGTACTAGTTAAACTTTACACTAACACATAACTATAAAATAACAGGAAATTAGCTCAACTGACATTTATTTACTTTTGCTATTATAATGTAATCTATATTGGTGATGGTGAAGGGACAAAGAGGGCATTCAGCCCTTGAGTTTCTTATTCTTTTCTCTTCTCCTCTCAAGAAATTCAGTTATAAATACCTTAGTTTTCTGAACAAGGTCAGCATTTACTCCAGAGAGAGAGAGGAGCTATAGTGACCTAGATCCAACCAGACCTCATGTAGAGCAAGGAGGGTGTCATTTCAGAAAGACATCCCGGCACAGGGGGTCAGAAGCCACGTGCAGTGAGGAGGACATCCTTGGGGTGGCACCATTTTGTAGGGGTTATGGGAGCCATAGCTAGTGGGAGAGACATCCACAGAGCAGAGCAGAAGTCCTTGAGATGTCAGAGTGCACACTGAGGGGAGATGTGGGGGCAGGAAGGTGGCAGCTTGAAATGGGAGGCTGGAACACAAGTAATGTGAGAAGAGTCCACATGAATGGGGGCAGTCAGCAGACTGGATTTGCATGTGAGATCCTGAGTGGGATATGGAGAATGTCTTTTCCACAGAAGATCCTGGCATGAGGTGTGCTTATTTGTTCTGTTCTCACAGCTACCACCTTAGATTTAAATTTGTGTTAAATTGGTTTGGACAGAAATAGCAGGTCCTCACATTCAAGGTGAGGGGATCATGCATGAGCATGAAGGTCTGCCTGCAGGAATGTGGGGCCACCCTAAGTGCTTGTCCAGCTCAGTAACTAATCTCTCACCTCTACCCTTTTTGGACCAGAATTGTGAGCAAGATAATCTTTTAAAATATTCAGCTCAATTATTTCATTATAATAATAAAAAGTAGACTACTATAATGGTCATACATTAATATTAACTTCCAGGTTTTTGAAGACTACATTGTGGTCTTGTAGAAAATTCACACTGTAGTATGGGGGGTGGGTGATGAAATAGCAAGCAGGCAATTCACATCCTTCCGATAAATATTTACAATTGTGGAGAAAAAAAAATTATGTTGAATACACTTTATGCAAACTCTTGGGACCAGAAATATTTGATTTTGAAGACTTCTTGGGGGAATTTTTGGAATATTTGAATATACAATGGGATATCTTGAAGAAAGCATGCAAGCATAACTATGAAATTTATTTATGTTTTATGTACGCCTTACTTGTATGTCTTAAAGGTATTTTTATACATGCTAAGGCACCTGTGTTTTGACTGCGACTGGTCACATTAAGCCAGGTATGGAATTTTCTATTTGGGGATCCTATCTGTGCTCAAAATGTCTCAACTGGAACATTTGAATCTCAAATTTTCATAGGGGGGATTCAGCCTATACTTGCAACTATTTTGTAAGTTTAACATTGATTCAAAATTTGAAAAATAGGTTTAAGTATTTAATATCCTTTTAGTAACATATATATACTTTGAATTCTCTTTTTAAATTAAATATTTCCCATACTTTGTAATCATTCATAACAAATTGGTTCAATTAAGGCATAGTTTGCTCTCCACCTTATTGCAGAAAGCAGATTTATCAAATATATTATTACTTATCATGAGTCGACAATTTTTAAGAGTTTAATATCAGTTTCTTTATCATGTGTGATGCAAATTCTAAGCCAATTGTAAATATTGTCTATTTTATTGAAATAATATACTGCTCCAACATCAGTTTCTGTGTTAATGTTAGTAGGCTGTTACGAAAATTGCCTCAAAAATAATACTTATTTAACAAAATAAAGAATTATTTTTCCTTCATATCATAGTCTAATGTTGACTGGCTACATTGGGAATTAGAAAAAAAGACTCCTTCTATCTAGTAAGCAGCTTAGTCACCAGTTTTGGAGAATCAGAGTATTCCCTGACTCCTCTGTCAAGTGAGGTAAGAGGGCATCTAAATTTAAGGACACATCTAATTGTGAGTTATATCTTTGATTTGCTACTCAAAGTGCATCTCCAACCACCAGGATTTAGCTTGAAATGCAGAATTTCAGGCCCCCATCCTGGACCAAATTCATGAGTTTGTATTTTAACAAGTTCCCTGTGTAATTTAAATGATAATAAAACTTTGAGAAATATTAGTTTCCCTCACTTCTTTCCATAATCTAGCATTTAGAATACAGTTACATGGTCTATGCTAAATAAAGAGAAGTTCTAAAATGTAGCCTGCTTCTCTCTCCAGTTAGAAAAGGCATTTTAAAGAGTGGCCTAATAATATTTTATAATAGAACTTCCTGTATTAATAAAACTATATTCCAGCATTGAAAGTTTACTGAGTTACAGAAGAATCTGCATTTTAACCAAATGCCCATGAGAGTCTCTTTATTTACATTTGAGGACCAGAGCACATCTAATAATTTGTAGTCTTCCCCAACTCCCAGAGACTGCAATGTTTAAAAAAAACTTTTCTTTCAAGTTGCACATAAAGATGCCAGTATTGGAATAACTTTATAAAAATCACCCATTATAAAATCACTTGAAATTTAAAAGGAATAAAGTTAGATAGAATGTAGGTTTAAGCTATATCTACACACTGTTTGATTTATGATACTATTTAATTTTTCTGTCATTTCATAAATTTTAAATGCAAAGAGAAGAAATATTTCTGTTGCTGCTGGCTATATTTTTATTTGCAAGCCTGATATATAAACCCTGATGACAACTATTGTGTTTCTTTATTGGGGCTTGTCTCTTATTTCAGGAAATTATTTGAGGAATAAAAAGCTAGTATTTTAACAATAATGTCCCATTTGTTAGGATCAGTGACTCCAGGCAAACCTGCTTTTCAAAAGAAAACTCAAAGCCTAAATTCAGCCAAGCAGGATCTCAGAAATAAGAGCTGTCCTGGGGCTCTTGTGCACACTTGTGCACCACACACACACATACACACACACACACAGAGCTGTGTTAGTTTTACCTCTAGAGTCCCATTCCCTGATTCACTCAAATCTACATTTCCTTTTAGAAATCCAACATTTCCTTCTTCTAGAAGTTTCAGTGGAGGAAATAATTATAAAACATCAGGTACCTTTAGTGGCAGGACAAAAAGCAAAGTGAAAAAAGTAAAAGCTATCAATTTCACATATAGGTAAGTAAACATTTTATAAGGTTTTGAGAATTTGTTAAAATTCAATGTAGTTTCTCATGTTTATGAATGAACAAATAGCCATGTTTAGGATTACTTTTTAAAAATTATTTTTATGCCACATTGCCTGATAAATTATGCTTTGCTTATTGGAAAACTTTATTCTAATAATCCCATTCTATTCTGATAACACTAAAAAAATTAGTCTGTATACCATTTCAGAACAATTCCTATGAATAAGTAGTTTTGAATATGTTTATTTCCCTAATTAACAGACTATAAAAAATGACTTCCAAAATTTGGTCAAAATAGATTTTAATTTACATATTTATTGACTCTCTTTAATTCTGGAGCTAGAGAATGACAGGAAAGCAAAGTACAATGTTTTCTAGTCACAGGCACTGGGTTTTTCTAAATAGGGAGGCCTGCATTTAACTTGAAGCATCACATACATAAAGCCAGATCTAGTTAATCAAATGTGGCAGGTAGGAAAAGAATAAAATCACAACACATGGCAGAGTAAGACAGACCATTTAAAATGGTAATGCACTCAATTGTCATATTATTTTCCTCTTGATATGCCTTGGCATTTGCTCTTGTCAGTTATTTGGTGTAGTTTGTCAGCTGAATATCAAAACTATCATGACAAGCAAATAAATAGGAAATAGGAGAAAATATATGCTTACAGGAACCACAGCTGAGTGTGAGTGGCAGGCTCCCACTGATACTGATGTCTGAATTCTCTTTTTGGACTAGAAGGCTAAGAACCCTTAACTCTCTGTGGTTATAATGTGATTTTCTGATAGTAAACACACACACATACACACTCCATCCAAACAGTAAAAACATTTAAAGTCATATTGGTTAACTCATCAAATCTACTTTCAAGGCCAATTTTATGGATGCATACACCAGGCTTAATGCTTAGAATGAATTGCGCATTGTTGAAAACATCAGCCGGTACCATGCATCAGGTGACCAGGAGTCCCCTGATGAGGAGACTTCATTGTTCATTTACTGTTTGCATGAATGAATTAGTCAGTTTTCCATTGCTGGGACAAAATGCTTGACTTCTACAACTTAAAGGAAGAAGGATTTATTTTGACTCTTGGCCTCAGAGGTTTTTGCCCATTGGCAGGTAGCTCCAAGGCAAAAACATCATGGCAGAGAAGCATGACAGAAGAAAGCTTTTCACCTCATGGAGGCCAGGAATAGAGGGAGGGGATAGCAAAGCAAGGGATGAATTTTTCAAAGGCATTTTGCAGTCCAACTGAGCCCCAGCTCCTAGAAGAATATTTAGCTATGAACTCATCAGTGGATTAATTGGCTGATGAGTACAGCACAACATAAACCAATCACTTCAAAAAGCCCCATATTTGAATATATGAGACTTTTAGAGGAAAATACTTTATAACATTTTATAAACCATAACATTTTGTTCTTATACCCCAAAGGTCTTATATCTGTCTCATTACAAGAATGCATTCAGGAGTTGTGCAGAACACGCCGAATTAGCCCACTGCAGACAGGCAGCCACCTGGTTCCACACTACAAAGATGCAGAGGACACCAGACCACCAGACCACAGCACTGAGCCCCGCTGCTCCCGGCCCAGACGTAGGGGCTTCTGAGCTGCCATCCCACTGGTCCTGGTCCAGAGGAAGGGGCTTCCCGGTCACCATCCCTCCCGCTGCTCCCAACCCTGAGGAAAGGGCTTTTAGGCCACCTTCTGTGCCCCTGCTCTGGGCCCAGAGGAAGGGGCTTCCAGGTCACCATCCCTCCCACTGCTCCCGGACAAGAGGTAGGGGCTTCTGAGCTGCCATCCCACTGCTCCTGGTCCAGAGGAAGGGGCTTCCTGGCTACCATGCCTCCCGCTGCTCCCAGCCCACGGGAAAGGGCTTTTGGGCCACCATCCCTACCTCTGCTCCTGGCCCCTGTCCCACCTCTCCCAGCTCAGAGGAGGTAGTCCATGCAGGTGCCAACATCCCCCCACCCCAGTCGAAATGAGAAAACATGTAAATAAGTCTCAAAACCAGACTTCCAGATCACCTACAGCAACCCCAAAGGGAAA
>NW_004624932.1:822623-911660 GCF_000247695.1 Heterocephalus glaber | reverse complement strand
TCTGTAAAATCTGTGGTAATGTCTCCTAGATCTTGATATTGTAATTTTAAAAATGTATAATTGATATTGTGTAATAGGAGGAAAAGGTCTAAAGGAGTAGGGGAAGTGGGAGGGGTAGGGGAAAGGAAAGAAGGGGAAAAAATATGAGAAAAGAAAAAAAGAAAACAAAGTGTTTGTATATAGGGAAGGGTGGAGGGGGTGAACAGAGAGCAGGGGAAGGGGAAAAATCAGAACCAAGATACATCATGTAAAGGTACAAGATCCAAATGATGAATGTAACTGTATTTTATAACTAAAATGTACCAATAAACTTAATAGAAAAAAAGTAAGAGCTGCAGTTCTCCTTGGAAAATGGAGGAAGGTTTTCTCATTTCTCATGGGTTCACAGGTTTCAATTAATGGGCAGCTGCTTTCAAAGTAGAAACACCATGGTGGAGAGAGATGGCAGAGGGAAGCTGTTCAATTCATAGCAGCTACCAAGGCAGGGACGAGCCAGATTGAATGGTACACTTTCCAAAAGCAAGCCCCCAGTGCCTCATCTCCGCCAACTAGACACCACTTCCTAACAGAACACGTGTCAGTGGATTAATCCTCTGATGAGTATAGTGCCCTCCTGGTACATCCAGCTTCTGAAAGTCCCACCTCTAGATACCTGAAACTTTGGGAGTGTTTAGAACTAAATCATAGCAGTATGCTTCATCAGTACTGAGAAAAGAATAATTCCATTCTGTAAAAGCAAACCACACTTAGAAATTAGGATAATTACTTATTTATATATCAATTAGTGCTGTTTCAAAGATCAACAAAGTCATGAGAATAGGCAGTAACTTCCCCCAAAATTACTGAACATTATTTTTGGAAAAAGCATTTGTCAGTTCAAGCAGATTGCACTTTGATGTGCAGCATATGAGAATCTCCCTGCTGTCTTGAAAGACTCTCAGTAATAAAAGTCTATTCTAGCTAACTTACAAAAAGAAGCACTTGAAGTGTTGATTGCCTCCACAATTTAGTGCCTGCTATGTGCAAAACTCATAAGTTAATGTAGCTGTTTCCTCGTGGGTTAATAAGAAGAAACAATCAGTATAAGGAAAAAATATTCTTCTTTTTCAGTGCAGGAGAATTAAATCTGCCATTCCAAGAGTGCCACGAAGGATCATTCCTCCTGTGCTCCACCTGAACTCCACAGGGTTTTGTGTGGAGCACTAAGAATCAAGTACACCCAACGTCACTTTCTCTGATTCTCAGCTTAGTAGGTTTATGCCCAATTTAAGCAGTAAATCACTCAAAATACTGCGCAGCAATCAAGTACTGTGGGTTTTTAAAGAGCTCTAAATTCTCTTAGAAATTTGAAAAGGTGTACTGGAGTGCACACACTCCAGTTCTATGCACTGCTAACTGACTGACTGCAACAAGGAATGATTAAAATTTATGTGTATTCTATTATATCGCTTTCCTGTATTTTCCTTGGGGGGAAGGGAATAAATTACACTTTCTCCCCACTGATTAAATATCCAGAAATAATTTTCTAGAATTCATAGAAATGTTAAGTTCAACCAAAGGGTTAAATGATTAGGTATACAATGTGTACAACAAATATCTTACTAGAATGCAATTGCATTCAGTGTTTTCATGTTTTTAAATATTATAAAGTCCTTATAACTCCTATGAAAGTGTGGAAGTATTAGCATTTTGCTTTCAGTTCATTTACATTCTATTTTGCTAAAGAAATAAGTACTCAAGGAAATTATTACCTCAAGTAAATTTTGCAGATTAAGTAGACTTTCAGATTCTTGTTTTTATTATAACCTTTTCCTAAATGTTATCAAATATATTCCCTACTATATACATGTGTATTTTTATATATTAATGTATTTTCTTCAATTTTCCATCTATTTTGTGCTTAAAAAATTGTGATTGTCATCATATATTATTTCTTAATATTTTCTCTTCATTGCATGAAAAACAAACATTAACAAAGGGAAATGAGTTTTGTGGAACTAAAATTTTGATTTAGATTTTAAAGGTAGAAGACTATCTCAGAATCTGTTTTGAGTTCTCTGAGATATATAATTGCTGGGAGAAGGAAAATGTTTTCCAAGTAGGCTCAAGGCAGAAGGTGAAGGGAGATGGCACTGCCAGCAGGGACACCTGGCACAGTGAGTGAGGACAAAGACCAAACACAAAAATAAGGGATAGAGAAAAAGTAGAGAACATTTGCAAGAGAAAAATGTCTTTGTTTAGGTAAAAAGTTATGAAGTCAACAGAATTAATAATTACTGCTTGGATAAGAGCTAAAGCTCTTCTACTGAAGTAGGAAGGAAGGAAAATTATGAGTTGTGGATGTAATGCTGCAGTTGTCATTTAATAGGTGTGGAGTTTCTATCTTGCAAAAAGAAAAATGTTTTGGAGATTGATGTTGATTGCTCAATAATGTAAATATGATAAACTGTACAAAAATGTTAACGTACTAAACTGCACTTTGAAATAACAAAGATGTGATTCCTAAATGGTCAAATGGAGATACCAAATAATCACTTCCTTCTCCATTAAGAAGAACCACAACAATAGGGGGGTAGCTGTGTTTTTAGATGAATGACCATGAAAAATTCCTGCGATTCAGCTAGGGAGAAGTTGATTGGAGCCTTACGATACTGAGATTTGGGATAGCAGCATCTGAAGAAGACCAAAGTGTTCTGCCAACTGCAATCCTGGCTCCCTAACTAGGGGTGTTGACTTCTCTTTTCAGAGGAAAGAGTGAGTCAGAGAGGCCCAGAAAACTTCCATCAGTATGGACAATGGCAATCCTAGCTACTGAAAAGTTTTACTCATCACAAAGTTACAAGCCATACTTGTGGTTTGACTACTCACAATAAGCTAAGATATGGAAGCAACATAGATGCCTATCAACAGATGAATGGGTAAAGAAAATGTGATTTATGTTCTCACTAATTTGTGGAAACTAAAGTCAGTTTCAAAGAAGAACAGAGATAGAGAAGGGGAGGAAGGGGTAGGAAGGAAAGAAGTTCTATAAGGGCACCAAAACACAATTACAAAGGAGGAATTAGTTCTGGCTTTCTGTCTCACAGTGTGCTAAGAATTGGTCAAAGTAATCCACTATATATTTAAAAATGACTAGGAAGGAAAATACAAATTTCCCAAGGTATAAAACAATTGATGTGTAAAGAAATGGAAACATTTATTGTACATTGTCTACATGTATATAATTACTATAATCTATCCACAATGATGTCCAAATACTATGTGTCAAGAAAAGGAAAATGTAATATATATACACAATAGGATATTATTCAATCATAAATAGAATAATATGCTATATTTGCAGCAAAATGGATGGAACTGAAGGACACAATGTTAAGGAAAATACGTCATAAAGACAAGCACACTATATATATATTCTGATACATGGATTTTTTAAAAAAGTCAATCAGAATGTATGGTGATGACTGTCAAAGACTCATAAGACTAGTAAGGAAACTGCAAATAGGAGGTAAGAGAATATGTACCCAACAGAGTAAGATAGAAATAGATTTCTAGTATCTACAGAATGGTGGGGGAACTGTAGTTCACAATAGCCTATTGAATATTTTATGAATAAGTTGAAGAGAGATCTCAAGAGCTCCAAACACAAAGTACTTTTGAGATGGAAGTGTTAACTACCCTGATTTGATCAGTACATATTGTATATATGCATTAAAATATCACAGTGCATTCATAAATATGTATAATTACAGTGTTACCTGGGTTCACAAACTGAATTTGTTTCATGGTATTGGGGAGGATGACTGTGTTTGTGTTTGTGTGGAGAAGATGCTGTAGTCCTTTTTGTCACTCGATATGGAATTTGTGAATGAAAGCAAAATTTTGTTTAACATTTTTGTTTGAGAACCAAATTGTTTGCAAACAGAAGTGCTCATGAACCAAGGTATCACAGTTTTTTATGTTAAGTAAAAATTTATAAACATGTTTGAGAATATGGAAATGTTAAATATCCTAATGTGATAACTACATGCTTTATACACATATCAAATCATCACACTGTGCCCCATAAATATTTATAATTAAAATTATAATTGAAAATGGTTAATATGAAAAATTTTACATTAATGCATATTCTATCAGAATTTTTAAAATGTTTAAAAGATTGTAGGTTTCTCAGCAGGAACAAGTTATTAAAATTCTAGTCTCATTAATTTTATTTCCTTGGTGATTTATGAAACCACCATCTACTATGAATAGGGTAGGATGTATTAGGGGCTGAGTTTTGAAAAACAGAGTATTTTCTATTAATTGCCACTATTTTTATATCTGTTAATATATTTGTGAATATTTCCTTTACAAAACCAGGTTATGGGTTCTTCTAGTACAGCAATAGATATTTGAGTAAAATTTCTCCTCATTTGTATGCTGGAAATAAATTAGGGGAAAAATAGCAATATAAGTTATTGCTTGTTCTAGCTTTTGGCCTACTAAGAACACATGCACACTATTTCAACAACATCTTCAAATAAAACTAACCAAGGGTTAACAAGCTATTAACAGTGTTTCATGGTGATCTTCAATCCCAGACTCTCACAGTTCCCCAGAGCTATGATTCCCATGTAGGAAATCTCTCTTGTTAATTCTCCAAATAAAAAGTCTGATCCTTGTATCAGGTCCTAACTACAGAAAATTTAGTTTCATCACCAACTACCAAGGGCTAACTATTCCCTGAGCAGTAATCCCCTTGCCATATGGATCTACAATTAGCAAAAGACATGGTTCACATATTCAAACCTGCAAAAATCAAAAGTGAAGATTTTTGTCCTAATCATTTAAGATTTAAACTCCTTAATTTGAACATAGATAACTCGAGATGAGACTGTTTTGTACTTATGTGAATTTATTCTAGCTAAAATAGAGTCAGTGGCTTTTCCCAATAGCAGTTACCATTTTATATTGGCCTCCAGGACTCAGATATCTTACGTGCCTGGTAGTCCAAATGTGTTTTCCACATACCCAATGCCATTCAGTGAGCAGTTTCTACACACACAAATCTTCACAACCCTTAGGGTTTAGGATGACTGATTGAATAGAGTGTCACACTATTTTTTTGCTCATAAAGTCATGGCCTCCCTGTGTTGAATGGGTTTTGCTCAGTAGCGCCTTGTCTTCTATAGGTAGAAAGACAGGTCCTTTCATGGGCCAAAATGTATCTATTCATTCCCTGATGCTATTTACATTTATTCTTTCAGTGAATTTGAGGAATACTTGATAAAAATAATAGAAAAGTAGGTAAAATTCTAACATTTACAATTGATCAATAATCAACACAATATAGATGATATTTAAAACAGGCCAGATTTTTCATCAGCATCTATATAAGTATCATATAAATGAGTTATTAAAATGGTATATTTTTACATACACATTGTATTTTAGATAGCAGTCAGTCATCCTAAAGCATAATTCAGCTATTATTTTCTGCAGTCTGAAAATGTAGGTCAGAATATAGAAGTTTCTGGGTAGGAATTGATTGGAGATACACCTAGATGGAATTTATTTTTCTCTCAATTCTAGAATAAATATAAAAAATACTTAATGGTAAAAGTCTGCTATTTAAATGATGTTATTTTCATTAATGGCCCTGATGCTACAAGTCTGACTGGATTTGGTATTTTCTGGGATTCAAGCTTGTAACTAATAACAATTTCTCTGTTCTTGTAAGTGCCCTATTTGCTCTGTAGTAAAATTTTACTTGAGTGTTATTTCGGTTTCATGTTTTGTTAGCAGGATGACACGTTTTGTCATAACTACATGTGTCATAGAAAACTTGTACAGCTCGTTGTCTAACCTTTCCTTGCAGGGGGAAACTCCAATCAAAGAAGCTCACTGACCTTACCAGACCCTTCTCTACTTATGGGAATGGGATCCATAGCATCCTGAACAGTGGCTAATGAAGTCTCCACATTCTGTGTTTCATCTCTAGTAGCCTCCAGGCCCTGCTTCCTTGGGACTTTCTGAACTAAGCAGCCAGGCTGATTTCTGGCAGGGATAATCTTCAACTCTAATTTTCTCCTCTGCCTCCTAGACTGATACAAATTCAGACTGTTCCTGGTTCTGTGGACTCCCTTTAGTCTTTTTAGCTTCATTTCTCTCTAAGAGAGGGCAGCCAATACTGGCTCCCTGGCCACAGGCACTCAGGATCTTAGTCCAGGTCATGGCCTTTGAGCTCTGTTCATTCTCAGTAGAGATATTAAGCAATTATGTCTACAAAAGCATCCTTAATGAAACTCAGTATAGGACAACAAACATAGAATACAACTCAACAGAAAAAAAGAAGATAGTGTATTAGAATGACATGGAGTCAGGTGAGATACCTTCATGTAAAAGAAAAGCCATGAAGTACTTGACAAAATCATCTGATTGATTCTAGAAACATACCCAGTACTTGCATCCAATGAATGCCAAAAAGCCTACCTCAGATATGTAGCTAATTTTCTCATTATTGTTGTTTAGCAGGTAATACTGCAGAAAGTCTCGTAAAAAAATATGCATGTAAAGGTAGCATAGGAGGAGAGACAATAACTATGTTTAAAAGATGAGTGAGATTATTTCAGAAGTGTAGTCTAAACATATTTCACTTAATAGTTGAAGTTTTCAAAACATTTGGAAAAAACATTAAAATGAGGCAAATCTTTTTAATTAACAGTTTTTTAATTGACAATTATAATTGTATATATTTATGGGGCTCAATGCAACCATTTAATACATGTAATGCATCAATTTATGCAATGTAGAATGCTTCAAAGTTAATTTAATCATCTTCATTTTTTTGTGTGAGGAAACGTGAAAAATTCACATTAAAAGAGACAAATCTTATAACTATACAATCTAATAAGAAAATGCACAATTCATCGCTTTGTATTTGCTACTTTTATCTGAAGATATATAGTCCATAACTAGCTCTCTGTACATATTATACTTCAGGCATTTTATATATATAATATATATAAGATATATATATTATATATATATACGCTATATATACATGTGTGTGTGTGTATATATATATATATATATATATACGTGTGTGTATATATATACGCAAAGTAGCTTAGCTCATTTAATTTTCACATTATGACAGAGAAAACTGAGGCTCAGGGATGCTAAAAAATAGCCTAATTCCAACTAAGGAGTGAAAAAGAATTTCAAAGATTTAATTCCCATCTTGTTCACTTTTCAAATGTATTTTCCTCTCCTTTCATTTTTGACTTTTTAAGGGGAATGAAGTTCTGTATTTGTGGAAGTACTATATAATACAAATGAAATTAATCATTGTTGATACCCAGACATTCCCAAATGTATTACATTTCCGTTTTCATTTTCCAAAATTTTATCTGAAATTTAGAAGAGAGAAAAAATAAATGATATCCAGGACATCAAAGTAAGGAAAAGCATTCATATAGCTGAGAATGTTGCTAAAGTAGTCAGTCCTAATTATGGGATGAAATATGGCATAAAAAAGTCCTCAAAAGGCTACTTGAAATGAAATATAGTGAATGAGATAATAAGAATCTGGTTACAACTTGGATCAAGACATTAGTTTATGAGTGCCTGACAGCTAACTAAGTAGCCCAAGCTAATTGAGAGATTTATTGTAGGAAACCTGCAGTAGCCAACTAATAAAGAGTAGAGCTAAGAAGCTAAGTCTTAGGAAGAGAAAAACTCAAATAATTCTCTCTCTCTCTCTCTCTCGTTTCCACTTATGTATTTGTTTAATTCTGATCATTTATTTATGGATTTTTAGGTCATCATTCTCTAAATGCCTACATTAGCTTAGAACTATTCATTCCACAACACATGTTCACAAACAGTAAAAGACAATATAGACAGACTTTAACTGACATGACTTGGCCTTATAGAAACCAGAGACATTAGGAACTGGAACTTCAGGATGATTTTCTAAGTACAATTTCTCTGAAAAACAAAATCTGAAGCAAATATTGTAGGGGGATTGCAAACCCAGAAAAGTAAGATTGAAGAAAAGATGACAGAGTGAAGAAAAGGAAGCCAAAGGATCGAGAAAGCTAGAGGTTCATCAGAAAGCACAGCTGATTTCTGATCATGCACCATGTGAGCTTTCAAAAGAGACCATATGGAAACATAAGACCTCAGCACACGGTAAAGCTCAAAGAGAATTTGGCCACCTGCTTCTTTCCCTCTTCTGAATTCATTAGTCAAATGTTTTGCCAGTGCACATTTACAGTCCTCCTTTTTTGCTGTTCTATCATCTGGCCTTGCAAGTAGGTCCAGGGAAGGTTGGGTCAGTACAAGAGTCCCAGCCACATTTACTACCAGTGACAAACTGCACAGTAAAGTGCAGTCAGTAAAGACTGAGTAGTAAAGACTGAGTAAAGAATGAGGCAGTAAAGACTAATTGGCCATGGGCACTATTTATCTGTTGTCTGGAAGCCTAAAATTGCCCTTATCCTATGGAATAAGCAATACTTTGGGTTCTTAGAAGGCCCTGAGGTGTCTCAGTACTCAGAGAGAAGTCCTAGAGTAGATGGCATAAGTGGGACATTGTAATGAGAGGCATGGAGCTACCTCATTGGATATAGAGCAATGCGGGATGCTGGTCACTCATAAGACTGAGCTGGTAAAAAAGGATGAATGTCAAGTAATATTGTGCATGCCACTAAGAGGCCAAGAAAATATTGTGAGTCTCTGTTCAACAAAGATCAAAGTCTTCATTCTCTGTCATACAAGATTGCGATCAGTGCAAGAGATCTTTCTGGAATGTGAGTTACACTATGCATAAATCTATGACCATGTAATTGTATATGTTTATATACCATGACATGTACATGGGAGATTTTAATGACTGAAACTTGCCTTAGATATCTTTTTATTATTAAATATAGATAAGGGTATTGGTTATGTAGGAAGAAGACATTTAGAGACACCCCACAGGAAGGATATAGACAGAGACAGAGTATGTGAGAGATGGGAATTGGAGAAAAGTAGGATGGGAAGTGGAGAAATAAATCAGAGTATAGGAAACCCAAAATCATGAATATGATTTAAGGAATAAAGAGAGCGAGGGTAGTGAAGAAGAGAAAAAGAATGGAAGGAGCTAGAAGGACACACACACATACATATACAGATAAACACAAAGAGGCAAAGAGATACAGAGAAGATTGAGTGAAAGAAAGAAGAAGCACAGGGAGATAAGATGAAAATGAGTAAGAAAAGGGAAAGACATGAATTGGTACATTGTTAGTACTCTGATTACTATATATTCCCATAGTAAATTTTTGCAAATAGAAATACTTTTGCATTGCTTGAAAATCAGCAAAAAATTAATGCTGTCTAATTTTGTGAGTTTGAGCATGCTGTGACTATTTAAAATGAGGTACCTCATATTTTCCACATTACTTCTTGTACTAAATAACATTCTCCAATCTGTCTTCATCATGAATCCAAAGATCAGGCTTTTTGTTTTTGAAGAATATATTGAATGTGTTTGGACAACAAGTAAAGCAATGATCTGAGCACTGAAAGAGATGCAGAGAGGAATGCCACAAGTTATGACACATTTTATTCATCCATAGGGCAGAGGATGATATAGATTAAATAATAATTGTATAGATAAAACAAAATTAAGCTCTAAAATAGGTTCATATATTTATGTCTATGATGATAGGTATGATGGCACATGCCTGTAATCCCAGCATTTGGGAGGCTGAGGTAGGATGGCAAGGTTGATAACAGCCTGGGCTATATAGTTAGTTCAAGGGCAGCCTGCAACAAGACCATGTCTCCAAAAAAGTCTATATTCATTTACGTCTGTGTAAAAAACAAAATTAAATATTCTGTATGTTATATCTGCATTTGCATTTTAGGTAACAAATCCAATTTGTTGCAAATCTTGTCAATTTTTCTTTAAAGGTATTTCTGATATCCAATCTCATATCTAAATTCTCATCGTTTCTCTGCTGGATCAGTAATACCTTGACTCTGTCTGATTATATATTTGCTGGTTTAATATCCATTATCCCTGCTTGCAAATGTGAGCTCCAGGAAAACAGGAATCTATCTGTCTTGTTCACTGCTATTCCATCACCTACAACATGACTTGAGCAGAGTAATTGTTTTATGATGAAACACAAAACATCTTTCATTCACTGACTTTCTTTCCAAAGGCAACCTCTTCAGTTCTGGATACAATAAATCTATTGCCAGTTACTTCTTTTCCATTTTGTAAAAGAAATTATATAACTCTGGATACTTTTATGTGACATAATTTTTCTTTTTGTTCACTGTACTGCCAAACTTTGCAGACACATTACTCAATATGAAAATTATTCTTTGATCAGATATTAGTTTTCAATCTTTCTGTTTCAACAATATTTGATGTTCGAAACACTGGCCTCAAGTGCTATTTTAGTACTTAAAGTTCAATTGTCTGTTATATTTTGTGGTGATTTTTGAGGGGAGCATTGCTGTTTTCCTAACTATTTTAAAGCCAATCATGTATGTTTCTCAGTAGACTGTCTCAGTAGACTGTATGCTTCTCCATGTATCTCATACATTAATTATAATATTGAAGCCTTTCAGCAAATTGTAAAAGAAGTGAATTTTGCACTACATGCAGCAGTATTGGATTACCACATCAACATAACAAACTCTGACATGATATGATAGTGATAGCCACATACTCCACATATTTGAGATCAGCTTTGGTTATTGTTTATTGAATTTATTTTTCTTTCTCTTTACTTTAGCTTTGAATATGAAGGCATAAAACTTATGGTTTATTACTATATTCAAATATTAGTACATTTGTCCTTCGCCCGATAATAAGATAACTGTCCAACATAAGTATAAACAAATAGTTTAGTTACGCAGCCAATCCATTAAGAAAGAAAAGCTATTTAATTTATATCTGCTTTCTGAGAAGTATGTTGGTGCAAATTAATGCACTGACCTTTCAAAGACTTTATTTCAACTATCTGTAGAGCCATTTGAAAAATCAATGATCTAAATAATATGCCAAGAACTGGAGAATATATGTGTGTGTGTGTGTGTGTGTGTGCGTGCGTGCGTGCTCTGGAAAGGTTCCTCTGCCTAAATCAAATGTATATACCATTTGGGAAGGGTTACTGGATAACATAAAATAGAATCTTTTCATAAATATACATATAATTCCTATATTATATTCACACCAATGAAGAAACAGTTAAAATCCAAAGTAATCTGAATATTTTATTTTCTATATTTATCTGTGATTTATTTTACTTTCTTTGTTTTTTTGTTGTTTGTTTTGTCTTGTGAGAGAGTCTCACTATGTAGTTCAGGCTGGCCTTAAACTCACTCTATTGCCCATGCTAGCCTCGAATCTGTTACCATAAAACTTTCCTCACATGATGTGATGAGTCCAGGAACCCCTCACCAGAGCTGGTTCCATGTTGTTTGGGCTTTCAGCCTCCAAAGTGGTGAGCATCCCTAGCCCTGTGGTTTTATTAGCCAAGTTACTCAGATTCAAGTATTTCAAAACAGTGACAGAAAAAATGGACTATTAGAATAATGTTGAGCAAAAGAATTAACACTAGGTATTCTGTATCTATACAGGAAATGGACAGCTATAAAAAGTGTACCTGTCAATATACCCAGAGAAAATTCTTGGCATAGTAAAAATAATAACCCATCAGAGAGCTAGGTTTGCAGAGC
Organism: Heterocephalus glaber; assembly: GCF_000247695.1. The sequence continues at coordinate 899,927 of NW_004624932.1, read as the reverse complement.
TTCCAAGGTAACCTGAATTCTTAAGGACAAGCATTTTACAGGAAAGATGCACATATAGAATGATTCATCTGTAGTGGAGACAGAAGGCACAAGTTGCCCCACGAGTAAATAAGAAGGAATGAACTAAAATTGAAAAAAAAAATGTTAAATACCAACGGTGGGCCAGTGTGACAATGCAGAACACTTGACACCCTGTTTAGTCTGGATTTTTCAGTGGTCCTCTAAAAAGCCCTCCCCTCCTGATACAGGTAAATGTTCAGAATACAAAGGTAGGAAATGCTTAATTTTACTTCTCTTTGGACCATTTTATTCTTCACATACCATTAAAATTAGAACAATAGACATTTGCCTAATTTATTGCTCAGATCCCAAAGGATAATAAAACATCTCTTGCTTTTCAGAGAATGATTACAGTATGGCCTCAAAGTGCCAGGAAGCCTGCAGTGTTCTTTCCCTGGGTATTTACATTCTAAGCAATATAATAGCAGGATATGGGGACACCTCTAGGCTGTAAAAGCCAGAGGTACCCAGCACTTTACTAGCATATAGAAAGATGTATTTGCATTGAAAAATATCAAGGTGAGAAACCAGGATAATTTCTATTCATCTGGAAGAAGCAAAGCTTTTTGTGTTTGTTTGTTGTATTCTGTCTTTTTGGGAATAGGAGGAGACTACTGTCACTCACTGCATATAAGTGGAGACAACTCTTTGTTTTCTACCCTTGTCTATAGAGTGTTTGACTAGTATTATCCAGATACTGTTTAAATTCCCACAAATAGACCCACAGATAAAATATTTCCTTTTCTTAAAGCCTATATTCTAGCAAGAAGTAATCCAAAAAAATTATGTTATTTCAGATAGTTTTGTTATATTGAATAAAGAAATTTGTAGGTATAGAGAATGATAAAAAAAACACTTCATTGAGAAGAGACTATTTGAGTGGAGAGATGGATGAGAACCAGAAAATATGAATTGCTTGTCTACATTCAACTAAACATTACAAGCTTAACATGTCTAAGGATAAAGTTCACATTTTATCTTACAAACGTTTTTCAACTCCAGTCCTACAGAGCCGCTAATAATTCCAAATGTATGGCTTCACTATCCAGGTACTCATATCATTACTCTATTAAGCTAATAACTACAAAATCCACCAAAAGTGTATACACACTTCAGGAAAAGAAAAAGAGTATGATTTTTTTTCAACATATAATGTTACTCTCTTATGTGAGACCGTAGAGGATGTTGGATATCTCAAAAAACTCACTACATTGCCGGTCTTTAGAAAAGAAATTGAAAATGCATATGCAGCAATTGCAATGACCAATGTTACCCAAGCAGCAGTTTGCCATACTAATAAATGTCTGGAAGCGAATGACACCACTTTGAACACCTCTTGTCATCTCAGAGGCCCAAGGTAACATATTATCTCATGATGTATCAATAAATTTAGTATTAAAATACTTATATAAGTTTTTCTTTTCCTGAAGTGTGTGTACATGTTTTTGATGGACTTTGTATTAGGAAAGAATATCATGGGTAAAAATGAAATGAGATAAGCCTTAATAGATTTAGGGTAATTTTTAAAATGCCAACTGCATGGATAAGTATGTATGAAGACCATGTATTAATTTTCCCTAATGCTCTTTATGTGTCATTCCTGTGCATGGCAAAATGATAGAGAAGGAGACACTTGACCAGTAACTTTCTAATTGTAATGGTTATGCCCTCTGGTAAGGCTTTAGAATTTACATGACTGTTGTTCTCTAAAAATACCAAATGCTCAACATCTAACTGTGGAAATTTAAATGGCATTGTGAAAAGAACAACCTTTTAAAAAAATCATCTTAGATTTACTCTAGAGCTAAAAGTCTGGTTTCAATGTGTGGACACTTTACCACAGCTAACCAATCTAATAAAATAACTATCTGATACATTGAGTTACCAGAAAAGCATATTTATTGGCTTCTTTCATATTGACTTGATTTAAATCAACAACAAAAATATATAAGGCCATTTTAAGAATTGTGATTCAATTATTTTGACCTTTATCTTTTTGGAAAACTAATTATGTACGTGTGATTTGCTGACTTAGGACTTAACATCTCTTTAATTTAAAATTGCAATAGAATTTGCTGGCTATTTCTCTAGATTATTTTTTTTAAAGTACATGTCAGCAAAATGTAGAAGTATTAACTGTTCTGCCTGCATTCCAGAAGTCCAATAAATAATTGCATCTCTTTTTATTTGAATGTTTGGCTTGTGAAGGGCATACACACACAGATACAAACACAGTTGGACCTTGAGTAATATGTATAAATGTGTCTATAAATAGACTAAGAGGACATTTTGGTGCATTACAATCTATTATAATCAAAATGTGGTAAATGTTAATGTAATTACTGCTGTGTGTGTTGGTTGGCTGTTTTAATCAAGGATTCCAAAAATGATCCACATACTAAGTAACAGCCGTCATATATGAGGTCAAATCACATCAAAAATACCAAAACCCAGCCTTCTGAGGACAATATGAATCAAATCCAACTAATATTTCATATAGATTTGCTGCAGATATTTAATAATGCATAATGTTTTGGCTGGCATGACTCTATGTCCTGTTGAGGCTGTCAATGAATATAATTATCTTAAAAACTAATTCTGCTTGCACAATGGCTCTATGTTGTCAACATACATGGCAAGCAACTTTCTGGATTTCACTGGATTGAATTTGATTGAGTGAGTCACAGTCTCTCAAATAAATATATTCATGATATGCAATCAGTGTTCAGTTTGGAATCTCTTTTTAAGGGAGCTAATGCAGATCTCATACCTAAACACTCCCTTCTTAAACTCCAGCCATGTTCAAATTCTTCAGGATGTCTAAACCTTAGTCATTTTCATCACTTAAATTATCTTATTTCTATCAAAAACAACTATCATGTGGAAGACTGACAAAAGGAAATTGTGCCAAGAGAGGAATTAGAATACTAAATTAGCACAGTTTTTCAGGGTTGTCAATTTACTCGTGAATAATAAATTGGTAAAAGTTACTTCAATGCCTCATGAAGTGTATATGTCCTAGAGAAGTGTGAAAATATTAATTTGGAAAATGATGGCTTTTATTTAGAATCTGATCTTATCAATCCAAGCAAGTATTCAAGAAGAGACATTAAATAAATAATGCGGAGGAGGAGGTAAAAAAATGAAACAACATTATAAACCCTATAAAACATCTGTTCTGGAATAGGAAAATTGTAAGCATTATGGAGGCCATTAAGGAATGTTTTAGTATTTAAAACAGTTTTGCCAAGAAAGACAGGGAACTTATTTTCAACTATTAGATGGAAAATGGAGGTTTTGTCAACATAGAGTTTAATAATGAAGTTCACAGGATTTCCACAAAATCTGATCTTGGAATGTAGTGGTCCCAACCTCTAAAGTCAACTCTGAGATTAAGAGAGTGAAGATTCATTTAATAAGATTATACAATATTAGGAAATAAAATCACAACAAAAATGGTACCAAGGCATTCACATATAATTACAAAATTAAGTCTATGTATTTTAGAAAGGGAACAAGTATAGGAATTACATAAGAGCTGAAAACATTGAAATGTGTGTTGTGTTCAATTCTTTCTCACTTTTTTTGATTCCTAGGATCACATGTTGAGTCTTATCAGGTAATAAAATACACCACAAATTTCTATCATTGACAGAAGTGAAATTCTGATTAGAATAATCTCTTGAGTATACATGTCTGTGTATCTGTACACTAAAGAGATTGGTTCAGTTTACAAAGGGAAAAAACATATATATATCATATATATAATTACATATATATGTATTTGTGATAGATTAGTATATTTTATTGTAATTTGGTTTGTACTTTACATTTTAGTGTTTTAATATGTTCTGTCAAAATCTGTCAATGAATTAAAATAGTCTAGTAATTTTCCTAAATAATGCAGCACAAACATCTACAATTTAGTTTCTGATAGCAATTAATTTCTCAAACTCAAGGATTTGGCTTAAATAAAGTTACTATTTTACTGGGGGATGTAAGTCACATAGCATTACCCTATATCTGATCATTGATTCTTATATTAACAGGAAGTATCATAAGGTAACTTTAAGTTGTTTTCCTTTGTTTCTCCATTCCATCTTGCTCATGAACATTCTGCTTGTGTTTGAGATAGGACAAATTATTTCTTGTCAGTTTGTACCAATTTCAGATACTTATGGTCAGATTGGAGGGAGTTTTGAGCCTGTCCCAGGGATATGTAACCTGGATTCTAAATTTGGATTTAAAGAGCACCTGTGTTTGAAAGAAGGAGATAGTCCTATGAGATAATAAAAGACACTATAAATTTCTGTCATTAAACCACGGCAGTATTGACTGAAAAGTAGAAGTATGGTTTAATTGAAGAAAATGAATTTAAAAATAGTAAAAATATGGTATATAATACAGATATCCTCTCATAGTCATTGTCAGAAGAAATATTTTTAAATAGTTACATCAAAAATTGAATCTTTGTAAATATCGAATAGTTTCTTTAGTGTGAGAAACTGAAAGTATAAATAAGGATCAAAATGAATAATCGATAATTTGAAATAGGAAGAAAAGGTCCAAAAGGGGAGAGGAACTGGGAGGGGAAGGGGAAAGGAAAGAAGGGAAAGGAAAAATTATGAGAAAAGAAAAAAATGGAAATAAGTCTATGTAAATAGGGAAGGGTGGAGGGGGTAAAGGGAACACAGGTAATGGGGAAAAAATAAGAACCGAGATCCATCATGTACAGGTACAAGCACCCAATGATAAATGTAAACATATTGTATACCTAAAATGTACCAATAAAAGAACATAAGCAAAAAAAAAAAATTAAATACTTATTCAGTATCTCACACCATTCTCAAGAATGTATTCTAAGTAAATAAGAAACCTAAACATTAAAAATGGAAACCTACAAGTATGCATCGGATTATGCTTTCAATTTGATTCCCCCTAACTCCACCCAAGAATCTTGCTATCTCGCCTTGAATTGATTAAAGTGGACAAACAAGAACCTAAGGCATGATTCAGAAGAATAAGAGGAACAACAGCAATTCCCTTTGCGAACTCTGCACAGTCACGTATGGTTATATACAGGTGAAGAGAGACCTGTAAGTCGCAGATGTTCCTTGCTCTTTGCTCTTCTGTGACCCATGTGCCAATCCTGCAGGACAAAGAAGTTGCATGCTCATGATCCAATATGAGGTTGTAGACCCCTCAACTAGATGCTGTAAAAGAGGCAGACATTTCTGTGAGCTTTCCCGCTGTGGTATCACATTTGCGACTTTACGGGTTTGATGTATTGCCTTACTAGGCTTTGTGGACCTGTGTGAATATTTCAGATAGTAATTTCAGTAGTGGTTCTTCTCTCTAACCCCTGCTCCAGATCTTCACTTCCTCAGCTTCAGTTATTATCATGTAAGGTTGATTTCTTTAATAACAGCATTTGCTTTAAAACTCATAACGGCTCTGCCTCCCTGATTGATGCAGAAATTGGTACTTAGAAATCAGTTCCTGTCATAGCAAAGCATAAAACAGGTGGCACTGATTTGGGGATGAGAAGGTTCTATGAGGCAGGTGAAATGGCTGGTGTAGCGCTCATAAAGTAAGCTGACCATGCATGTAGACTGACAAAAATAAATATTAGAACACTTTGGAAAGATGGAAACCTGTGTTCGTAGTTGCAGAACCATCACTTCTGCCATCTCAGTAACTGGGAAGATAGAAAATGGGCAAATGACCTTGGCCACTTCAGGAAGATGATTTCAAAGTAGAATATATAATATGTCAATTGATCTGCTTTTGCTCTCCATGATAAGGTACTGAAAATGATGAGCTAAGGAATGCACTATTCCACTTGTAAGCAGAATGTAGAGGGAATAGAGAGGCAGCAAGTTTGATAAATGAACCTACTCAGTAGCTCCAGATTAGTTGGTAACAATCTTCCCAAGCAAAAATGAACATAGTGCTAAATGTAAAAAACAAATTCACGGATATGATTTAAAGATCTCATTAAAAGTTCTACTAGATTTAAAAAGGCACTGAACAGACCCTTTAAACTAGACAAAAGTGCTTCTTGGAATTTTATGTGTATCATTTCGATGAAGATTTATATAGTCCTTGTAGAGAGGTGAGTTTTCAAAAGATCACATATATAGTTTTGACGCCGTGAAGTTTAGCTGTATCTAATTCCTAGAAAATTAATTAAGTTTTTAAGGGAAGTGTAATAATACATTTATAATAATAATAATAATAACAATAATAACAATAATAATAATCTTGGCCTCTAGAATGAAAAGTATAAGAAGAAAAGAGGTGTATGGGCCTCCAACTTTCTATAAGCAGGAGGCAAGTTGAGCATATCACTCAACATTTTTATTTTTGGTTACCTATTTCTGCAAAATGAATAACCCAAACTTATTTACATTAATATACTTCTAATGTTGTGAGCCAAGAATTAGAACAAGCCTTGCCCAGATGATTCTTCTGGTGTACACCTTGTCAAGTAAGATCATTCCCTTGACTACATTCATCAGACAGCTGTGCTGGCATGGATGGTCCAAGAAAGCTTTCTTCACGTTCTGGAAGCTTGCTGCTCCTACATGTGGCTTTTAACTTCATATCCTTAGTTTGGACTTCCTGCTCACAGGTTGTCTCAGAGGAACTAGACTTCTTATATGTCTTCCAGTTTCCAAAGGAAGGTTATTCCAAGTAGGGAAATTGAAAGCTATATATTTCTTAATGCCTTGTCCTAATGTTTAGCTAATATCTCTTCTGTTACACTGTAATATAATCAAGCTCTAAAGACCAGCACAAATTATAGAAGAAAGTAAATAGATCCTGCCTCTTGATGGAAGGAATCACAAAGAGTGTACTATCATCTTTAATTTTCCACAGTTAGCAACATGGTCTGTGTCTTAGGCAGGATGAAGACTACTACAGAAGACAGAATGACAGAATGTAGAAGAATGGACCCATGAGCCATGGTGAACATTGAAACATAGAACAAATCACAGGAAGCAGAGTAACACAGCAGCTTGAACAGTAACCTGAGGGAAACAAAATGGCTAATGAAATGGCAAACCATTTCTAGGGATTATATCTGGGCTACACTCATAGAATATTTCATGTTATTGGACAGATGGTCCTATCAATGTTTGCCTAGTAAGATTTCAGAGTTCATACAGCCCATAACTCTGTGAATCCATCTATTTTCCTATTTTTATAAGAATCCTTATTAAATGGTCCTGTGCTTGACTCACTATGCTGGAAACGTAGGGACAGTTACTTGCCCATGGGTATCTACATCAATAGTATCCTCATATGCAACCACATGATAACTATGATACTATATTATTAAATTTTGAGTCCTATGTTATTTTGCTTATGGGAACAGTCTGAAAATATGTGGCCAAAGTCTGTATTGCATTAGATTATAAAAATGGCTAAATTCTTCCTTCCCAGAAAGAGGTAATGATGGATCTACTTTGGCTAAATAACTCAATTTGGCTAATGGCACATTACAAGTAGGACGTGAACCGAGATTTGTAGGGTGCTTGCTTATTGAGACTTGTCAATTTGATGGATTAAAAGTTATTGACAGTGCCATGTGAAAAAGCCCAGGCTTGTTTGAGTGATAAGAGACTTGTGGCCCAGTTCACCCAACAGTGTACCGTCAGACAGATATTTCTGGCCATGTATGTGAGAACATCAAAATACAGATCTCAGTTTATTTGTATTATTTGATGATTGATACTAAAATAAAACATATAATTTATGTATTATTTTATTTTAAAATAAGAAATATAAATTCCATGTTCATATTTAATTATACAATTCTGTAATTCTATTAAGAAATTCCATGCATTATTAAAACTAGTGTTTACCACATACAATATTGGATAGCTTGCTTACACTTACACCCTTATACCTTTAATCAAATGGTATTGGCTGCCCTTTCTTATCCTAAACAGTGACATAATTGATGATGAAATGTTTTGTTAAATTCATTTGGAAATTTATTTCTATTAAATATTTGTAACTGTTCTCCAATTCAAATTATTGTAATAATTATATCACTAGTACCTTGAAATTCTAACAATTTGCTTTCACATATCCTTAAAAAGAAAGATGAAAGTCATATATGATGGTCTTTACATTTGTTTATGGAGTTTTGTTTTCTATTTGGTCATTTTATTTTTTAAATATCTTAATATCCAATAAACTAAATAATGCAAATGGCCTGGAGGGTTGGGTGAGAAGGGAAAGGAAGGAGAAATAAAAGATTTAAGATGTGTCGTGTACATGTATCAACAGGGCGCAATGAATATAATCATTACATGTTGCAAATGTAGACTAAAATAATATTGAAAATAGAGAAAGAGGATATAGAGAGGGAAGGAGAAGAGCAGGGAGAGGAAGGGAAATAAAAAGAATAAAAATGTAAGTATATGTATCTATTCCCTAAGATGACTACTGTGAACACTTTTTACCCTTGCATTCTGACCAGCCTGATATATGAACAACTTGGATTATGACCAGAATTTTAGTTTTAACTTACAAGCAAAGTCTTGAGTTATGACCCAAATGCAGGCTGCTTGTGCTTCCAGATGGACTGAGATAAAGATTGAACGCTTAAAAAAGTTCTGGAAGGAACATTACAACATCCTTTCCTGTGTGGTTAATTAAGAAATCCTGGGCCAGTGTCTAAGGACACTGAGATCTGCCTGTATTCAGGAGAGAGACTTTGAAGGCTGTGTAGAGGAGCCTGAGTCTTTGATTGACCAACCTGAGTTACAATCAGCCCTTGCTAACAAATTGAGTTCATAAGTCAAGGGTCTACTGTACTAATACAAAAATAGAAAAACTTTAAAAACAAAAAACAAACAAAAAAATAACAAAAACAAGGGATAATCCTTGCAAAATAAGTGCAACTTTTAAAAGTACATAATATGAAAATTTTAAAAATAAGAAAGATGAAAGCTAATATATCATTTTATATTCATTCATGATTTTTTTGCTACCTTGCCATTCTATTTTTAAAAATTTTAACATCAAACAGGATAACGTTACTTTCATTTAAAAATTAATTCTATGAAATAAGAGATTACTTTTAGAAAAAAATTTCTTTAGGTTTGTATTTATTGCTTATTCTACTGTTTTATAAGTAAGGTACCTCAAAGCATGATGCCATGGTTTGAATATGGGTCTGTATCCCTAAAAGTCTATGTGTTAAATGCTTAACTCCCTGGGTGCTGTTTCTGGAAACTAATGGAACCCTTGAGAGGCAGACATTAGTGAGAGGTTCTTAGGCTATTGGGGGCTTGCTCTTCAATGGGATTATGAGATCTCCATCTTGCTTCTTCTCTCTGATTCCTGGTTTATGATGTACATTCCTCCACTATGTGTTCTTGTCCTGATGTTGTGCCCTTGATAGAGACAGAAACCAAAGAGGCTCCTCTGTGTGGACAAAAATTTCGAGAATCATGAAGCAGATAAGCCTTTTTTTGTGACTAGCGTGTGTCAGGTATACTGTTACAATGATAGAAAACTGAGTAGCATACATGGTAATTGTGATGGCTTGTATCTAAATGTTCCCCCAAAGACTCCTGTGGTCATAGGTGGGGAGTTGGTGATAGGTGGCTGGATTAGGGTGTGATGCTGGAATTAAGGCTGCCCACCCTGACTGTGGGTAGCATACCCAAAAGGTGGGTAGGCTCGATGAAATATAAAGGGACAGAAAGAAGCTGCTTGGCTTCTTTGCTGCTTTGCTGCTTTTTGCCCACCCTGCTTTGCCATGCACTGTTTATCCTCTGTGATGTCCCTCTGCCACACCACCTTGCCTTTGAACTAGCTGACTATTGACTGAAACCCCTACAAACCGTGAGCCAAGATAAACCTTTCCTCCTTTAACTTTGGCTGTTGGGTATTTTGTATCAAATTTCTTCCAGCTTTGTGTTCCAGTACAGATCTTCCTTAGTTTACAGTGGGGTTGCATCACAATAAACAATTCAGAATTTGAAAATATTATTAAGTGAAATACACTTCAATACCTTTAACCTGCCAAACATCATGACCTAACAACTATTCAATGTACAGTGTCTCTTGTTTACACTCATGATTATATGACTAACTAGGAGCTGCAAGTTGCTGCTAGCAACAGCACACAAAAGTATTATAGCATATCACTGATCCAAAAAAAATCAAAATTCAAAATTTAAGCTACAGTTTCTATTGAATGCATAAGAATTTGTACCATTCTAAACTTGAGAAATCATAGGTTGAACCATCATAAATTTGGATTCTATTTTTTGATACAGTATTATTTTATACCATCAGGTTCTAATAATGTGTTCTTTACAATAACTTACAATTTATATTCCACAAGAATATGGCTAATATGTGGAAATGCTGTTTTAGCTTAATTCAGAAAACATATATTAAGTCTCTACCTAAATTTATTGTTAACAGTTTTAACTTGAGATATCCTCTTTTGACTTATTTTAAAAGTACAGTATCTAATACTATGGATTCCTAACAAACTACCCAAAATTTAGTGGTGTAAAAGGAATTATGATGGCTTTAGATTCTAAACATTTGATAAGGAAGAGTGGTGCAGGTTCTCTCCTTCCAGTATCTGCATTCATAGGTAGAGTAAAAGACGATCGTAATCAGGTGGTTGCTGGTACCTAGTGGCTGAAAACTTGCTTGGGGCTATCAATCAGAACCCCAAGTGAATCTAAAGAAAAATGTGAATTTTGCCAAAGTATAATAATTTTTAGGTTTAAGGATACATTTTTTCTTTAAATTTAATATATTTTCTGCTGGTTTTTTTCTCCAAGAGCTTATTGGTCTTTTCCTTCTCTAATTTTAGTATCCATATATTGGGACTATTTGACATTTACCAGTGACATTGTTTGAAATTATATGTTTATATAGCACCTATCTTTTTCATGCAAATATTTTAATTTTTATGTCATCAAAATTACTATTCATATCCCTTATATTCTTTAGAATTTTAATCAAGATGAAAAAATATTTCCCACTCACATTAAAAGAATTTACCTATGTTTTCTTATTATTCAAGTTATATCATTTTGCTATGTAACGTAACACTAAAATTGAGTGACTTGACATTGGTTGGCAAATTTTAAAAATTAACTTTATTACCACATGGTTGTGATTCCTAATAATCACAAACTTTTTCGTGAGTTGAATATATACATTCTTTTGGTGAGTTGAATATATATATATTCTTTTGGTGAGTTGAATATATATAAATTCTTGATCATCTCCCATCGTTTTTTCTTCTTCCCTCCCTTCTCTTCCTTTCCTCTGTTCCCACTGAGATCATAATGTTAAGCGAATTAAATCAGACCCACAATGTAAATATGGCAAGAATTTGCCTATGTGAGGAATCTAAAATAGAAACAAATTAGAGAGTAAAATAAAGGAGAGACCTCAAGAAACAGGGACGCAAACTTTTGGAGTTAGCTAAATTATTTCTGTAAAGTTTCAAAGGACATATTTCAGCTTGGGGAGCTATATATGTCCTTGCTGTGACTACTCAGTTCTACCACAGTGGCTGACCCATGTCCTATCCTGCCACCTTGGTTTTCAAATAGGAAATTTTCACTGTGCATAGCTCATCATATAAAGTTGAAAAGACATTTTTCTGGCACATGTTCTACAAATTAATCATAATAATTTTTAAGGGTGAAAAGCAACACTATAAATCATGTGAATAAGTCATAATTCCAGATTATTAACTTTCACATAGGAAATGACTCCAAAAATTATCTTGGAAGAAAGTATATAATACTGAGTACCCTATTTTTTTTTTTACTTGTGTCCTAAAAGCTTGACTAGTTATATCTGAATGCAACTAATTTGTTCTGAAATGCTATGCATCGCTCCAAAATTAAAAGTAATTTCTATGATATAAAGGTCTATGATTGCATCTATTTTTAGTGACTGTTTATGTTTGTGTGTGTGTGTGTGTGCATGTGTGCGTGAGTGTGTGAGAGAGAGTGTGAATAAAAAGAAACCAAGAAAAGGAATTAGGACATAGGGAGGGTTTCTCCTTAATGTACTGCAATTTCCGCACTAGTAGTTTTTCTGTAGATTCTATAATGATACCTTTATTTTCTCAACTGGAGATGATGTCTTACTGGTCTCACAAGCTGAGAATTGACCCACTTAAATTTTGAAGTCAGTAATAACACTTAACACTCTTATTATTATATTTCATGATCCATATACAGTCATTAAATTTCAGTTTATATGATAATCTTGGTGATAATGGGAGATACTTCGGTTAATTTAATTTTCCCATTCCATATTGAGAAAGATGCTAACACCATAGTTTATCCTGATTTTTCTCAGTGACTGAAATCATAACTAATTTTGACAGAGAAAAGACAAGTTCCTCAACTGTGACTCATTTTTAAGGGCCAAGGATATTTAGTTAAGCTAATTATTTGGCCACTAAAGTCTAAATGAGAAATGTCTGTCAAATTATTTGTTCATGTTACGCCCTTTCTGTGAAATGTATCATGGATCCATGGTATTAGACATAGTTTAGTGTATGTATGTTATGTATGTATTTGTTTTACTGAAATGATGTTCTACTTGGTCATATGGATTTCTCTTTGAAGTGACTATAATATAAGAGAAATATCAACATAAAATTCTCTGCAAATAAATGTTTTACAGTTAAAACAATTAGGTACCATTGAGAAAGGTACTGCTGGTATTACCATTGCTAAGATGTTTTCACCCAGGGAATGATATGCTGACCTGGAGAGCATCAGCTCAAGAGCCAGTGGCACGTGTCTATTCTCAACTCCGTGTTTGCTGATACTTATTACTGGTAGTTTAAGATTGGTATTTGTGGGAATATTTATACCTCAGAAATTCTCAAATGCTTCAAATCAAGATTTTTCTACCTTTAGAGAGCCCACTGTTAAATATTTACCTCTACAATATGCCATTCTCTTTCATTTTTTCTTTTCTTTCCCTTCCTTCCTTCCTTCCCTCCTTTCTTCCTTTTTTCTTCACTTTCAAAATTCAGTCTAATGTGTCTTTTTCTCCTCCCTTGCCTAAACCATCAACCCTTGGCAATCCCCATTTCACTCACTCTTTCAATTAGTTCAATTGATTTATCTTCCAAATATGTGACATTACACATTTTTTTTTGTTTCTCAGCCTGACTTACTGAACTCAGCATAACGGTAGCAAAGTACATCCATGTTGTTATGAGTGAAAACATTCCCTTAGTTTTTGAAGAAGAATGTAATTTAATTTTTTCAAATATCATTCTTCTTTATCTACCAATCCATTAATAAAACACCCAGGTTCATTCTATATTCTGACTATTATAAGTAATTTTGTAATAGTCATATTTATCTCTCCTATATAAAAATTCAATTTCCATTAGATACGTACTCTGAGATGAGAATACTGGATCATATAATAATTATATTTTTACATTTATGAGGAGCCTACATACTGTTTTGCATAGTGGCTATATTAATCTACATTTCTACAAAAAGTATACAATTGTTCACTTTTCTCCACATAATCATTGATGTTTATCTCTTGTCTTTTTGGTAATTGGCATTTTAGCAGATAAGAATTGATAATCCATTATAGGATTTTAATTGCTATTTAATGATGTTAGTGACTTTACAGATTTTTTATATACCTATTTTCCATTTGTATGACTTTGACAAATTTCTATTTATGTCCTTTGCCTATATTTTTTATTTTTTAGTATATATTTGCAGTACATGAACTTTACATTAATCTTGAGGAGTGGGTATATGTACATAATACAATTGTTTTCTTTGATCAGTCCTCACCTATCTCCTGACTTATTGATTCTGGTAAAGGCTATATATTTCTTGTTCTTACTTTGTTGCATATACAGTCTCTAGCATGTATTTTTGGTGCCAGAGATAATACTCAGTTTGGTAAGCCATCAAATGTTCCCCCCACAAAAAAATCAGGTGTACATTTATGAGAATTGAACTTGTAGCAACACTACAGTAATAATTCTTCTATTAATGTGGTAGTAATAGAGAAAAAGAAAGGCTGAAATGAAGCTTTCCAAATATTAATGAAGATTTTTAAGTGTCTTAGTTTAACTTTGTGATTACACAAGTAAGGAACTTGGCACTGTTTCTGGTTCATCATGCTCATTGCCTCCTCAAAAAATTGTGTTTTTCAAACTATTTTGACTGTTTGAGGTGTGTGGTGGTTAATTGATGGTCAGTTTGAGTGGGAACGCCTAGCTGAATGAGTCAGCAAGGTTGTGGGCCTGGAAGACCTACTGTAAGGAGGATTATTGCTGGAACTGTATAAAAGGAAAATGGGAGGGAAGGATTGCAGCTGATTTCCCTTGGAGGAGCTTTGGCTGTTTTCTTTGGAGGAGCTCTGGTCCTCCCCTTTGCAAAGGATGGCTGCTATTGTCATCAGAGGAGCTCTGGTCTTAACCTTCACCTTGGCATCTTCTCTTGGGTTTGGGTAGATTCTTCAGCTTCCAACACTGGCCTTTTGGCCTACTGCCACAGACTCTTTAGTGTCTAGCACTAAAGAAACTTTGATGACCTGGGACAGACCCCTTAGTCTTCCACTGTGGATGCTTCAGCCTCCTGATGAAGTCTCAATGGGACACTGTCATGGGCTCCAAGTCTTCAGCCAGATCCTTTGGATCTCTAGCATGCAGACAGATCTCTTGCACTCTTCTACATTTGACTCTGTGGGTGGCCATTGTAGGTCAATCTTGTAAATTTCTGTGTCCTGCTTTAAATCTGGTTCAGAGCATGTGCAGTCTCTTGAGGAGCCTTGCCCGAGCCCTGCAAGCACTGACTAATACAAGATACCAGTTCAAATTCATTCTTCAATTTTAACAAGGTCTTTACTACATAGCAATAAAACGATTGTATAAGTAAGGTAGAAATGAACTAATTAGGTCCAAAACTGACTAGCTGGTGAAAATAAGATGCTTTGTATATCCTCCAATATCTATCAATCTGCAAGAGTTGCAACCAGGAAATGGGTTAGAATTTGACACAGAAATCCAAGTGAGAATTGTTGCTGGCCTCGACTTGGATGATAGACAGGATGTGAAAATATAAGGATAAATTTGCAATGTGATCTGGAAGCAGATTTGCTGATAATGTAAGAGAAAAGAAAAGGAAGAATCAAGGATAATCCTAGGCTTCTAGTCTTCAGTGTGAAAAACATGATACTAAGAAGGTATCCTTTACTTCAAAGGGGACAGTCTTGGTAAAGGAAAAATTTCAATTTTCATTATAATTTCAGAAGTACATATAATAGTGTAATGCTAAAATAAAATGGAGGGCTTACATAGGTAATTGGACTTGCAAAAAAGAGGCATTTCAAAAAAAAAGATGAGGATAAACTATAGAAAAAAATGAATCCAAGAAAGAAATTGTTTTAGAACTTAATAACATTGGGCCTATAAATTTCATAGTATGCATGTATACCAAGTCCCCATGATGAATATAATTATCATATACTGCAAACATGTACTAAGAAAACATTTTTTAAAATTTAAAAATAATTTTCATAATAGGAAAATGTTAAAGATTTTATTCAATATTGATTAACTTTTGATCTCCCAAAGTGACTAATGGGTATGACTATAACTTCCCTCATGGCTTTCAATTATCTTACCAAACAAAAACAAAAAGAAAATCAAGGAGAAATTAACACATGTAATTTCAGGACAGACAATTCGCATAACATCTCTGCCCTCACACGTTGTTAGACCATATGAATTTGTCAATTTTTGACTCTTTTGATTTATAAAATAATGTCAAATTCACATGAACAAGCCAACTAAAAAGCATGTTCAAATAATTCAAAGAAGATTTTTACATTTCCAAAGAGACTATGTTAGGAGTGAAAAGCTATCTCTTCCCCAGAGAGAGAGAGAGCCATTACTACCATGCCACTCTAAGGAGAATTTCTTCTGAGAGGAAGCTATTCTTTGGGAAACAAGACACTTGGAAAAATCACTTCCATTTCAGTTTATCACCTTTTAATCCATGATCCCAACATAGGTATTTTCCTTCTATTTCTAAGTGCTTTTGTATTTATTTACTGGTACCGGGGATCGAACTCAGGACCTTAAGCTTGCGAGGAGTCACAGTGCCCCTGAGCTAAATCCCAGGGCCATAAGTGCCTTTCTACTGAAAGAGTCTTTAATCTACTTGACCCATGAAAGTGAGTTTGAGAATTTGAAAAAGCTATGAATTCTTTAAGTTTCCCCACAACAAAAGTCACTCTGAAATACTTCAGGGTCAATAGATAGGCCTTCTCAAAACTATCAATCTGAGAGACCCAAAGATGATAAAAATCCATATTTTCTATTTTTAGAGTAAATCACCACAATATAATAACTTTACTCTTAACTTATAAACATAAGTGGTTTATGTAAGGCCTACAACTGGTAATAAGCAACATGGGTGATTTCACATACATGATGAAAATTTTCTGTATTTTTATTTAATATTTAAATAAAATGTGTTAGAAAATACTCATGAAATGATTCAGCTAGAGACAAATTTTAAATTTTATTTACCTACTTTTTGTTGGTTTTTTTTTGAGACAGGGTCTCACTATGTAGCCCAGGCTGGCCTTGAACTCATCAATCCTCCTGCCTCAGCCCCCCCAAAGCTGGGATTACAGGTATTCACTAGCATGCCCAGCCTGTGTATCTACTCCTTAAATTAATATCTTTATTTAAACAAAGAAAACATATAAGAAGCTCTTAATTTCCTTTAGGTTGACACTGAAAATTCATGGTAGAATAAACTAAATCATGTTATTATAGATATAAACTAATCAAGGTGTAAAATAATATCACAATAATCAATGACTAAGAAATTGACTCAAATATTCTGAAAACAAATATATGTCAACCATAGCAGCACAGGAATAAGGTAAATATTCATTTAAATAAAATCTACGACCTGGCTTTTGAAGCAGATTAAGTTTGTCACAACTATAAATTAAGGGTAATTTATTATTGTGAAAACAAAGCTGCATTTATAGAAGCCACTAATAAGTTTTTCTAACATTCAGAGCATCAATCTTAAGAATTAAAAAATCACCAGTGACAAAACCCCACACATCTATTTAAATGAATTGGTGTCTATGCTCATGAACTTTCTAACAAAAACAATCAATTGAGCAAAGCAGTAGAATCAATGCACTTTAAGTATTAAAATGTGTTGGTCATAGTAGCGAAGTTTCCCATGACTTTTTATATACTACTGTCTTCACCTGTAATAATTTGAATGTTAATAATCTATGAGCTCATATCTTTGTTACAAAAATATTTTGTTTAAAATTTCTTAGCTGTGGTTATCAAAAGTGGCTTTATATCAAAATAGACATTAAAAAAATGACCTCAAAGTACACTGCACTCTAGCCTCTTTCCCAGTCTTCACCTATTCTACCCCTGCTTCTTAACCCTTTGTTCTCATCATAGCTACAAAATTCACTGGATTTTGCCACACAAATACTTTATTTAAACTCCTCTTCCCTCTTTTCTCTCATTCTCTCTGAATTCTCTATCTCCTTGTCTGTTAAATCCTGTCATTTTCTCAGGAAACTTTGGAAATCAGTGTCAGATTTACAAACCAGCAATATGTCTGTTATGTCTATCCTGCTTCCTCACCTCTAGTTAACCATAAAGTATAATTAAGTATAAATGGAAAGATGACCAGAAGGATTTTAAGGTTTACAAATAATATGCTATTTTCTCCCCTTCCAGCTCATTGTGGTGAAGAGCAGAAAATCCTTTGTATTCAAAGAAAATAATGTATCAGCATCCTACTGGAAGAAATGGCTAGTGTTTTCATTTCCATTTGGACATCTGCTTAGCTGGAGGCTTATTAATAGATTCTAAGTAATCACTGCTAGAAAGAATTGTGAAGGCTGAGGATAGCAGCTTAGGTCAAGGGACAGAGTGGCAGGTTGTTCTTCCTTGGATTGCCAATTTGGAAGACATTTGGGAGAACAACCTAACTGAATGTCCAATAATTTAGCATTAAAATATTATTCAGCCATATTGCAGCATGAAAGATATAAAATTATGTATGTGAATTATGTATGTATGAGGATAACCCAAGCCTGGATTCAGAATACAAATGAACAAACTGCACAAGATCATGCCAATGGTGAGGCAAACTCTCATAAACAAAGTTTCATCAGCATTTTAAAATAGCATCCAATTGTTTATTTATAAATAAGTTAGCAACAAACTACATCCCTAGAGAAATGTGTTGCATTCTTTAAATTTTTCATTTGAGGCATCTTTGATGATTTGTGATCCTTCTTGAAAGAAATGAAGAAACTTTTATTGAACTCATATCAGGTTGCAGGTACTTTGAGTAAATGTCTTAATTTTCAGTCCAGAAAGCAAATGGCAAACTTTTAAAGCCAGAAACACAGAATATATTGCCCCTGAGCTTTTCTTAATTTTACACCTATAGATGCCTCTAAACTTCATGAAAATATCTCTACCTAGTAGACCTAGTCATTTGTTCTAAATGTAATTCTTTCTAAATTTATGTCAAGTTGATTTTCACCCCAAGATTTTTCTTCATAGTACTCTTTCACTAGTGGCATGGGTAAAATGAACAACAAAGAAAACAATTGCTCCCTATATTAGTTTTCTGCAGTTGCTATGTGAAATTATCATGAATTAGTGTGTCAAAACAACTGAAATTTTCCATCTTACAGTTCTGTAACTCACTGGGCTAAACTCAAGGTGTCAGCATGGCTGTGTTTCTTTCTGGATGCTCTAGAGGAGGTTTGATTTACTATTAAGTCTGGTTGTTGGCAGAAATCAGTTCAGGTTAAGTGTGACTTGTTTTTGCTGAAAACCAGTTGAAAGCCTTCCCTAGATTCTTGATGCTTGCATGTACTTTGAGGTCCTTCCTCCATATTCAGTCAGCAAGGGTGCTGTTGCTCTCAAAGTTGGAATCTTACTTGGCTCTTCTTTTGTCTATTGAAAAAAGCTTGCTTCTTTTAAGGGCTCATTTGATTACATTTAGCAGTCACACATAATCCAGGATAATATTTTCATCTGCAGTCTCTTTGTATGTGTAAAAACAAATTCGTAAATTCTGAGGACTTACAGTATGGACATATTTGGGAGGCCATTAAGCTGCCTACCAAATTCCCCTTGAATGTGTTCTACAGAAGAGGAAAACAAATAAAGATATTTAATATGATTCATAATAGTTGTTAACACTATAATCAAAATACTTTAGAGGACAAATATTGAAAGAAAGAGCTAAATTTGTTCAATTCATAGTGTAACCACAAGATAGAGCACAAGACACATAGAGGTGTATAGAAAAGTACATTTATATTAGCTCACTTCTCCAATATTATTTCTGATATGACTCTTTCTACTCGCTTTTCTTTTTCTTTGTGCCACTTTCTTCTTAATGCCCTAAATATTTTCCATTTACAATAATCTGAAGCTATTGTGGCCAAGAAAACATTTTAAGAGTTCTACTGCAGTAGAAATTTTCCTGAGATAGTAGGAAAATGACCTATTTATGGAGACCAGCCTCTGATAATTCACAGAAGTGTGTTTTTATAACTGGGAGGCTGCCAGAGTAATGTGGGCTATAGGTGCCACATGTGGATTGTGATGAGAGAACATGTAGATTTTATAACATGACAAATAATTTCTTGGTTAAGAAATTGTAATTGTCTTAATTACTTTTCTCTCTTTGTTGAGATAAAACACTTGACACCTAAAATTAAAGGGGAAAAGGTTTATTTGACTTATAGTTTGTAAAGGTTTCAGTCCATAATTGTCTGGCTCCAAGTGAGGGTGGCATGACAGACAGGCATTGCAGGGGAGAAATAGTTCATGGCTGGCAGAAAGTAACAAAGCAAGCAAGCAGGAGGTCTCAGAAGCTTCTTTCTACCCATTTTATAATCTATCTAAACTACTGGGATTAGAGTGGTGCCAAACCAATCATTGGGCTGATTTAGTAATCACACATCCTTAGTCTCAGCATCACACTCTAGAATCAGCCACCTCTAAAAAAGCCCCAGCTATGAACTCATGAGGCTGTTTTAGAGACACCTAACACAAACCATGACATTTCACCCCTGGCCCCCCAAACACTCATGTATGTTCCTTTATCCAAAAGGCATTTAGTCCATGTCAAAGAGTTGCTAAAGTACTAACAGTTTCAGCATTGCAGAAGAGTCTGTGTCCTAAGTCTCCTCTGAGATTTAAGTCAGACTCTTAGCTGTGAGTCTTTGTACAGATGAAAAGAAAGTTAAACACTTCCAACATATAATGGCACAATATAAACATTACCAATCCAATTTTAGTACATGTGCTGCCAAAATGAGCACATTACCTATCCAAAAGGTAAAAATAGGGGTGTGCAAAGGAATAACACTAAACCAAGTCCACAATCCAGCAGGACAGATCTTAAATTCCACAATTCCACTTCCAACATCCCAGGCAATCTGTGGCAAGTTGTGAATTCCAAAGGGCTTGGGTGGCTCTGCCCCTCCATCACTGCAGGTAGTTGTAACTCCCATGGCTTCTCTCTGGGTCCTTTCTGCTCCCTTCTTGCAGATTTCCTCAGATGATCCATGTTCCTAGCTTCTTCAAACTTCTGGGGTCTCCACTGCATCTTTGCCTTCACACTCACAGCTTCACACATTGTCCTCTCAGGGGCACACTCCCTGGCCTCCCAGGCCTTCTTCTGAAATCTGGGTGGAAGCTTTTCTGACCCTACAACTCTTATGTTCTGCATGCACCTAAAACCAGCACCGCATGGATGATACCAAAGTCTGCTGCCAGATGGAGGAGTAGCCAGTCTTCCTTCTCTCTTGGCAGTAAGCACTGAATGCCTATGAACCAAATCTTGAACAAAAACTTCCCTAGGCTCCTGCCATTCTGGAACAAGGGGCACTGGTGCTCAAAGCAAAGTCTTTCACTTTTGAAATTTGAGGCTGCAAAGGCTGGAGTCCTGCTGGTTCTTGTGTCATCCTCAGGCCATTTTTTATGTTGTCTTCTTCTGAAGTACTTGAATTTTTCTTGCTGGTCTTTTTGGTGACCAGGTGACCAGTTTCTCCTCTGTTCCATGTTTGCAGGCTGCAATTTTACTGGAGCTTCCTTTATGGCCAAACTCACAGTGTTTTGAATCATTCTGTTCAGCTCTTTGCTCTTGATTCTCAGCATAAATCTGGCTAAAACCCCCCAATAGTAGCCATGCCACTGACTCAACATTAGACTGCCTTGAAATTTCTTCTGCAAGACTAATTAATCTTCCACCCTTAATATCAGTCTCAGGCAAAGTCTCTGGACAGGAGCAAAATGCAGACAAACTTTCTGCCAAACTGTAGCCCACATTGTTGTACCCAGTGAGAAAGAACCAACCAGAGACCGATATTAAATCCATACAGGAGTTTATTACCAGCCAGACCCAGACCAGAGCCTTGACTGGGGGGAGATTAACATATTTTATGCACCTTTGATGCCAGCAATTTCTAGGCCCCCCTATGGGATAGAACTAGCAAAGCAAGCAAAAGGTACAGAAGCAGAAAGTCCTGTCATTGGAACATTTGTAAAACAATAGTTGATTAACTGTTGTTTCTAAGAGACTGTCTAAGGGGAGGAGGTTTCTAAGCTTCCTCCTTTTGAGTTCATCTAAAGGGCAGGCAGGTGGGTTATTCAGCACCAATATGGAGTCTGTCTTGCTAACTAGGGTTCTTCATTCCCCACTGGTTCTTGTAACTTTATCAAATCTTTCATATCTTTATTTATTCTTCGGATTCTTCCTCTAAAACATCTTCTAAAATCTCATAATTTTGTCTCAACACCATCAGTTTAACTGCATCAACCCTCTGTCTAACATATTTAGTTAGAGCATTTATAATACAAGGTCCCACGAGCAAAAGCAGAAGTAAGATAACTAAGGGGCCTGCTACAGCAGAAAGTAGGGTAGTTAACCATGGGACCAGTAAAATAGATTTTGAAACCAATTTTGATCTCTTTGTTGAGCATATTTAGTCTTTAAATTTTCCCTGACCATAGCTAAGGTATCTCTAATGACACCAGACTGATTAGCATAGAAGCAACAGGTTTCTCCTAGGGCTACACATAATCCTCCCTGTTTCATGAACAGGAGATCAAGTCCCCTTCAGTTTTGTAGGACCATCTCAGCTAGGGAATCAATCTGGTTCTCTAATCTGGAGATTGAGTCTTCCAGGTGACCCAAATCTCTGGCTGCTTGGTGGCTTAGGCCTTTAAAATTTGTGTCCTGAAGGATCAGGGAGGAAGTTCCAATAGCCACTGACCCGGCTATTCCTAATCCTACCAGAATGGGCACTAAAAGGGGGGCAGTCTGTTTACTCTTATAGTGTTCAGTGGTTAATCCCAGATGTTCATGACCCCCTTTTCCATTATAATACAAGACTTGTGGAACAACATACATGGTGACACAAAATAAAGTGGCAGATTGGGTACCCAAGACTGATATGGGTATACATTTACTCAAGCCCTTGGTACAAGCAAACCAGGCATCTTCTGGAGCCTTATAGTAATGGGGCCCTGAGGCAAGGTGAATATTATAACTATCATTATATAGATCTTTATAAGGTGATGTATCCAAACTGTAATTTGTTCTTGTTAGGCAGGTTCCTTTTCCTTGGATGCCCCCCAAGGTGAGTCAAGGGTGGCTCCAATCACAACCTGTTGAGGGGGACAAATCTAGTGTGGCCCACAAGCCCCAACCCCAAATAATGTGGGGGCTTGGGGTCAAGGCAGAGCCAACAATCTTTAGCCTCCTCAGGCCTGGATTTGTTGAGGAGTAAATGGATGCTTGTCAACATTTCCAGCTTGGGAGTGGGGGTTTTATCTTGTGGTATAGTTGGAAGAGTGAGGGGCTCTGGTTTTTGAGTAGGTGAGGGCACAGGCTTAGGCCTTGCTAAGGGGATAGGTAGAGCAAAGTCCTTGCTGGGCTTCATAGGTTGCTCAACCCTCTGGCGACCTCCTGGATGGTAAATTCTGACCCAGGATCCCATCAAGATACATATAATCTAATTCCCCATGTCCTTCCAGTTACCCACCCAGGATCTTCCAATCTTTGGGGTGTAATGGTAATCGGATAACATATGCCAGTATCACAGGTTTTATCATGATCTATGGTGGTGGGAGACATTTTTAACCAGGGATCTGTAATTTGAACGGACCAAGGAGCTATAGTCTCACATCCCCATTGGGCACAATGATAGTCACTGCCATTACCATCACAATATGGATCTTCATTTTCTGGACATACATAATATTGGACAGGATGGAGTCTCCATTTAGTGAGAGTACAGCCTCCAGATTTTGCACAGCCCTTGTTCCCATAATACAAGTCCTCCTCAACCATATGACATAAGGTAGTGGTAAAGGTGACCTTGGATTGGTCAGGTCCTCTTTCTATTTTTGCCAGGATTTTTCCACTAGAAGTTACTCTTAATTCCCAAGTTTCTGAACAGGGAGGGAACAAGTTATTTGTTCCCTCAAGCTGACATGATTGATAGAGAATATATACCAGGAGCACTAGTCCTCTTTTCCCAATTTTAACTTTAAGTCTCCTGGGGTGCTTAGGATCTTCCATTGTGCTGGTTCTGGGCTCTCTGCTGGTGCTGACTTGACCTGGGTGTGATGAATCCAAGCTGTGACCCTGGCTACTTTGACCACAGAGGGGGTTACCAAAATAACAGGGTATGGCCCCTTCCAATGTGGCTCAAGGCTCTTAGCCTGATGTTGACGTATCAGGACCAGGTCTCCTGGATTGAAACTGTGGGGCTGGAACATCATAAAGGATTTTTCTCGAGCCTGTTGTATTGTAGCCTGGATTGCACTCTGAAGAATCTGTAAGGCTTGAAGAGACTGAAGTAAAGAGACACAAGAACTCTCTGTTATCTGTTTAAGGTTTAACTTAGGGAGGAGTGATGGCGGCCTCCCATACAAGATTTTAAAAGGAGTAAACTTGTCAACATATGGGGTACATCTAAATCTTAACAAGGCTAGAGGAAGCAGAGTGGGCCACCTACTGCCAGTTTCTAGAACATATTTAGTCAGGGTTTCTTTCAGGATCCTATTCATCCTTTCCACTTGCCCTGAACTTTGTGGGCGATAGGCACAGTATAACTTCCAATCGATATGTAGTGCCCTTGCCAATAATTTGGATATCTGTGCCGTGAAGGTAGGCTCATTGTCGGACCCCAGGTAACAAGGGATGCCAAATCAGGGAACTATCTTCTGGAGCAAAACCTTAGTCACTATGTTGGCTGATTTTCTATGAGTGGGGAAAGCTTCTATGCAACCTGAGTAGGTGTCAACCAATACCAGTAAATATTTGAACCTATTGCTGGATTTTATTTCAGTGAAATCAAGTTCCCTATGTTCCCCAGGCTCTCTTCCCCATAGTCAATTACCTTTGTTCCTTGGTCTCACCTTGGAGTTTACCTGTGTACACACTTGACACCTGGAACTGATATCCTGGACCATAGAGGTCAGTCCTGGGATTGAAAACTTAGAGCTCATTAGTCTTTTTAACTTTGATTTTTTCAGGGGAGTCAAGTGATGTGACTGGTGAACAAGTTGTCACCCCAGGGCTTGGGGAGACAAATTCATTCCTTTGTCCCTTTCCACCAGCCTGAGTCCAGTTTTGTACCCCCTCACTTTTGATTTTCCTCTTCCTCTTCCAGGGTATATGTGGGCCTTTCTGGCAGGTAGCCAAAGGGTCAGACAGGCAGAATGTCTACTGGCCTCACTGATTCTTTGGTCACTTGTTAGGCTGCATCATCAGCCTCCAAGGGACTCTAAGCTGTCTCCTTTTTGGTGGCTTTTATAATGAATAATGGCCAATGTCCTGGGGTTCCCAAATTGCCTCCAGTAAGGCCAAAATTTCTTTTTTATTTTTAATAGTTTTTCCTTCTGATGTCAATAGCCCTCTCTGCCTGTAGATGTCGCCATGCACATGGGCAATGGGGAATGCATACCTGCTGTCAGTGTAGATGTTTATAGCCTTGTCTTGCCCTAGCCTCAGGGCTTGAGTTAAGGCTATTAGTTTAGCCCTCTATGTTGATGCCCTCTGGTTTAATGCCTGTGCCCAGTGCACCTGTCCTCCTGGACTGACTTCCATCTTCCACAAAGCTGTTTTCATCAGTGAAGAAGGTCGCATCCAGGTGTTGCATGGGAATGTCAGTTAGGTCTGGGCAGTTGGTGATAGAAGTTGTCAGAGTGTCCAGACAGTCATTGAAGGGAATGCACTGGTCAGAGTCTGGGAGTAAGGTAGCTGGATTAAGGGCCTTCTCTTGCATGAATTTGATGCATGGAGCATCCAGCAACAGGGCCTCGTACTGAGTCAGGCAAGTATTGGAGAGCCATCATTCTGGGGCTCCTCTCAGCAATGCTTCCAACACATGGGGTGCGGTGATGACCAGGTCCTGTCCCAGGCTGAGTTTATCTGTCTCTTTGACCAGGAAGGCAGTGGCTGCAACTGCCCCCAAACAGGTAGGCCATCCACTTGCCACAGGATCAAGTCTTTTAGACAAATAGGCCACAGGTCTGTTCCAAGGCCCTAATGTCTGAGCTCCTTTGGCTATGCCCCCTTGTTTGGCCACAAATAACCAAAAGGGCTTGGTGACATCAGGTAGAGCCAGGGCTGGTGCTGACACTAAGGCTTCCTTTAAAGCCAAAAAGGTGGCTTTTTCCTTTTCTGTCCACACTAGAGGAGTGGTCCCCCCCCCCCCGCCCCCCATACTGGCTGAGTAAAGCTGTTTGGCAATCTCGGCAAACCCAGAATCCACAGCCTACAATATCCCACTGTCCTTAAAAATTCTCAAATTTGTCTCTTAGCGGTGGGTGGGAGGATTTGTAGGACAGCTTGTATCCTCTGAGGAGAAAGCAGTCTATTTCCTTTAGTGAGCTAGTAGCCTAAGTATGTGGCCTTAGCTACACATAATGGGGCCTTCTTGGCTGAGACTTGGTAACCCACTTGTTCCAACAACTTTAAAAGATCTCAGGTAGCTTTTTGACACATGTCCATGTCCTTTGCTGCAATCAACAGGTCATCTACAAACTGTAGTAGAGTTACCTCTGAGTGGGTAGCTTGAAATGGGGACAAGTCTGTTCAGGGCTTCATCAAAGAGAGTTGGGGAGTTCTTAAAACCCTGTGGTAATCTAGTCCAAGTCAGTTGACCAGAGTAGCTTCCATCTGGGTCCACCCATTCAAAGGCAAATAAGGGCTGGCTTACATTGGCCAGTGGGATACTGAAGAAGGCATCCTTGAGATCTAGAAGGGTGTAGACCTGTCTCTCCAGGGGAATTAAGCTCAGCAATGTGTAAGGGTTTGGAACCATGGGGTGAATGGTTTCCACTCTCTTACTGACTTTTCTCAAGTTCTGGACTGGTCAGAAGTCATCTGTGCCTGGTTCCTGGACTGGAAGGAGAGGGGTGTTCCAGGGGGACTTACATGGCATGAGGATTCCAGCAGCCAGAACCCACTCAATGTGAATCTGGATTTTTTCTTTGGTCTTTTGTCTGATTGGATATGGTTTTACTGCAATTGGAGTTGTGGTGGCATGTAGAGTGACCACTACTGGGAGTCAATGGGCAGCCAGTCCTGGGGAGTTAGTCTCTGTCCATACTCTAGGACACAAAGTGGTCAATTTCTGAAGAAATTGAGAGTCTGGGGTTTTTGAGTTCATAGGTGTAATATCAGGGAGCAACAAATACTTTTCTGATAGGGGGCAAGTAACAAGAATTTTGGCAGGTTTGTAACCAATTGAACGACTAGCATGTTGGCCCTCAAAGGATACTGTAGTTCCTAATTTTTGAGTAAGTCCCTTCCAAGCAATGGGTATGGGCAATCTGGGATTATAAGGAACGAGTGTGTCACCCTGTGGTGCCCAAGGTCCACTGTCCTTTCTGTAGTCCAAGGGAAGCCTGTAGTAGCAGTCCTAGTGGCTCCCTGAACAAAAGTTTTTCTTTTGGTTATTGTCTCTAGTGGTTGGGTCAAAACCGAATGTGCTGTTCCCGTATCGACCAGGAAATTTATAATTTTGCCCCCTTCTTTGGCTTTTACCCTGGACTCCCAGGGGCTTAACAGATAAGAGCCCTGAACCCCCTAGTACTCTTCTTCCTGTATCACCAAAACCTCCTGTTTGTCCTTCTTGGAGGGGGCTCCTTTCTCCCCATAGGGACACTCATTTTTCCAATGTCCAATCCTCTTGCATCTAGCACATTGGTTCTTCCCCAAGCGGGGATGGTGTTAGTCCCCGAGGGGCTTCCCCCTCTTTCTGTTTGGAGGAACTGCCTCTTGTGCCTGGAGTGCAGCAATAGTGACTTTCCCTAGTTTCTTGGTTAGGACTTCCTCAGGGGTGTCACGGTTATCATAATCTTTCTGAGCTATGCTCAGGAGTTCAGTCCTATTTTTTCCCTCAAATCCCTCCAATTTCTGTAATTTTTTTCTAATATCTGGGGCTGACTGGGAAACAAAGGCCAGATATAAAGCTGCTGCATTTTTGGGAGCCTCTGGGTCAATAGGAGTGAAAACTCTGTAGGCTTCCAAGAGTCTCTCCAAAAATGCAGCCGGAGACTCCGTTTTTCCCTGGTGAACCTCACTTACCTTACTCAAATTAGTGGGCTTTCTGGCCGCTGCCTGGAGTCCCTCTAATAAGTTCTGGTGGTAGGTCCCCAGCCTCCTCCTACCGTCATCATCACTGGGGTTCCATTCGGGGCATTGTGATGGAACCACTGTTTCAGCCCTGGCTGAATACCCCGGAGTTCCAGGAATGACACTGGGGTCTGGCCCCAGGGCTTCTTTGACTGCCTGTTGATAAATGTGGTCCCACTCTTCTGAGGTGAACAGGATCTGTAAAAGCTTCTGGCAATCATTCCAAGTTGGCTGATGGGTATGAAAAACAGACTCAAGAAGAGAGATTAATGCCTGAGGTTTTTCAGAGAAGGGGGGATTTTGATGTTTCCAATTGTAAAGATCACTAGTTGTAAAAGGGACATAAATCAATCTTCCCCCGGTCTCTGTTTGTTTTAAAGGAAAAAGGGAGGAGGAAGATGGGGCTGATGGACCTTAGTCCTGTCCCTATGGAGTATGGGGAGGTGAGCGGATCTGGTCCGAGGAGGAGTCCAGGACCAGAAGACCTGCAGCAAGAGATTCAGGGCCCCTCCCCCAGGCACTGACTCCACCTGCGTGATAAGGGGCAGGTCGGCACAAATCATCCTCAGGGTCAGATTGGAGAACACCTTTACTGGTTGACACAACCATCAGAGAGGGGCTCTTTTCTGGTAGGTTTCAATTTCCCCTTCTCCTCCAATTTAGGGTTGCCAAAGGTCGATCAGGGCCTGTACATTGTATAAAATATTTAGGGGGATCTTCCAACATATTGATCCAAATGTCGATATATGGGAATTGAGCCAGATGCCATGGGGCCCTGACTCCCATGACTACATTCCAAACTTTGAGAGCAATAGGCATGGAATAAGTTCCCACCGGGGGCCAACCAACTCCAAAACTTGGCCATTCTGATTGACACAGAGCTTGCAATTTGCCTTTAGAAAATTTTATGCCATATTCATCTTCTCTGTCTGTGGAATAAATTTTTTTGAAGGTATTCAAGACACAATCAAGTGGAATTCCTTCCATGGACTGTGAGGAACCCATAATTTTAGACTGTGAAAATGCAAAAGGCACACAAAGCCAGCAGGCAGAGAGACAACAATAAACAGACAAAAAACAAATTTTGCCCACATAAACCTCTGGGGAGGAATGGATTTGGACCCCACCCAGGGAGTCACTCTTCTGAGGACTCCAACCCAGTTGAGTCTGCTTGCCTTCATGTAGCGACTCTAGGTGGGGGAACCTGTGCCACATCTGGCTTCCTCCTACCTACCCACAGTACACTAAGAATCATTTGATTCTAACCTCTAGAGGCTTTCCCAATAAACTCCTGTCGGTCAGAGCCCCAAAAAACCTTCAGGGTGGCCTCTCCTTCTGCAGACCGGTGTCCAGAGGGGCCAAACACTGCCAATGTTCAATCCTGGTCTCTCCTAAAAAGAAACAAAGGCTCCAAGATAATAAGCTCCAGAGCAGCTGGCTATTTCACTGGGGCCTCCAAGAACATTGTACCCAGTGAGAAAGAACCAACCAGAGACCGATATTAAATCCACACAGGAGTTTATTGTCTGCTGGGACCCAAGCCAAGCATCAGACTTGAGCCTTGACTGGGGGGAAATTAACATATTTTATACACCTTTGAGGCCATCAGTTTCTAGGCCCCTCTATGGGATAGAACTAGCAAAGCAAGCAAAAGGTACAGAAGCAGAATGTCTTGTCATTAGAACATTTGTAAAACAATAGTTCATTAATTGTTTCTAAGAGACTAAGGGGAGGAGGTTTCTAAGCTTCCTCCTTTTGAGTTCATCTAAAGGGCAGTCAGGTGGGTCGTTCAGCAGCAATATGGAGTCTGTCTTGCTAACTAGGGTCCTTCACACATCATCTGGAATCCAACAGCCAGTGCAGTTTTTCTTCCCAGCAGAAGCCTCCCAAGACTGGTTTTTTACAAGCACTGCTTCTATCTGCCTTCTGAACTCTGACCAGAATCTCCTAAGTACAGCCTAAGGCATTCCAACTGTACTTTTTTTTTTTTTTTTTTTTTTTTGTATCTCCAAACCTTTCCTAACTATTCCCCTTACCACAAACCAGTTTCAAGGCTCCTAAAATACTTGGTAAGGTATAGTCACAGTAACAACCCTACTCTTGGTACCAAGTTCTGTTTTAGTTACTTTTTGCTCATTGCTGAAACAAAATACCTGACACCCAAATTAAAAACGGAAAAGGTTCATTTGGCTCAGTTTGTGGATGTTTCAGACCATAGTTGGCTGGTTCCAAGGCATGGTGGCATAGCAGACAGGTATTGCAGAGGAGAAACAGTTCATGGCTGGCAGGAGGTAGCAAAGTAAGCAAGCAAGGGACCTTAGAAGCTTCTTTCTATGCCTCTTATACTCTGTCTAAGGTACTGGGATTAGAGTGGTGCCAAACCAATCATTGGACTGATTTAGTAATCACACATCCTTAATCTCAGCATCACACTCTAGATTCAGCCACTTCTGATAAAGCTCTATCTATAACTCCATGAGGCTTTGAGGGTATATCTAGACACACACCACTCTACTTCTGTAAATCTCTAAAATATTATCAATAGAATATTTTTAAAGTCATGACAAAAGTTAATATTCAGACAACAATAGTCCATTAATACTTAGCAGAATAGAGGTAGAGATCAGAATGTGATCTTATGAAGAGAACCAAAGAAAAAATAAGCATGTATCAATATGACCTTCATTTCAAGAGAGAGGTAGATTTGGTCATATCATTTTTGGTTGCAAATTTTAATGTTAAATTTTTTACTGATTCAAGCAAAGATGACTTTTAGAATTTTGGATTTAACCAAGAGTTGATATTACTGAGGTATATTAAAATTCATAGATTCCTGATTCAAATGAATAAGGTAAGTTTAAAAATCATCAACAAGCCTTTAAACTATATTAATAGGATCTATATTCTGTACTATAAATCACATTAGTTCAATTATTTTGCATCTTCAAAATATAGATGATTTGACTTTTCTAAAACTGAGTGTTTTTGGAGAGGGAACAGGTTGTTTCTTTGTAAGTTGTTCATACAGGTGATTTTTGCCATTGCTGGTTTTTAAACTACTCATCCCTCCAGTTTTCATACAAATAAATTATGGACCATAGTGTCTAGATTACCAATCTTAGATATTGATGATATAATAAAATGGAGACCTTGAATAAGGTATAGATAAACTCAATATGTACTTTAATATTTATAAGTTATAGTATTAATATCCATATTTCTACAAATCAAAATGAACTTACAGAAAGAGAGCTCATCAAAAACCTCTACTTTAAAATTCAGTTTGCCTTAAAACATTTATCCAGATTTCTTACCTTTTTCTCCATCACTATGTTGGCTAAGCCACTGTAATCTCTTTTGTAGATAACTAGAAAATCCTTCTGATTAACTACTCGGCATCTGTCCACATTAACTTCAATATATTTTCCATACAGAAATCAAAATATAAATGATAAAACACAAGCAAGATCATACTGTTCTGTCTCACATATTATCATTGTCTACAACATGACCAATCCATTATCACCCTCCTAACTTTGTCTTGGCTTGATCCCCTTTATTACCCACTGGATAACCCATTTTGTCTTCCTTGCTGACCCTGGAGCACAGCGGAAATATTTCTACCTTAGAGCCTTTATAATTGTCATTTTCTCTGCCCAGATTTGTTTTCAGAAGACTTCTTCTTGGTTGATTACTTCACTTTCTTCAGGTTATTATTTAGACTCATCTTTTTACCAATATCTTCTTTCACCTGATTTACAGCACCTTCACTTTCTACTTGCTGTCTCCCTTGTTCAGATATAATTTCCCCCTTAACATTTATCACAACTTAAAATAATGTGTTTTCTTATTTATCTTATATGAATATACTTTCTACTACTAAAATGTTAGCTATATAAAAAAAGATTTTCAACTTTCTCTTTTGCAGCTACATATCTAGCACTTGTAATGGTGTTTAACACAAAGTAGACATTCAATAAAAATTTAGTGAATGTTTCTGGAAGAATGAAATAAACATAGAAGTATATGAATGTATATATTTAATAATAGAGCTCATAATATAAAATAAGATAAATTAAGGCAACCACTTTTGACTAACCATCCTACATAAAGTAGCAATTCCCTAAAACACAGCTACAAATTTTCCTGTACTGTCATTATTTATTTCTTACTTAAACTTTATCACAACATAAAATAGTTTATTTATACATACATAAAAATAATCTTGTTCTACTAGTTGAAAGTACAACTCAAGATATCAGAATTTTTCATGATATTTCTTGGAGCTGATCTAATCTTAGTTATAAAAAGAAGTGAATGCATGGATGAATGGATTAACTCTGTATCATTAATGCCTTATTGCTCTTCAATAATGGCAAAAAACCCCCCATAAAAATGGGAAGTAGGAAATAGGCAGAAAAGGAAGAAATGCAACTTTCTGTTTATGTGCAAAAGAAAAATCTCAGGCTACACTACAAACATACACAAACACACATACACACACAGAACCAGTGATAGAAACTCAGATACCTTTGTAAAATTAAACCTTGCAACTCTTTTCTTCACCAAGGTAGATATATGGGACTAGTTATCCTACAAAACCATATAGATCCTAAAAACCCATATATATATATATATATATATATATATATATATATATAAATTTTAAGGGTCAGGTTAGGCATGAAAGAATGGAGCACATTATGATTTGGCCAAGGATTATGTCCAGTGGTGTGTCTTAACAGTTTGGAGATAGCCCATAGAGTTAATTAGTTATCCCACTCTTTTGTTCATTATTAATATTGTCAGACTCTGAATGGCATTTTGGATTAGGGTTATGCACAAGATTTATGAAAAGGAGAGAATACAAAATAAAAATTCACTTTTAATCCTACAATGGGGAAGTAATTATAAATTATGATTCTTAACATCATAATTTATTTACTCATTTATTATAAATCATAATTATTTACTCAATAAATCTGTAATAAATTGGATGACATTCTTATTTAAAAATAACACGTTGATTTACACAGGAAATGGACCTTCCTACTTTATCCCTGACCAGTACTAAAATTATATGTTCCCATTGAAAAAAAGGCAGGTGGCTATTTGAAAGGCTGGCCTACAATAGCACCACTGCACAAAATTTTTAATCTTTTGATATACTTATCCATCAATGCCAAGCTCTCAAATAATGTGATTGCAGTAATAGAAAGAAATGTTTGTGCTCTCAAAACAGCATGTGGCTTTGCCTACTGCAGATGAATTACTGCCAAGGAATACATTGATCATGCATAAAGCAACTGTATTTTGCTTCCTCTGATTTAGTTAAACTACACTAAGAATCAGTGGTGCTCAAAATTAGTAGAAAGTCCTATCAAATACAGCAGCAATGCCAATACAGGTTTAACTCAGCTTGAAATTTGCAAACTGACATTAAAAAACTGCTTTTCAAAGTAGGAATAGTGTAAGAAAGCTTTTTCCTGGCAAAAATCTATTAAAATAATTTATTTTAAAAATTTTATAGTTGATTCTATAGGAATAAATTTTCTGTCACTAAATTATTAGTATCAAATTGAGCAATATATATCTATTATTTTAAATGTATATAAATGTTTAGCAAGCACTAGGAAATTTTCTCTTCCCAGGAGATATAGCTGAGAAAAAGGCTTTCTTTTCACTTGGGAAGTTTTTATTTTACCAGGGAAAACAGACCATCCACAACCTATTCACAGAAGCATAATTGAGGCAGCAATTAAGTGTTTTGAAAAACCAATGAAAAAGTTAGTGGCTAGGAGTGGCAGAGCTGGTAAAGAAATCTTTCTTGCATTAACATTTGTGGAGAGACCTTAGAAATCAAGGTCAGGGGCATGCAAAAATTAGGCAGGAGAACCAACCTGTGAACAAGTTCAGAATCTTGATATGAAATGAGCTTAGATTGTCCAAAGAATAACAAGGAAAATGTGATGGAGTATAGTTTGTAGGAACAGAACAAAAAATGAGACTGAAAGGAAAGATCTCAGATTGGTTTTGTGGGTTCTGCTGTCCAGGATAGTCTACTGAAGAGTTTTTAAAGTGAGTGTAAAACAAACAAACAAAAAACCACTTTACATTTTGGAGAGTAGAGCAAGACTGAAAGGAGTTAGGAAATCATTTCAGAAACTCAGAAACTAAAATGGTTATGAAGAAAAAGTGCACAGAAGTGAAGCTGTAAATGTTTGAATTTGGATTCATTTCTTTATATATAGTTCCAACAGATTTTGCGGGTGTGGAAAAATGCAAGAATAGAATCAATGAAGAAATTTAGATTTAAAGTGTTAATATTTGGGTGGATATCTTTTAAGGCAGTGAGTAATTCTAAAAGTGGAGCAAATGAGAGATGGAAAAATTCACCATGCACTTGTTGAATAGTGGCTCTATGCTACATAAGAAGTTTAGACAATGTTATAGCTGAGGGTTTCAGAAAAGGCACAAAGAAAATCTCAACTTATTTCAATCAACTGTATTCTGAAAAGTTATTTAAATGAGCAGCCAAGTAATAAAAAGAACAACAGAAAATCCCCATATATATTGAAATACAAAGTATCATATAAAAGTCTCATGATAGAATCCCAAATACTTTTTATAATTAGAATCAAGCTATCAATTAAATAGTAAAATATGAAGATTGGGTTATCTAATAAAGTTGTATCTGGGAGGAAACATTCAACTATTAGTGTTTTTATTTCAAACTGTAGAAAAATGTTATCAGTGAACTAAATAATCAAATTAACAAAGCATTAAGCTTTGACTTTTATTAGTGTATGTTTATGATTAATAATAGCTACATTCATTCTGGGGAACTGGTACGCATATACACCATATCTTGTTCATCTCTGTTATATCTACCTCACATATATTCACTCCCTCTTCCCTTTATCCCGATCCCCTACGCTGTCTCCAAAAAATACCTGTTTTCTGCCAACTCTCCTTTATTTTTGTCCTTAATTTATATTTTGTACTTTTTAAGTAAAATAAACCATACATTGTTTCACTTTCTGAATCAGATTTATTTCACTTAACATTATGATCTCAAAATCAGTCCATTTTCCTGAAAATGATAGGATTTCATTCCTATTTATTTGCTGTATCTTAGATATCAACATCTATAGATATCTATAGGTATATATCACATTTGATTTATCCACAGGTCTCCTGATTGGCATCTAGGCTGTTTTCAGAGCTTAGCTGCAGTGAAACATATTTATATACACATGAGTATGCAGGTATTACTACATTAAAATGTCTTTAATTCTCCAGGAGAGGTATAGCTAAAGCACATGGAATTGTTAGTTTTAGTTTTTTGAGGACTCTCCGTACTGATTTCCATTTGGACAGACTACTTTACATTTCCACCAATAATGTAGAAAGGTTTCTTTACATCCTCAGCAACATTTTTTGTTTTTGTGTTCTTGATACTGCCCATTCTGACTAAATTGGATGGAATCTCAGAATTATTTGATTTGCATTTCCTTAATAACTAATAATGGTGAACATTTTTTTCATGTATTTATTGGTCATTTGTACTTCTTTCAAAAATATGTTAGTTATTTTGCCTATTTTTTATTGTTGGGGGATTTTTTTTCACTTCTTTATATTTCCTATATGTTAGTCTACTATCAAAAGAGTAGCTGGAAAAATTCTTTGCCTATTCTGTATGTTTTCTTTTCACTCTGTTGACAGTTTGCTTTTGACTTACAGATGTTTTTTAATTTGATGTAATCCCATTTGTTGATCTTTGATATTCTTTTCTGTACTATTTGTGTTGTATTCAGGAAGTCCTTACTCGTGCTTATGAATTCAAGAGTTTCCCCTGTTATCTTCCAAAATTTTAAGCTTTATATTTATGTATATAGGTATTTGATTTGATTTTAATATAAAGTGAGAAATACAGGTCTAGTTTTATTCTTCTCTATGTGAGTAATTAGTTTTTTTCAGCATCATTTGTTAAAGAGGCCATCTTCTCTTGTTTAGAGTGCTGTAGTTGTAGATTTTATTGGTTCTTATTGTATTTCAATATTCACATTTCCTTTCTATTATTTTGCTGATTTCCTTGCAATTGACAGGATGGCACAGTTATTGCTATTAATTGTTTTTTATTGTATGCCAATGCTCAATTTTTCTTTGTATTACCAAGAATTCTGTGGCTCACTTCAAGAAAATTGGTTGCTGAAGCAATTACACTGCACCATCCCCTTCCCAAAATAACAAAGGTGGCTGGACCTTGGAACAGAAGCATAGGCCTGTGATTAGTCATGCCCAATGTATATCACTGAAAAATAATCATTAATTTAAGAAATATCCATTTTCACAACAAAGTCTTTCCACTACAATTGATGCTCAATTTTTGGCACACATTAAAAAAAAGGAAACATGAGAAAACAAGGTAACAAAATGTTTCCTGGATATTCTTAACTCCCTCAACGCTTATTCATGGGAAATAGGAAATAAATCAAAAGACAAATAGCTGAATTATACAAAATGATAAGAGAGATTAAAAAAAAGATAAGGTGATCAGTGAGCTCAAAGATGTATAACTAAACAGATAATGGACTTTAACAAAGTGATGTTTGGGCTTACAGGAGACATTAAAAAAATGCTAGCTGAGCTAAAAAAAAAAAAAAAAAAGGATCCAAAATATGAACAACCAGTTTAGCAAATAATTAGTCTATGTACCAAACAGAATTCCATGAGATGAAAAATTCTATTTAAAGTATGGGCAACAGAAGTGATAAATGTGTAGAGAATGTGTCAGAACTAGAAGATGGGGCTGCTGCAGGGGACCATATACTAGCAAATACCTTACAAACAAGAAATACTGAAAAATGAATGTATTTTGCTAGTTTACATAAAGAAGACTGAACTAAAATTTCAATTAGTGAAAAATCAGGAGATAGCACAAATGGCATAAATTACCAGTTTAAAGAAATAATAGCCAAACTTTTCCAAGTATGGAGAATTTAGCATACAAATAAAGTAAGGCATATAGAACCCAAGTACCTCTGCTGGGTATCTTCCCAAAAGAATTAAAAGAATCATACCACACTGATATATGCTCACCCATGTTTATGGGCACAATTTGTAATAGCTAAAACTTGGAAACAGCCCAATTGCCCATCACCTGGAGACTGAATAAAGAAGATGTGGGTTTTTTTTTTTTTTATAATATCAAGTACTACTCAGCCATAAAGAGTGAGAAACTAAAGACAATTATAACTACCTGGATGCACATTGAGGCCATACTCTTAAGTGAAATAAATAGGACACACGTGCAAATACCAAATAGTTTCTCTGGTGTGAAAAACTAAAAGTATAAATAAGGAGCAAAATACATAATTGATATTGTGAAATAGGAAGAAAATATCTAAAGTAGTAGGGGAAGTGGGAGGGGTAGGAGATAGGAAAGAAAGGAAAAAAATATGAGAAAAGGAAAATCATGGAAACAAAGTCTTTGTAAATAGGGAAGGGTGGAGGGGATGAAGGGAGGGCAGGGGAATGGGGAAAAACATGAACCAAGATGCATCATGTGAAGGTACAAGCTCCTAATGATGAATGTAACTGTTGTATACCTAAAATGTACCAATAAACTTAATGGAAAAAAAAGAAAAGAACTTCACCATGATCTCATAGTCAAAATTCCAGAAATTCAATACAAGGATAAAACGTTAAAAGCTATTAGAGAAAAACTATGGATCACATATAGAGGTAAACAGCAAACTTCTCAACACAAATCTTAAAGGCCAAGAGAGTTCAGATTGAAGTGTTTCAAGCCATAGAACAAAATTATTTCCAAATCAGACTTATATATCTTGGAAAAATAACCTTCTCAATTGATGGAGAACTCAGGTTTTCCCATGTAAAAGAGTACCTTAAGAATTTCCTGGCCATCAAGCCAGCATCCCTCAAAATTTTCAAGGACAAACTAGAAAGAGAAAAATGAAGTGAATGATTCCAAAAATCTAATAGAATAAATATATCAAGTAGATAATCAATTAAGCAGAAAGAAAATAAATAGAAACGATGAACAGGAAAATAATAACATGACAGAAATAAATAAATAGCGTTCAGTAATAACTCTTATTGTGAAAGGTGTCTACTCCCTAATCAAAAGACAGATTTGTAGCTTGGGCCAGAAAACAAAATATAATGGTAAATACAAGAAACACATTTAATCCCCCAAAGAAATTCATGGACTAAGAGTCAAAGAATGGTAAAAAATTCCATGTAACAGATGCATGATACAAGCCATACTTGTTATCCTATTTTTAAATAAAAATCCTATTTTTAGCACCAGCCAAACTGATCAGAAAAACAAATATGATTACTACATATTAGTTAAGGGAACAATTCAACTGTAAGAGGTAAGAGTTATAAATATATATGCACTAGACACTAATGCACACAGCTTCATAAAACAAACAGTGAAGGGTAGACAAAATCAGCTTGACCTTAGCATAATTACAAAAGGAATCTCAATACCCCACAATCACTAGTAGACAGATCAACCAAACAGAAAATAAATGAAGACATGTCAACATTTAACCATTTCTTTTAAACAAAGTACTTAATAGATATCTACAATAGCATTCCACCCAGTGACAACAGAATAAACATTCTCCTTAGCAGCACATGGAATTTTGTCCAAATAGACCACATACTATCCCATAAAGCATGCATAAATAAATACAAAAGCATTAAAATTATCCCCTGCATATTATCAGATCATAGTGCAATGAAAGTGGAAATCAATGGCAAAAGAAACCATAGAAAATATGCAAACATATGCTACTTAATAATCAATGAGTCACAGAAGAAATCAAGAAGTTAGATCCTAGTAATAAAAGATGATAACAGTACAGCATACTAGAAATTATGGGACTCAATAAAAGCAGTCATAAGATGGAAGTTTATATCTGTGAATGCCCACCTCAGAAAACAGCCAAATAAATAACCTAAAGATCCACAGCAAAGAACTAGAAAAATGAAAACAATTCAAATCCAGTCTAGTACAAAGAATGAAATTATACTGATGAGTAGAAAATAACAAAATTGAGACTAAAAAACAATACAAAGAATCAATAAATTGAATAGCTGGTTCTGTGAAAGAATAACTACATAGACAAACAAATCCCTAGCCAATCCTATAAAAAAAAAAGCAAGAAAAGACTCATACCAATACAATAAGAAATTAAAAAGATAAAAACAAAATTTACTGTTACTAATAACTGCTTCAAAAGCCTGCACTCCTGTAAATTGAAGAACAAGAAAAATGGATAGATTTTTAGTGACATATGAATTACCAAAACTGAATGAACAAGATATAAAAGCCCTGAATAATTCAATAATAGACAATAAAATTAAGACAATAATAAAAAAATCTAAGAAAAGCCCAGGACCAAATGAATGCACCACTGAGCTTTAAGAAATTTAGTGAAGCTCTAATGCCAGTACTTCCCAAATATTTTACTGAAATTGAAAAGTATTCCCAAAGTCATTCCTGGAAGCCAGCATTACCCTGATATTAAAACCAGACAAGGACTCAATCAAAAAAGAAAAAAAAAAACTACAACCCAATCTCTTTAATGAGCATAAATGCAAAGACTGTCAAAACGAAATGTGACAAAGAGAATGCAGCAAGTCATTAAAAATATCATACATCATGAACTAGTAGATTTCATGCTAGGGAACAAAGGAAGTTAAAATATGCAAATCAATAAATGGTAATTTAATCATGATAATACATCATATAAAGAGAAGTAAGGACAAAAGTCATGTGATTATCTCAATTAATGCAGAAAAAGCATTCGACAGAATCCAATATTTTCTCTTGACATAAAGAAAAATCTAACAAAAATCTGTACAGAAGGTTGTTATCTCAATCTGATAAACCCATTCATCACAAAGCTACTACCTACTACTAACATACATCATATTAAGTGAGGAAAAATTGAAAGCTTTTCCTCTGAAGGGATAAATAACACAGGCTTGTCCACTATCACCATTCCTGTTCAATATAGAACTCAAAATTTTAGCAAGAGTAAACAGGTAAGAGAAAGAAATAAAAGGAACATATTTAGATAACTAAAACTTCAAAACATCCATATTCACAGACAATATTGTCCTTTACATAGTATACCCAAAAATTCCAACAGAAGATTCCTTGAACTAATAGATTCAGCAAAGCAACAAGATGAAAAACTAACACACAAAAATAAATAGCATTTTTGTGCATCAGTAAAGAAGCCACCAAAAAAATAAATTAGGAAAACAATGACATTCACAATAGTGTCAAGAAAAATTTAATACTTAAGAATTATCCTAACAAAGGCAATGAAAGACCTTTATAATGGAAACTAGAGCACTGTGTAAAAGAAGACCAAAGAGGACATCAGAAAATAGAATGCTATGCCTTGTTCCTGGATAGCCAGAAACAATAGTGTCAAACTGTCCATATTTTCAATACTGACATGTAGATTTACTGCAATCCTAATTGAAGTACCAGCAGCATTCCCACGGGACTGGAGAAAACTACCCTAAAATTCATGTAAAGCCAGAAGAGACCCAGAATAGGAAAAGCAATACAGAGCAACAAGAGCAAAGTATGAGGCATCACAATACCAGATTTCAAGTTATGTTAAAAAGGCTCAGTGATAAACACAGCATATTAAAGGCATGAAAACAGACATGTGGATATGGACAGAACAGAGAATGCAGAAACAACTCCAAGCACTTTCATCCATCTGATGTGTGACAGGAGGGGGGGCGGGGCAAAAAACACGCCGAAGGAGCAATAGCCTCTTTTACAAATGCTACTGAAAAACTAGCTACCCATATCCAGAAAATTCAATCTAGACACATACCACTCATGAAATAATAAGCAACCAACAAAGTGAAAACACAACCTGCAGAATGAGAAAATATTTTCCAGCTACTCTTTGAACAAAGGACTGCTATCTAGAGTATATGAAGTACTCAAAAAATTAGCACCC
Source organism: Heterocephalus glaber (assembly GCF_000247695.1). Next base: position 859,093 of record NW_004624932.1, on the reverse strand, counting down.
CCAAATGAAAATCCTAATTAAAAATGGGCAAATAAACACTTGCCAATAAATACAGATAAAAAGGTGCTCAACATTTCTGGCCATTAAAGGAATGCAAATTAAAACAATGCTGATATTCTCACTCTAGAAAGGATGGCTATTATCAAGAAATCAACAACTGTTATCAAGGTTAAGGGGGAAAAGAGCATCTTCTACATTGTTGGTGGAAATGAAAATTAAGAAATCCATTACGGAAATCAGCATGAAGATTCCTCAAAAAATAGGAATTTCATTGAAATCAACTATGTCTCTTCTGTGTATTTTCCTGAAAGAGTCAAAGACATCATTTTACAGTGATACATGCCTACCAATGATTAAAGCAGCACAATTCATAATAGCTAAATCTTGGAGGTGACCTATATATCCACTAACTGACGAATGCTTAAAGAAAATGTGGTATTTATATACAGTACAACTCTGTTAAAAATAGGATCAATAGGAGTTGTAGTATGGCATATGGCAACAACAACTGAACTCTAGATTTAATGTATTTCTATAGATTGCTTGACATGGTTTTGTAAGAAATATGACAGTAAAATCATCAGATATCTCTAAAGTAATATCAAATATTATTGTTTCAATGGTAATATTCTTCCTAATATGACATTTCATTACCATCAGGTGCATATACACATGCTGTGGCATTCATCAATAAAAAATGTAGTACTTCAGAATTAATATCTAGTTATTCTTGCGTGATTGATATAACTGAGGATCTCTATCTTAAAATTAAAACATTGTATGCTAAGATATTAAGTTGTCAAATAAGACAGTTTTGCAATTTCAAGTGAAAATTATGAAACAGCTGAAATTTTATATATTTATATATATATATGTTAAACAATTGGAAATTAATTTTTAAAAAGTTGTAATGTTTTATTTTAAAGTTGACTTAAAAATCAAGTTCAACCTTTAAAATGTCCCCTAATCAATCTCAAAATACACAAAGTAAGGATGAAAGTTGAATAAAAACACTCACAATACATGATTAATGTGATAATTTAGCTCTCTCTGACATTCAAAAATATTATTTTCAATTTTGTTCTCTTAGAATTAATAAAATGAGCTTTTCTTTTTTATTTTTTTTTAAAGTGAGCTTTTCAATATATAAAGTTTATGGTTTTATTATTGCAAAAGCTGAAAAAATATTTCTAAAAGCAATAAACTTGCACAGTAATTTTATTTGTACTTTGATATAGCCCAACCAAAAAAAAAACTGTTAAAAAACCACGATTCCATAAATCCAAATCTATAATAATAAAGATGTACTGTTTGATTAGTGTTTCACTCACCATGTTAAGAATTTGAGAAGCCAGGGCTATAGCTCAGTGGTAGAGCTTAATGGGAAGGCCTGAGTTGCCTGCACACATATTACATGGAGTGTGTTCTCTGGGTGTGGAAAAACTAAAACTATATAGCAAACGTGATTGCAAGCTACAGTAAGTACCCTTCATATGGAACAAAGACAGACAGGATATATGTGTGTGTATATGTGTATGTATAGGTATACAATATCCTTTGATTACAAACAAATTCTTGCATTTGAATATATATTGCTATAAATACAATAGTGTTTGGGGGCCTGTGACATGTTCAAGCATGAAGAATAATGCCAATACTACATGAAAACAGTCACATTGTTTTCAAAAGAATTGAGTTCTAAGAAGTTAGCTAACACAATACTATACACCTTCCTCAGATAACTTGTAAAAGGGCTTTGCTATATAAATAAAATATGTGAGGTATTCATTGAAGCTTTGATATATATATATATATAAAGTAGTTTATATATTTATATATATAAAGTATATTTTAATGAAGAATAAATATACAGGCAACTGTGGTACTCACTGTATTTAATTTTGCCATTAAGGTACCTTCTTGGTCTGATCACCAGTCCATTATGTTTAAATAAAGCTTCTTGTGGTCTGTGGATTGTCATCCTATTCTTCATTAAGCTCCATTTGGCATGGCAAGAGTCCTGACAGAAGAAAGGAATTGTTCTATTGGAGTATGTATTGGCATCCCTCTTAGGACTGAATGTGCTCAACCCTTAATTCATTTCAATGTGCTTTAGTGGAGTTTCAGTAAATCTAAACAAAATTTAAGCTAATGCTCCAAATTTGGCATCCGAAGTTTATGAAATCTTGCTAGGCTTTGGGCAACTGAAGGCAATCATTCACTGTGTGCTGAAACATTATATGCTAGATTCACTAATTAGAAAGGCTCTCATGTGCTAAAGCATAGAAAAAGAACTGCTCAGAAAGCAATGACAATGTGTACTGGGCATGTATCATGAATAAGGACATTAACTCATTAAAGTTGCCCTAAGAAACAGGTTGCCCACAATAGCTGCTTATTTCAATCTTACAGTGGGAGGAAAGACACTTGCAGCTCTCCGGATAAGTTCTGTAAGAATCAATTCAATTATATGATTTCATGGAGAAGATGGAAGCTGAACAACCTCAATTGCAAAACCCCATCTGGTAATATCAACTCAATTTACCACTTACTGCATTCACAGCTTAGCATTTACCTCAGAACCAGCAAATAGTCAGCCAAGGAGTTGTCTGGCAGTCATCCAAAGTACTTACGAAGCAGCTTTGTCAGAAATCTTAAGACACAACCAAGAGGAATAGGCCAGTTAGTGTACAGTGTGCTTTGTAAGGCATTTAAATACTACACATTATGTGTATGTACAAATATATGTGCATATCAGTGGTACACAAGAATATTTTATCATTTTTAACATAATCTCACCTTAATATTGGAAAACCATCTTCAATAATATTCACTAAATGAAACAAATTATAACAACAAGGAAAAATGCAGAGAGTAAAACTTCATGAATAAATCCAAAATATTAGAACGCTCATTATCCTCCTTTTCATCTCAGTACTTTTTACAGGACTTCAGGCAGCCTTTTTGTCATAACCTTCCTAAACATGTCAATCTCAATTTGAGGCTCCAACTGCATAGATTAGCACTCTCTAACTTGTCTGGAACTTAATTACTTTGAATACCTAGTAGAAAAAAACACAAGAAAGAGTTTCAAATGTGTTCTAAAATTCTGCTTTGTTTTTGAGATGACATTTCAATTTACTGAGAAACCTCTCTTATACTGTGCTGACAGTGTCATTTGTAAGGTCCTTTTATTGTTTCTAGTGCTGTCAAGCGGTACTGATCAGGTGCACTGACAGGCCAAGCCTGTGTTTTGTCGCTGAATATAACCTACAGGGGCCCAGTGGCCAATGTGCTAAGCCAGGTAACCTCTTGATAATTTTCCAACTGATTTACTCTATTTCTAAGGCTCTGCTGTTTGCAACATCCCTGTCCTTCCCAAAGAGCCATTCCACATCTGAGAACAGATACCATAAATTCAACTAACTTCGCAAGAGCAAACCTACCCCTTTCTGCTTGCGTTTCAAATTACCTAATTAAGTTCCCATCAGGGCTTTATTTTCCAAGTGTTAATTTGAGAAGCAAATTTCATTTCTCTTGTGCTTCTCAGTGTACCTGAACAATGTATTACATGCTAAGGTTTAAGCAGCTAATAAGTAACACAGGTTCAGAGTGACAAACAAATGAGGCAGCTGGCAAGGAAAGTATCACTTTGTTATCCACAAAACTGACATTGTAATATACAGTAAATATCTGTCCATCAAAGGCTTGCTAAGATTATGACTGTCTAGACAGTTTATTTAGTCACTGACATTGCCAGCATAGAGTAATTATAAACTTCTGTTAGTGAAAAATTAGAAATATGACAAATATTCAGCAAAATGGAATTTTTAAGTAAATGATGGACATGCTTTTCAGCCATTTGGAGGAAGGAGCCAGATATTATGACTGCATGCAGATGCATATATGCATATACATTTAAGAATATATATTCTAGGGCCACGGATTTAGCTCAGTGGTTCCAGCACCTGCCTCACAAGCGCAAGGTCCCAAGTTCGATCCCTGGTACCAAAAAAAAAAAAAAAAAAAAAGAATGTATATTCTTAAGTATATTATGTATATTCTTATGTACATTCCTGACTTATAAACCTATTCCTCTCTCTTCACAGCCAGTGATATTACATCTCCCTGACTAATCTCCGAATCTCATATCTCTGTCTCACCTTTCTGAGCAAGGGTGTCCAGTTTTAATGATCTATATGATAAAATTGTACCCACTATTATATCTTTATTTAACTTTATATTTTTATTAGTACATTTCTGCAGGATGCAATGATTCCATTTTTTTGTGCAGATCGGTACATGTACAGAACACATCTTAAGTCTTTTTACATCCTCTTCCCCTCACTTACCTTTCTGTCTTCCCCTTATACAAAGCCTGTGATTACATTAGGCTCTATTAGGAAACCAGGACATACTTTCCATTTCAAGGTTGTTGATTTAATTGTTTCTTCAAAGTCTCTTTTGCTACATCAGCTAACATGGTGACAGATTTTAGAGAATAGGGCATTGACATTTTGCGGGGCCATTAATTTGCCTATCAAAAGAACTAGATTCTCCATTTTGACCATAAGCAGCTTTTGTTTTTAAGATGATTAAAGGTATTAAAGGTATTAAAGGTATTGCAGGTGATTGTTTTGTATTCAGAGTACCTTTCAGCATGGTCTGTACCATAACTTCATGGAGACCTAGATTTCTCCCTACCATTGATTTGCTTTAGCCATTTTCAAATGTTCCAGTCATAACTGATTTTATTTCTAGTTTTTCTACTGTTGTTCTTCATTACACTTTTGTCTTTTTTGGATAGTTTTCTCTTGAGTACCTTATTTGTTATAAAATATCACATAGGTTTCCCACTAGGAGACCAGAGAGAAATTATGCACTCTGCTAGCTGCATGGTGCACAGTGACCAATCGCTGACACTTTGAATGAAAGACAGGATTGGTCATTGACTATGACACACACCTGGTATTTAGTTAATGACTTATAGGCTGAAGTACTATCAGTGAGGTTTGTACTTTATGCAAAAACTCAGATGTATATCGTAGAATTCGAGGTATATAATTAGCAACTGGTGTTAAAGATATAAACTGTGGTAACAAATAAAAGGGTAGTAGGACAAAGAGCACCCTGAATCGTATACAGTATTGACAATCAACAAATGTGTGAGGGAAAAGGAACTGTAATCTAACCTCTCATGAAATTAGGTATGACCTTGTGAAAATCAACTGACTAGTCTGGACTTCTGGACTTCATTAGCAAATAAAGGATTTGTACCAACTGATCCCTAAAATCCTTCCAAAGCCAAGTTTTTATAATCCTTTGACAAAAGAAAGATTTTTTTTCTGCATTGGAAGAGTTAATAAGAGACTCTCTTCAGATACAAAGATCATTTATGCAGTGCAATGACAAGAAGATTTGTTTTATTTTACACAAAAGGAACAATTATCAGTAGCACTTGTTTAAAAATAGATGTCATATTTATATTCTTTGATATAAGCTGTAGCTCTCACAATAGAAACAAAATGTATGAAGCCTTTATAACTCAAATATTAGCAGTAAAATACTAATTGAAGAACATAGCATTCCTAAAATGCTTTCTGCCCACATAGGGCACAAATTACCATTTTTAAATGCTTTGCATACCCTTTAATTTGGACTTGAAGTAACAGTTCACATTTTCCAATAGAGTATAAAAAGTGAGTATTACTTTTTTCAGATGAGCACAGGACTAACAAAGTTGTACCTGCATAATAGAAACTGATGGATGGGAAGGGATGAGTTCAAAAACATTTTCGGTATGTTGACAGAGTAACTGTATAAGTATAATGGGTTTTACCCTCTCCTCCAACTGTTTTCATTGAGAAGAAAATTTAATTTTCACACCTAGGCAGAAGAATAACAACAAAAATAAGCTATGTGAAAATATTCTAGCTTCTCTTCTACCTCATTTTCTCCCATGTCCAGAGGTAGGTATGGTATAATGGACTGGTGAGTTGGGAGGAGAAATTGAAGCTCATGCTCAGTCCCTTCTACTTTTCATTTTAAATGCAGAATGTCAAGGTGTTCTCTGTTTCTTCATCCCATGCCACTTGCCCATGGTCTTCTCCAGCCCACAGAGAAGCCACAAAGCCATGGAGAGAACTCATGTAATCCAGAGGTGGTTATGAAGACATTTGTGTGTCCATGGATGAAAGAGCCATGTTCCCAATCTGCTTTAGTATTTATAGCTGGCCTTTGTCTGTACATTTTCAATGTCATAATATTCAGTGATTCTAAATCAGGAGACAAAAAAAAAAAAGGATTACTTATTTGCACCATAGGTCCTCAACATTAATGAACTCCCCAAAGTATGAAAAGATTGCTAGTGGGTTATTGCAAGGGGGAAAGCTTATCTAATATTTTCAGGCTAAAATTTTAAAAAGTATAAAAGAAAGTTCTCTAAGAATCTGAGCTTCAAATATATTTGAAATATTTTTGAGGAGGAAATATATCTGCTTCCTTTGACTTCCCATTTTGTGAGAGAGTAAGATCCATGAGCACAGGGTAACTATATGACTTGAATGAATAAAATTTTAAGATACGATACTTGAAAATGAAAATGAAAGTTTAGCATTAAGTATGTTACACAATTTAGACTATATTTTAAAAACATTTGTGTGCATTTATGCAAGGTAGCCCAAACTATTTTTGAACATATAATCATATTTAAAAGGTAAAAATATGGTGCATGTCCATTCTTAATATAAAAGTTTGAATACAACTAGAAATATGAAAGTATAAAAATTACACAAGAAACATTACTTAAAAGATCGAAGTAATAGTGTGTGCATTCTTTTAGCATATTCAAGTAATAAAACTATCTTTCAAATATTTAGTATATTCTGTTTTACTAGTCTTTGTGTCATCATCCTTTAATGCATTCATTCATAATTTTTCTTTTTTTTTTTTTTTACCCTAAATTAGAATTTTATATTTTGAAACCAAATGGATGTGTTTTTACTCTTAGGAGCCACAAATACAAATTTTCCAAGTTAAAAATCTCACACAGTTATTGGTAATATATGTCAATAACATGTCACATGAGCAATTTTTAAGTAAACTGAACACCCCTCCTAACTTATTATGAATAAAAAACATTTTATTTATTTTTAAATGAGTGAGATAATGGGAAATTGTGCCATCACTTAAACAGAACAAAGCAGTTATCTGTTTAAAATACTTGTTTTTTGAATATTTTAACTTAATAAGAACTCTCAGTATCTTTTTACTTGATTATTTCTCTCTGCCAACAAACCAGGTCTGGAGAAGGCGTGGAGGGTAATAACGTGGCACCCTGGTCATTGCTCACCTAGCACTGCAGAGCAGTAAGGAGTCTGCTGATTTCTCAGTTTAGATTATGTAGGAAAAATGTACTCTTATGCAGAGGTTGTTTCACTGGGGTTCCACAAACTTTTCTCCAGTGATATTTAATATTGCATGAAAAAGGAAATTCAGTTGGTCTTTTTTCACATTTTAAAAATAATAGTACCTTGTATGTAAGCATTAGTTAAGCACAAGTACCCTGCCCTGAGCAGAGTTATTTAGGAAAATATAAAAATACACATTTTGTAGAAAGTATCTAATTCCTATTAAATGTTCTCTGCTTCAATTATTATCGAAGTAAGGATATTAATGATGGCTTATTGGTGGGTGTGTGTGTTTATGTGTGTGTGCTCAGTATTTTATTATTCTAATTGCATGAATAATTTCATAATCTATTTTCTGATACATGTTGATTGATATGAATAATCTCAAAGGCTTTGTGTTAACCATGTAGGTAATATTTGACCATTTAATCAACTTACACAGAGTTCAAGGTGAATATTATAAAATCATAATGCCCTGCTGTTTTCCTTAACAATACATGGTGATTTTACCAAAAAAAGTTGATTTTGCAAAAATGTATATTCTAAATTTTTCTTTGTATAATATAAAAGTGTATACTGCTTGAGCTGACACAATTAAATTGCCCATGTGTCTAGATGACTCTTCAATAATAAAAGGAAAGACCTGAAGCATTTAAATGATTTGCTACATTCATTTAATCAAGATATTCAATAGCATCTATTCAACATTTCTTATTCTTTCTGCTCCTGACAGTAAGAATAAAAGCATTATACTTTAGCATGATTTTAATGCAATACAGTTGCTATTTTTTCTGTTTAAAATAACAGTCAATGGTTGCTTTCAAGTATCGTAATATCATAATTTGGCACAATTACCTCCTTAGTACATGAAAAGGACTTCTGCCTCATCCTCACACTCACAGGTGAGCATTCTCACAGTAGCCATCCTTGAAAAATGATCTTTTTGTTCATTTCAGTGTCCTATAGGAAATCATCTGTCTTACAATCTCTGCAGCTAAATGTTTCCTCTCTCTTATAACAGTAATCTCACCATGTAATAAACATATTACTCTTTATTTTTCACACCTGGCTCCTAATTTTTTAAAATTTCCTGTTCTCTTTTGCTTATCTAAGTGTCCATAGAGCAAGTACACCTTATACTGTAGAGGTGATTCAAGGCGATTGATTCTCCTGTTTAATGATAGCTTTTAAATATGCTGATAATCATATTTAGTTTATTGTTAGATTAAATTTGAAAGAAGTAAAAAAGAAGGATCCTGTAACATTTTTTCCAGAATTTTTTGGGTATAAATTCACAATGGTAGAATTCTTTCAGGATCTTGAAAGATACCACACATAATGTTCTAAGAATTGTTAAAATCAGCATCTTTTCTTAAAAACTTAAAGAGAAGGCATTTAATATCAACTTACTTTAACAACCTCAGATAAACCATTAGCTAAGAAAGGTATAATCATTTCTAAACTGATGTAAACAAGAGAGCACTATAGTCATCAGGCAAATGGTGGAGCAAGGTTCTCTGAAATTGTTATCCTCTAACACCTGCCCCCCCTTTAAAAAAAACTGGGAGGAATTGTCAGTATCAATTTTGGGGAAACTGAAGAGTCTTGATGTTAAAAAATAGTGAGATTTGTGGTATTTTTAACTTCCCCAATTCAATCTCTCATTTTCCAAGTCAGTGGTAAAATTTAAAATAACAGCTCTTATTTTTATTTCCAGAGGAGTACACTGAACCTTATTCACAATGAAGAATAATTGTTTTGACATACTTTGTGGCCTCCTGTAGGATTTGGCTCAAAAATCTTACCTTTATTTCATGTGACTCAAAGCTTGCTCAGTGTTAAACCTTCTCTGCCAAAGGAAGTTGAAAAAACTTTTATAGTTAAATATTTTCATTTCTGCTGGTGAAATAATTTTGAGTTTCAATGTATAAGGCCTAATACAAAGAACTGAATTCAGGAGTTCCACAGAGGATTCAAGCATACAGAATAAATAATAACAAAATTGAACACAGATCAATTGTAAGCACCCAGTCTGAGGGCCAGAAGTAAAAGAAGAATGAAGAAAAAGGAACAAAATTTCACAGCCCTGTGCACCAAATTACAGATATTAAAAATCCCAAAAGAAAAGGACTTTTCACTGGTTTACTTTATAATGGTTCCAAAGCCTAGGTCGGAAAAGGCTGGAGTTGTCAAGCCCATATCAACTCTGGAAACTAACCAACCAGAAATATCTTGTATAAGTTTGCATAGTAAGAAGAAACTACCAGGAATGGTATCAGAGGAACTGCAAAGATACTGTGTCTAAGGAGAGGAAAGAAACTCAAGCTGAATATCTCAAAATTCAAGCCAGCAATGTTTGAACTCTGAGCAGAAACAACAGAAGTAAAACATCTATGAAACTATGCCACAGAGCACACCCATGAAGCATAGCTTGCTTCTATATGACAAAATGCCATAGAATAAAAAAAAATTCTGAGTTTAGATATTCAGGAATAGTTAAAAAGTAAAATAAAAATTTATTGCAGAAGTGAAGACAGAATTAAAATTACCCAAGACAAGGCCTCTGATGGGAGGCAGTGCTGCCGCACCCAGCTGCGGCTCTTCTGGGCCCTGCAACACAACCTGTGGTCCACGGCTTAAGAATTGGCTGCATCTTTCAAAGAATAGCACAAAATGAGCACGCTACCAGCTGGCAGATGGTGAGGACCTTGGCCTGCGTGGAGCCCCGCTCGGTCCCCACGCCCACCCCCCAGCAACCAGCTTAGCCTTGTGGGTGCCTACAGACCGCCTCCACCCCCGACTCCCCCCGGGCTCTGGCCTTCGGGCTGAAGTTGGAGGGATCATCACCTCATCACCTCCTATCGGAACCTGGACTGTCTTCAGGGGAAGGGCAGCTGGAACCTGCAGTAGAACCTTGCAGAATTCAACCCTGCAGGAGGACAGGGAGCTCAACTTGGGACTCGCAGCCAGAAATCTACCTGATTCTCATAGGTCTGCTACTGGCATGCTGAGACTCATTGACTTTTATCTGTATACTACTGCCCACTTTGTCTATTGTGACAACACAGACATACACTGAAGGAGGCCCTTCATTTTTATTTTTTGTTATTTTCAAAAAATTTCTTTTTGCTCTTACTTTTAATTTTTATTTATTTCTACTCTTTTCAAATTTTCATTTTTATCTTCTTTTTTTCTTTCTTTTCTCTTTTCTTTCTCTCTTTCTCTCTTACTCATTCTCTCACTGTCCCACATTGTTCTTCAGCTCCCTTTTTGTGCCTGTTCTGGCCCTAATTTGGATTTCTTCTTTATTTTTCTTTTCTTCTCTTTTTCCTTCTCTCCATTGTCATTAATTTTAAAGGAAAGTAAATACAGTTTCTAGCCTCCCTATTCCTGTTAGGCTGCTCTGTTTTCATCTTTGTCCTTTCAATCTGTTTTTTCCTCTTATCTTCAACAGATTCTTAGATATTGCATGATCTTCCTGTGTCCTCTGGTCTCACTGCTAACCTTTCCCTATCCTTCTACCTATCTTTCCCTCCCTCTCCATTTCCTTCTAACTCCGCAATCTGAAGGGTAAAGTTGCTGTACTGAAAAGTTTATTCACTATGAACATATTTTGGTCTGGTCCCCGATTTTCATTTAATTCCCACAGTTAAAGATGATAGATTAATAATTACCACAAATTGTCATTTTCTAAGCTGTGCTTGATGCTACAGTGTTGTTGATTGTATCACTTGGGCTAAGATGTTTTGATTGATCTAATCAGTTATCCTTCCTGTTATAATGAAAATGAGATTGTCCTAGAGTCATTAGAGACTCAAAACCTTAAGACCGGCTATATCTGGAAGGCAACTCTGAGAAGCAAACATTCCATAAGGGTTCTAAATATAAACAACAAAGATACTTACAATAAACAATTTCAAAGTACCAACAGAGGAATTAAACCAAGGACAGTACCAAAATCAAAAATGAGATGACATTTAAGCAAGACAGAAACTCAGACTTCCACCCCACCAAACGTAAATTCTGGGGGAAGCTAAGTGGAAAATTCTGATAATCAACCACCTGGACACCCTGAACTGATGGCACAGGAAGTAACAAAACAGATGAAGGAGGCTCTAGAAAAATTCAAAGCAGAAATAATTTCCCAGATAACTACAGAGATGGTGAGCAGAGTAAAAGACATGATTACAGGCTCCAGAACACAAACAAATAAAAAAAATAGATGAGCGCAGAACCACGTTGAAAGCCATGAATTCCCAACCTAAGAAAGAAATGGAAACCATGATCACCCAACATGAGAAAGAAATGGAATCCATGAAACAGATTCAAAGAGATATCCAGGAGATTAAAAACTCCACTGAAAGTAGGCACAACAGATTAAGGGAATGTGAAGATAGAATATCAGATATAGAAGACAGGATTGCAGTTAGTGACCATTAAAATAGAGATTTCTTAAAAATAGTAAGGGACCATGAGAAATCAATCCAGCAACTGATAGATGATGCAAAGAAGAATAACATAAGATGGACAGGAGTTCATGAAAAAGCCAGAGAAAGTACAATTGACATAAAAAAAATTGATCACAGAAGTAATAGTAGAAAACCTCCCAGACAGAGGTAGAGAACTGGACATACAGAAAAGTGAGGCATATAGAACTCCAACTAGCCACGATCAAAAAAAATCTATACCTAGACATAATAGTCATGATCCCAGAAACCCAACAGAAGAACAAAATCCTACAGGCAGTTAGAGAAAAGAAACAAATCATCTGCAAAGGAAAGCCCATCAAAATCATGGCAGACTTCTCAACACAAACTCTCAAATCAAGGAGAGCTGGAGTGAAGTAGTTCAAGACCTAAAAGAAAATAACTTCCAACCTAGAGTGTTGTATCCTGCAAAATTATCCTTCAAAATCGATGGGGAAAATAGATACTTTCATGACAAAGAACACCTGAGATATTTCATGAGCACCAAACCAGGACTCCAACAACTCCTAAGCAATATCCGAGAAAAAAGACAATGAAGATCACAACTCCATGAGGTGAAACAGAGTGAAGCCACCAGGCAAGGTAAGAAACTAAAGGGAAAGGGGGAAAAATAAGAAATAAAAGAGCCAACAATAGTAAAACATCATAATAAGGATGAGTCAATATCTATCAACTGTAACCATCAATGTTATTGGTCTCAATTCACCAATCAAAAGAAATAGATTGACAAAATGGATTCAGAAGCAAAATCCAACAATATGCTGTATACAAGAAACACTCCTAATTCAAAAAGCAATACATAGGCTGAAAGTAAAAGGTTGGAAAACAGTTCTCCATGTGACAGGAACCCAGAAAAAAGCAGGGATAGTAAACTTGTTTGCAGACAAAGTAGATTTCAAACCAAAACTAATTAAGAGAGACAAAGATGGTCACTACATCCTTGTGAAGGGAACAATCCAAGAGGGAGAGATGGCAATCACAAATATATATGCACCAAATATGAATGCCCCCAACTATACAAAACAAATATTAATGGACATGAAAAACCAAATAAGCACTAATACAATTGGGACCTCAATACATCACTATCACAAATAGGAAGATCATCTAGACAAAAAATCAACAATGAAATTCTAGAACTGAACCAAGCTATTGAACAAATAGACTTAATAGATGTTTACAGAGTGTTCCACCCCACAAAATCACAATATACATTCTTTTTGGCTGCACACAAGTCATTCTCCAAGACTGACCACATTGTAGCTCATAGAGCATGTCTAAGTAAATGTAAAAGAATTGAAGTTACCCCCTGTATATTATCAGATGATAGTGCAATAAAATTGGAGATCAATAGCATAAGAAACCGCAAAACACCCACAAACACATGTAAATTGAATAACACCCTCCTGAACAACCAATGGGTCACACAGGAAATTAAAGAAGAAATTAGACAGTTTCTATGAGTAAATGATAATGCCAGTACAATATACCGGAATCTATGGGACACAATGAAAGCAGCTCTATTTGGGAAATTCATAGCAGTAAATGCCCATATTAGGAAAACAAAGAGAGCTCAAATAAACAACTTAATGCTGAACCTCAAGCTCCTAGAAAAAGAAGAGCATGACACACCCAAAGCTCCTACAAGAGAGGAAATTATAAAGATCAGAGCAGAAATCAATGTAATGGAGAATAAGAGAATGATACAAAAAAATCAATGAATCAAAGCGTTTGTTCTTCAAAAGAATAAAATTGATAAATCTTTAGACAATCTTATCAAAAAAAGGAAAGAAAAGGCTCAAATCCATGCAATTAAGAAGGAAAAAGGTAAAGTCACAACAGATCCACCAGAAGTCCAGAGGATCATCAATACCTACATTGAGAACCTGTACTCTAATAAGATGGAAAACATGGAAGAAATGGACAGATTCCTAGACACAGGTGAACTGCCAAAGTTAATTGAGGAAGATACAGAAATTCTAAACTCCCCAATTATAATGAGTGAAATTGAAAATGTAATACAAAATTTACCAACAAAGAAAAGCCCAGGTACTGATGGCTTCAATGCTGAATTCTACAAGACATTTAAAGAACTATCACCATTACTCCTGAAACTCATCAAGGAAATTTTAAGGGAAGCAATATTTCCAAGTTCATTCCCACAAGTGTTACTTTGATTCCAAAACCAAGGAAAGCCTCAACGCAAAAAGAGAACTAGAGGCCAATCTCCATAATGAAAATAGATGCAAAAATCCTCAACAAGATACTGGCAAACAGAATACAGAAGGTCATCAAGAAGATTATACACCATGACCAAGTCAGATTTAACCCAGGGATGCAAGGATGGTCCAACATACATAAATCAATAAATGTAATACACTATATTAACAGAGCCAGGACAAAATCCATATGATCATCACAATAGATGCAGCAAAACCATTCAGCAAAATCCAACACCTGTTCATGATAAAAAACCCTACAGAAAATTGGAAGAGAAGGTCTTTATCTCAACCTGATTAAGGCTATCTAAGGAAAAACCAAATGCCAACACCATACTAAATGGTTAAAAACTGAAAACTTTCATGCTAAAATCTGGAGCAAGACAAGCATGTCCACTATCACCAGTCCTGTTCAACATAGTTTTGAAAACATTAGCCACAGCAAATAGAAAAGAGAAAGAAATAAAAGGAATAAAGATAGGAAAGGAAGAAATTAAAATGTCATTATTTGCAGATGATATTATACTTTACAGAAAAGACACAAAAAAACTTTGCCAAAATACTTCTAGACCTAATTGACAGATTCAGTAGTGTAGCTTGACACAAGGTCAATATTCAAAAAACAATAGCCTTCTTGTACACAAATAACAGACTCATTGAGAGAGAAATTAGGGAAACAATTCCTTTTATAATAGCATCCAAACAAATGAAATATCTAGGAATCAATTGAACAAAGGAAGCAAAAGACCTCTAAACTGAAAACTACAGCACTCCACTCTGAAAAAAGAGATTGAAGAGGATATAAGATAATAGAAAGACATCCCTTGTTCCTGGGTAGGAAGAATCAACCTAGTGAAAATGGCCATACTTTCAAAACTGCTATATAGATTTAATGCAATGCCCATTGAAATCCCAACAATATATTTCACAGAACTAGAGAAAAAAATCCAAAAATTCATTTGGAACCAGATGAGACCTAGAATAGCAAAAGCAATTCTAGGCAACAGAGACATGGCAGGGGGTATCACAATCCCGAACTTGAAACTATACTACAAAGCTACTGTGACAAAAACTGTATGGTACTGGTGAAGAAGCAGACCCAAGGATCAGTAGAATAGATTAGAAGATACAGAAACAATGCCAGACATACTCAGCCACTTCATCTTTGATTAAGGAGCCAACCACCCTCACTGGAAAAAGCCTCTTTAATAAATGGTGCTGGAAAAACTGGATTTGAACCTGTCAAAGATTAAAACTAGACCCCTATCTATCACCATGCACTAAATCAAGATCAAAGTGGATTAAAGATATAAATATTAAAACAGAAACATTAAACTTGCTGGTAGATAAGTTAGGTAGAACCCTTGAAGACATTGGCATAGGAAAAGACTTTGTGAACAAAACCTCAGTAGCACGGGAACTAGCACAAAGAATCAACAACTGCACTCTTATCTTATTAAAAAGCTTCTGCACTGCAAGAGAAACCACCAACAGAGCTAAGAGACAACCTACGAAGTGGGAAAAAATTTTTAGCAGGTGTTCCTCAGACAAAGGACTACTATCTAGAATATATAAAGAATTGAAAAATAATCAAACCTCCCAAATTTAAAGACCCAATTCAAAAATGGCATCTGAAATGAACAGATATTTCTCAGACAAAGAAGTAAAAGCAGCAAATAAACATAAGAAAAAATGTTCAACATTACTGGTCATTCGAGAGATGCAGATTAAATCAACACTGATATTCCACCTCATCCCAGAAATAATGGCTGCTGTCAAGAAATAAACCAGTACCAAATGCGGGTAGGATGTGCAGAGAAGGGAACTCCTCTGCATTATTGGTGGGAGTGCAGACTGGTGCAACCACAGTGGAAATCAGTATGGAGATGCCTCAAAGAAATCGGACTAGAGGTCCCATTTGACTCAGCTATTCCCCCTGCTGGATATCTTCCCAAAGAATTAATTGTACCATACCACAGCAATATATGTGCACCCATGTTTACAGCGATACATTTTGTAATAGCTAAAGCTTGGAAACAGCTCAAGTCCCCATCAACTGGAACCTGGATAAAGAAGATTTTTTAAAAATAAAATGGAGTACTACTCAGCCATCAAAAATGAGAAATTAGAGACATTTATTGTTAAATGGATGCATATTGAGGCCATACTCTTAAGTGAAATAAACAGGACACACATGTGTAAATACCAAATAGTTTCTCTGGTGTGAGAAACTGAAAGTGTGAATAAGGATTAAAATTATTAAAATGAATAATTGATAATTTGAACTAGGAAGAAAATTTCCAAAGGGTTAGGGGAAGTGGGAGTGGAAGGGGAAAAAAATGAAGGGAAAGGAAAAATTATGAGAAAAGGAAAAAATGGGAATAAAGTCTTTGTAAATAGGGAAGGGTGGAGGGGTTAAAGAGAGGACAGAGAATGGGGAAAAATTAAGAACCAAGATACATCATGTACAGCTATAAGCACCTAATGATAAATGTAAATGTATAGTATACCTAAAATGTACCAATAAAAGAATTTAAGCAAAAAATAAAAATGAATATATAAATAAAATAACCCAAGTCAAATGCACACAATAGTCAATTTCTTAAGAGAAATAGAAATTTTTAAAACTTAATTGAGATAAATAATTTTAAGAAAAATTATCAAATATTAAAGCTTAACATAATGCAAATCCTTGAAGAAGAAAACAAAGCAAGGGAACAGATGTAGATGTTATATGCTATAATTAAAATAAAAACTCTCCTCACCAAATTTTAAAATATTTCAAAACTTCACATTAAAAAAAGCACTTATATACTAAGAGTATTGATCTAGAATGACCAAAAGCCAAACTTTACTCAAAAACTACTACTGAGCCTTAAAGGAAAGAACATTGTCCTTTGACACTCAGGAAAAAAGTGATGACTTATAAGAAAAATTAAAATTGAATTATCATAATACTTTTCAGAGAAATGTTTGTGTCAGCAAAAAAAAATGACTCACTTAAGGAACTTAGTGAAAGAATATGCAATGTGAGGATTTTATGCCCAGGGAAATAACTTCTAAGTGTAAAGGGCACAGGTGAAATGTTATGAACATGAAAGAATTTGGGAGCTTTTGAGTTTATGAATCTTCTCTAAGGAATATACCAGAGATATTAACATAAGAATTGATGAGGAGCATTAAAGAGACAGTTATTTGCAGAACTGAGACCAAGAGTGGAAAATAGTGTAAGAACATAAAATGAACTATATTGTATACTGGCTACATATTTCAGCAATGCAAATGTACTTCAGTCACTTTTTAAAAATCTGAAAGAATATGGACAGAAAAATGTCACATGCTTACAAAAACTGGTAGGAGCCCTGTAGGTACTGGCCCCTGTACATAATCACAGCCCTAAATATTGACAGTGGTGTGAGTTATGATAATTGATGAATGAAGAATGATATTTTGAGGATGATGGCAATTCATTCATTCACTAAATGATTTTTTTCTTTTATTTGCACTTAATAAACACTTAGGGAACACCAGTTGTATGGATTGCACTGTACTAACTTGTATATATATACTGGTAAATATCATGAAATCAAAGATGTTGCCTGCAATCTAAAGAAGTTTAAACATTTGAAATTTTATTGAAACATCACAACTGAACAAAAATATCAATGGCATTAAAGACATTAATTAAGTTTTATTTAGGGAGGCAGTGTTTTTGCTTCCCTTGTGGCACAGGAGATAAGGTATAACTACAAAAGGCAAGATTTGTTAGAGCTATCAACCATTATTAATAGCTATCTATCCCCAAACTAAAACATCTATGGTGAAAAATTTTCAGGCAATCAAACAATTTATCTTGCAATATATATCCTCAATTTGCATAATTTTCTGTCTTAAAAAGATAGTTTATCATTAACTTTCCATGTTTTTATATCTTCACTAAGAGTTTAAAACAACATGCAATATATCAGAAATTCATTTGAATGAATTTGTTTAGTATAATTGTGTAAATATAATAAATTTCAAAAGGAACGAAAGATGACCACATTGTGTCAGAAATTATTTCTAAAAGTTAACTTGAAATTAGGGCTTGCTGTGTAAGTTGGAGTTTGAATGGCTAAAACAGGAGTTAAAGAATATTTGCTAAAACTGACTGAGAAGTAGAGGCAGTATTTATGGTATCAATACCATAGTTTTAATTTAATTTGATATTTATTAATCTACTTGGAGCTACTTTGAAAATCCACATTTTATCAATGGTGCATTTATTCAGCCTTAATACAAAATGAGTGTATTTACATATAATTTCTCCAACAAATCCGATTCTTTCCACTGCCTTTTGGTTAGCAGATTATTTTCAGGTCCTAGCTATAGGTATTATAAAACCAACACTTTGTGATTTAGAAAAAGGATAGGAATTTAAATATATCTTTTGAGGTTTGTTATTCTATGATAAAAACATTTTTTAAAACTCATTGTCCACTTGGAATTTAATTTCTTGTACAGAAAACAGAAAAGAAACTAACTCACTAATATGCTATTGAGTGTTAATTAATAAGTTAACTCTAAATAAACAGTACATTAAATAAGTAAAATATGTGTATATTGAGTAGCAAATACTTTAAAGAGTAAGATAAAATATAAGAGCGAGAGGAACACTGGTTAGGTTACCAAAGTCAGTGCAGAGGCTTCTGGAAAAGGTGACATTAGAGTGGACTGAAAACCATGAGAGAATGAGGGAGCATCCAGCAGGCACAGCATGAGTGTAAAGACACAGAGGCACGAGTGTGCCTGCCATGTTCAAAGAGTACCCAAGAGACTCTCAGAGCAGAGGGCAGAGGTAGGAATGGGGCATGAGGACATGGAAGGAATAGGGAGTCAGCTGTTCAGGGACCTTATTAGTATAGACTTTGCCTTTTACACTGAGTGAGATGGTAAGCCACAATGTGATGCAGAGCATAGGAGTAATGTGATTCCACTTTGGTTTTAATGGGATCATTGTCTTTGCCACATGCTAACAGACCTTGAAAGGGCCAGGGACAAAACGTGAAGAGCAGAGTGTCAGCTATTTGGAGAGATGATGGTGGCATACACTAGGATGGCAGCAGTGAGGTGAGGCGTCTAAAGCTATATAATGCAGAGACGCAGATTCTCCGTGAAGCAAGGGAAGCTTTAGGTTTAGGGATTTTGTCTAGTATAGGCTTCTTTCAAAAGAAGTTGGTATCATGAAATTGGTATCTGTTATGGCCCCTACCATGAGGCAAAGGCATGTATGCATGGAGGGATTAGAGCAAGGAACTGACGGGGTAGAGAGTGAAGGAGAAATAAAATTTGAATCAGAAGTTAGTCTGTGGAAAATTTTTTCCAAATGTGGGATGTGTAAATTTTAAGAGTAGAATTTTGTTTTTATTAATGTCTACTGAAATCAGAAATATTTTTATATCAGAGAAGCATTTGATAATGTTGCATGCAAAATTATAAATGTAGCTTAATTCATAAAATCTTGGATGAGATGAGTTTATCCTAATTTTTGCATTTGTAGACAGAAACTAATAGCATTATTAAACATACAAAGTAGAACTTGGTTAGAAGTCACATACTTTATATACTCTCATAAAATATTAATATAAATAAAATAATATAAAGTTAATGATGCCCCCTTAAAAGAGACATCATTGACAAACTGGCTAATGAATGTCATCTATTCAAAAAGTACCTAAAAGTATCTGTATATGAAAATTGAGATAAAAAAATTGAAATGCATGAAACTAAATGTCATACATAAAGAAATATTCACGAAAATTACTCCATATCCAAAGATTATTCTAGAAATTAATTAATTAACTTAATATTCTGAAAGCATTTCTGAAATTAATGAGCTGAAAATTCATAATTTTTATTCGCAAAGTAAGAATAATTTGAAACTTTCCATCAATTGTTGTGAGAAGAAGTGGATGGTCATTTTGTTCTTTTTAAAAAGATAATAAAATCATCATAAAAGATAACTTCCATAGGAAAAAGTTATCAATAAGCATATAGCCAAAATCTGTAGTGAAAAATGCTATAAAAATATGTTAGGCAGTTATTTAACAAAATATTTTTCTTTAATTCACAATGATTTTGTATTTGTCAGCTATTACAATTTTATATTATATTATGACTTTTTCTATTTCAAATGAATATTCATATTTGTGCCTTTTTATTTTCAAAAATCTGCATTTTACTTCTTGAAGTGATACATCTAAATTGGCCATGTTAGGGATGGTATAAGTAAAGAATCACTAGCCTAATTTTTTTTTTACAAATTTGAATAGGACCATGAGGAAATAAAGATAAATAGCAAAGATAAGAAATCCAATGACTGGGCCATTCACCCTTTAAAAGTGAAGACAAACAGAGGAATTAATAAGGGTGAGTGAAAATAAGCAGTCAACAGGGTTTCAGGAAAATAGTGTGATGTCTCCATGACATCACATACCACACATACCTAAGAAGGAGTGAGAAAAGATTACTATTCCTTCTATAACAAGCCTTCTGAATAGAGCTGAGTCAGCCCTTAAAACTGATCCAAAATGGCTAGCAAAGACAGAGAAGTAAACTGATTTGGGGTAGTATTGTTATAGGGCATGGAACCAATGTGAGGCATCCACAAGCTTCCAAAACAGAAAACTCCCATTACTCCCACAAGGGACAAAGCAGGTAGCACAAGGGCTCTCTCCTCAGCTTGCCCAGGTGCTGGGAAGAAAGGCTGAGACTTAAAAGCTATCAACAAATATGAAAGTACAGAGTCAAAATTTTTTATCAAAGTCTGACAAGAGCAGGTTCAAGGCAAGGCAAAAGTGCAATGAGCACATTGGAGAATAGTAGCAATGAATAACTTGAGATTTTGTGCATGAAAAAGGTGATTTTAAAAGATTTAATAATTAAGTTTATCAGTACATTTTAGATATATATAACGATAACATTCAACATAGAGAATTTGTACCTGTATATGATATATCTTGATTCATCTTTTTTTTCCCATTCTCCTTCCCTCCCTTCAATCCCTCTTTCCCTACTTATTTATAAATCTTTGTTTCTTTTTTTTCTTTTCATTCCTTTACCCCTTCCTCTTCCTATTTGATCATTTCCTTCCTATTTCACAATATCTATTATACATGCTTGTCCTTATTTACACTTCCAGTTTCTCACACCCAAGAAACGATGCGATATTTACACATGTGTGTCTGATTTATTTCAATTAAGAGTATAGTCTGTGAGTATAGTCTGGGGCTGGGAATTTAGCTCAGTTGTTCTGTCCCAAGTTTGATCCCCGGTACCACACACAAAAAAA
Organism: Heterocephalus glaber; assembly: GCF_000247695.1. The sequence continues at coordinate 837,648 of NW_004624932.1, read as the reverse complement.
GAGAGAGTACAGTCTCAAAATGCATCTGTTTACATAGAAATGTCTTAAGCTTATCCTTCTTTATGGTTGGGTAGTACTCCACTGTATATTTTTAAAACCCCATATCTTCTTTATCTATTCATCAGTTCACCCACATTTGGGCTATTTCCAAGATTTAGTTATGACAGAACATACTGCTGTAAACATGGTGTGTATTTATCGCTGGGGTATGATGCTTTTAATTTTTTCTGAAAGATATCAAGAAGGGGAATAGTAGGAGTCAAATGGAACCTCTAGTCTTAATTTTCTAAGAACTCTCCATACTGATTTCCAGAATGGTTGCACTACCAACAGTGGAGAAGAGTTCCTTTTTCCCCACAGGCTCCACAGCATTTGTTATTGGTTGATTTCTTGATAATAGCCATTCTTTCTAGAGTGATATAGAATCTCAGCATTGTTTTAATTGGCATCTCTCAAATGACCGGTGATGTTGACCATTTTTTCATATATTTATTTACCATTTGTACTTCTTCATCTGAGAAGTGTGTATTCATTTCAGGTGCCCATTTTTTGGATTTGGGCTTTAATAAACCTGGAGGGTCTGATTCTTTTGAGTACTTCATGTATTCTAGATATTAGTTCTTTGTCTGAGGAACAGCTGGCAAAATGTTTTCTCACACTGTGAGTTGTCTCTTAAATCTGTTGGTGGTTCCTTTTGCTGTGCAAAAACTTTATAATAAGATGAGATCCCAGTTATTGAATCTTTGTATTATTTCCCATGCAATCAGGGTTTCGTTCATAAAGTCTTTAACTGAACCTATGTCTTCAAGAATTCTACCTATACTCTCTTCCACCAGATTTAGTGTTTCTGTTTTAATATTTAGATCTTTGATCCATTTTGATTTTAGTTTAGTGAATGGTGAGAGACATGAGTCTAATTTTAGTCTTCGGTATGCGGAAAGCCAGTTTTTTTTTTCAACACCATTTACTGAAGAAGCTGTCTTTCTTCCAGTGAATGTGTTTGTTGAAGATAAGTTGGCTGAGTATATTTAGAGTTGTTTTTGAATCTTCCAATCTGTTCCATTGATCCTGGTATTCTTTTTTTGCATACCATGTTGTTTTTATCACAGTAGCTTTGTAGTATAATTTCTAGTCAGGGATTGTGATGTCCCCTCCCTTGCCTTTGTTCCCCAGAATTGCTTTTTCTGTTATAGGTCTCTTCTGGTTCCAAATGAACTTTAGGATTGTTTTCTCTAATTCTATGAGGTATGTTCTTGGTATTTTGATCCAGATTGCATTAAATCTGTGTAATAATTTTGAGAGTATGGCCATTTTCACTATGTTGGTACTTTCTACCCAATAGCAAGGGTCATCTTTCTATTTTCTGATATTCCCTTCAATCTCCTTTTTCAGAGTACTGGAGTTTTCAATGTAAAGATCTTTTATTTCTTTTGTTAGATTGATTTCTAAGTATTTTATTTTATTTTTTTGATGCTATTGTGAAAGATGTGGTTTCCCTAATTTCTCTCTCAGTAAGCTTGTTATTCTTGTATAGGAATGCGATTGATTTTTGAGTGTTGACTTTGTATCCAGCTACACAAGTGAATTTGGTTATTAAACCTAGAAGTCTTCTGGTGGAGTTTTTGGCATCTTCTATGTAGAGTATCATGTCATCTGCAAATAGTGATACTTTAACTTCTTCCTTTCCTATCCTTATTCCTTTTATTTCTTTCTCTTCCCTAACTGCTCTGGGTAACATTACAGAACTATATTGAATAAGAGTGGTGATTGGGGCATCCTCATCTTGTTTCTGATTTTAGAGTGAACGCTTTCGGTTTTTGACCATTTTGTATGACATTGGGTGTTGGTTTATCATAGATGGCTTTTATCAGATTGAGATAAAGACCATGTGTTGAAATTTTCTGTAGAGTTTTTATCATGAATAGGTGTTGAATTTTGTCAATGCTTTTTTTTGCATCTATTGAGATGATCATACAATTTATTTTTGTCCTTGGCTCTGTTAATGCGGTGTATTACATTTATTGATCTCCATATGTTGCACCATCCCTATATCCCTTGGATGAATCCTATTTGGTCATTGTGTATAGTCTTGATGATTTGCTTCATTCTGTTTGCCAGTATCATATTGAGAATTTTTCAGTCGATATGCACTAGGCAAATTGGCCTGTAATTCTCCTTTTTGGTTGGATGCCTCTCTGGTTTTGGTATCAGGGTAATGCTTCCAGGCATGATTTTAGGAATATTGCTTCCCTTTCAATTTCATTAAAGAGTTTGAAGAGAAGTGGTATTAGATCATCCCTAAATGTCTTGTAGAATACAGCAGTGATTCCATCAAGACCTAGACTTTTCTTTATTGGTATGTTTTTAATTACGTCTTCAATTTCATTGACTGATATTAAGTTATTTCAAATTTTTATTTCTTCTCAACTCAGCTTTGTTAATTCATGTGTATACAGGAGTCTGTCCATTTCTTCTGTATTTTCTATCTTATTAGAATACAGGTTTTGAAGTAGGTATTGATGATCTTCTGGATTGCTGCAGAGCCTGCTGTGATTTCAACCTTTTCATTCCTAATTATATGAATTTGAGTTCTTTCTTTCTTTTTTGATAAGATTGGCTAAGGGTTTGTCAATTTTACTAATCGTTCAAAGAACCAACTCTTTGATTCTTTGATACTTTGTATCATTTTCTTAGTCTCCATCACTTTAATTTCTGCTCTGATCTTTATAATTTCCTCCCTTGTACAAGCTTTTGGGCTTGACTAGAACAGAGGAGGATGTGTGAGGACCTGGAGGGTCCAATTGTAATGGGGACTGGGAGCAGCCTCAGGCTTTCTCTGTCTGAGGGCACCATAGAAAGTGGGAGAGCAACACAGAGACCAACAGCTTAAGGGGAAGTGGGCAGGCTGCTGAGGGACAACCAGAAAGCTGCTGGCTGAAGAGTGTGTCCCCAGCCCCCAGATCCAGAGGCCAAGATCAGCCCCGCACCCATCACTCATCCTATTGCAGACTTGGTGGGGTTACCCAGCACAGTTTTGGGCTATGACTTGGACACTACCACAGAACTGTGGGCACCAGAGGAATTTTATTCTTTTTTTTCTCTTTGATTAAATTTCCTTTTTAAATCTGTTCATTTGTTTGTTTCAGTTGTACAGGTTTTTGCTTTTATTGTTTGTTTTATTTTGTCATTTTCCTTCTTTCCTTAACTATCTTTCTTGACTTTTGATATTTTCATGTAAGTGAGCATTGTCTCTAGTTTTTGTGGTTTGCTTTGATATTCTTTTGCTTTCTCTTTTATTCTTTCCATCCTGTCCTCTTCTCTGGTTTATCAAAGGTTGGAAAAAGTTTTAAAATGGAAGAAATAACTATGTAGGGATAGGGATGATGAGAATGAAACAGTTGCATACTGGAGTGAGAGAGCATAGAGTTGCCTGACTAGCCAGGAGAGATGGAAATATACATTCCATAGCAGCAGGTTAGAAGGCGGAGTGCCAGGCTTGGTGCAGGTGACAGCGAATGGGGGCTTGTCCTTGTTTTCCACAGCTTTCACTGAGAAATAAGAAATGAGGTCATCATCTAAAAGAAAGGAATAGAGATAAATATAAAAATTTTAGGGCAGAAGGAAGAGTGAGTTCCTTTAGGCTATAGTTACCTTGGAATTCACCCAGCCAGTACAACCAATAGCTTGATATGAAAATGTCTTGTCCCAAATGTTTCTAAGCTCTGTGCTATATTCTAAGAATAGCTGTTCTTTATAGAGTACATTCCAAAATCAGGTATTAAAAGGTAGAAATGGCTGTAATTGTGTTTTTTTTAAAAAAAATCCTTCCTTTTGAAAAAGAAAAGCTATTTTTCATTGCAAATATAAAAAACCCTAGAAGATTTTATGTAAGATTTGACTAATTTTACCTACATTGATTCCTGTTAGAAAAAAATGCATGAAATATTTAAATGCTATGCCTCAAGGTCACCACTTAGTATTCTTGTTTTATGGAGAGGTGCTATGTGCCTCCATTTAATATCTCAAATTTGCATGTTTGTTAACCTACAGTTAAAAATGATCCTTTGGCAAGAATATCTTCGATTTTATGCAGGTTTAGGAGGTTTATTCTTTCATATAAGATCACTATTCTATGAGTGTTGTGGTTTACATTCTGAAACTAATATAAAGAGTATACATAGACACACAAGTTCATGCACATATATTTAAATATCTACCATAACCCCAGATGGAAGAGACATTTCTGAATGCTAGAAGCATCATGTATAGTAGATATCAAGAAGTCATAAATATATAATATGAAGTTATCCTGGCTTCAGGGATAAATATTCAGTACCTGGTATTACCTGATAAAGTCATACATATAAATAGCTCCATTTTATGTGATAATTAGTGAATCTAGCTTTAGCATCTGCTTTTAGCAGATAAACAGAATTTATTATTTTGAATAAGGCAGCCACAGTCCTTCATAGCCTTGTGAAGAATTGGCAAATAGAGGGGTCATAAGACAGAGGAAAGGTGAGTATGAAATTTTATATAAATTCTGTCTAGAATGACAACTGTCAGTTTTACATAAATTTTTAGAAATTATCAAGTGCATGTTTAAACTTCATATTCTCCAAGAATGCTAAAATAAAGCTCAATTGAAAGACATCTGGGGAATTTCTGTACAATTTATTTTTATACTTGAATTTTAGAGTTTTATCATATTTCAAAATAGTTCTACATCTTCTGTTTAAACTTACCAACAAATAACTGAGCGTTTTTCTTTTTTGTTGTTTTGTTCAACTGTCTACCATCTAAAAGCAAGTGATAAGCTGAGAAATGTATTTTAGTAAATGTATTTATAAGAGATAAACCAAAGAATAATGTAGGCAGTTGTTAAAAGGTACAGATATAATAAATCCACCTTCATATCTACTCAGTTCCTCTGCTTAGAAGGATCAAATTTAAGTTGCCTCTTCAAGCTGTCCATATCATAAACTTCATATTGTTTTCCCTTAACATAGTTCAAGGACTAAGCTCAGATTTACTTCAGATACTTAAAATATTTTGAATGCAAAGAATAACTCCTAACTGTTTGAACCAACCAAGTTTCAAAACCATTTCCTAGGTTTAATAGAATTTTGTATTGCTTTTAAGTGCCAATAAATAAGATGAAAAGAAAAATAAGTACATAAAAGGAAACTTTAAGATAATTGAGGAAAAATAAAGATGAACATTTAAGCTTGAATTACAGATGCTGATTCTAACATTAAATGAGAAAAAATAAATTTAAAAAATAATAGAAGGAAGCAAAAGACCGCTACATTGAGAACTACAACACTCTGAAAAAAGAGATCAAAGAGGATATAAGAAAATGGAAAGACATCCCTTGTTCCTGGGTAGGAAGAACCAATATAGTGAAAATGGCCATACTTCCAAAACTGCTATACATATTCAATGCAATCCCTACTGAAATCCCAACAGTATATTTCACAGAACTAGAGAAAACAATCCAAAAATTCATTTGGAGCCAGAAGAGACCTAGAATAGCAAAAGAAATTCTAGGCAACAGAAACATGGCAGGGGGTATCACAATCCCCAACTTGAAACTATACTACAAAGCCACTGTGATAAAAATAGCATGGTACTGGCAAAGAAACAGACCCGAGGAACAGTGGAATAGATTAGAAGATGCACAAACAACTCCATATATACTCAGCTACCTCATCTTTGACAAAGGAGCCAACTATCTTCATTGGAAGAAAGATAGGCTCTTTAATAAATAGTGTTGGAAAAATTGGATTTCAACTTGCTAAAGATTAAAACTAGACCCCTATCTTTCACCATGCACTAAACTAAAATTGAAGTGGATTACAGTTCTAAATATTAAAACAGAAAAACTAAATTTTCTGGAAGATAAGTTATGTAGAACTCTTGAAGACATTGTTATAGGAAAAGACTTTATGAACAAATCCTCATTCACACAGGCACTAGCACAAAGAATCAACAACTGGGATCTCATCTTTTTAAAAAGCTTCTGCACTTTAAAAGCAACCACCAACAGACCTAAGAGTCAACCTACAATGTGGGAAAAAATATTTACCAGCTGTTTTGCAGACAAAGGTCTACTATCTAGAATAGAGAACTCAAAAAAATCAGACCCCCCCAAATAAAAAGACCCAATTCAAAAATGGGCATCTGAAATGAACAGACATTTCTCAAAGAAGTAAAAGCAGCAAATAAACATAAGAAAAAATGTTCAGCATCACTGGTCCTTCAAGAGATGCAGATGAAAACAATGCTGAGATTCCACCTCACCCAAGAAAGAATGGCTGCTATCAAGAAATCAACCAATAACAAATGCTGGTGGGGTTGCGGGGAGGAAGGAACCCTTTTCCATTGTTGGTGGGAGTGGAGAATGGTCCAATTACTGTGGAAATCAACGTGGAGATACCTTAAAAAACTAGGATTACACATTCCATTTGACTCATTTATCCCTCTGTTGAGTATCTTTCCAAAAGAACTAAAAGAATCATACCACAGTGACATATGCTCACCCATGTTGATAGTGACACAGTTTGTAATAGCTAAAACTTGGAAACAGCCCAATTGCCCATCAACTGGAGACTGGATAATGAAGATGTGTTTTTTTTTTTTTTTTGTAAAATGGAGTACTACTCAGCCCTAAAGATTGTGAAACTAGAGACATTTATAGCTAAGTGGATGCACATTGAGACCATACTCTTAAGTGAAATTAATAGGACACACATGTGTAAATACTGAATAGTTTCTCTGGTGTGCAAAAGCAAAAATGTAAATAAGGATCAAAATGTATGATTGATATTTTGTAATAGGAAAAAAAGATCTAAAGGAGTAGGGGAAGTGGGAGGGGTAGGGGAAAGGAAAAATGGGAAAAGAAAAAATATGAGAAAAGGAAAAACATGAAAACAAAGTCTTTGCAAATAGGGAAGAGTAGAGGAGGTGAAGGGAGGGCAGTGAAATGGGGAAAAAATAAGAACCAAGATACATCACATAAAGGTGTAAGATCCCAATGATGAATGTAACTATTTTATACCTAAAATGTACCAATACACTTAATGGAAAAAAATAATAGATTTTATATATAAAAAAAACCTTAAACACTAGGAACAAAGTTTAACAGGAAACTAGAAAGTAATTGGAGGCTTTAATGTTCACCAATACACATAATTAACCTTAATATATAAAGAATACTTAAGTATCATTAAGAAAAAAATGAATATACAAAAATGAGTAAAGTGAATGAAAAATGAAAAAATATCACAAAAGAATGAATCTAATGAATATTAAGATTTTAAACCTTTAATTCATCTGGGACATAAAATTTTAAGCAAGAATACAGTAGCATTTTAAACTTACTAATTAGGTAATAATTTTAAAGGTGAAAATTAAAATGAACAATATTCATTTTGCATCCGGTCACTTATTATTAGTGGAAGTGTATAAATGTCAAATTTTTCAGAAAGACAATTTGTCAACAGACAAAATAATGCTGTTATCTTTTGGTATAATGATTATACTTGTTAAATGAAAATCAAAGGAGTATACAGTGATTTCATCTTCTTGAATTCTAAAAAATCTAAATAGGAAAGTAATTCTTGGTTCTGTCAATGTCACCTGTTTTTTTTTTTCCATTTTCTTTCCCCTGTCTCCCCACGTGTGTGTGTGTATATATATATATATAATCTGAGTGTGTATATATATATGCATATATATAGTATATATGCATATGCTTCTGCCTTTTGTTTTTTATACTCTGACAAAAATACACCACTGATCATGGTAAATGTATGTAATAAAGTTAGAATACATCAAGAGTTTTTAGGACTATATGTCAGAATTTAGTAAAAAAGCATTGGCCCTTGAGTTGTAGAGTTTTATAAACTGCATAACTATGAATAACACAAGCTAATCCCTAGCATGAACCAATTTAGAACTGGCTATATTCTTTATACTAACATCTGTAGGGTAGGATACGGAGGCAGCTTTACTCCCAAACCTGTTGCAACACTTTAGCAGTCATGGTTGAGATAACATTGGCCCCTTTCCTGGATTGTCCAAGGTCTAGCACCCCAGTAATTTAGTCTAGCCCAGTTTACAGCTGTAAGATAATGGACAAACTGCTGTATCAGAATTCTATCGGGATTGATTGTCTCTTGACTTGTTGTTTCTGTAAATGTTCCACAAGTATTCCCATCAGCAAGAAAAAAAAAAAAACTCTTTCACAGGACCTCTTCTCAAGTGAGAAGAAAGAGAATAAATACAAGTTTATGTATTTACTTATTGATTGATAACACCATTACTTTTCAGTCTATCACCTCTCATTGAGTGAGTGCACTTTGAATAATGGCCTACTCTGTCAGCATGCCCTATTCCCCCAAATTGTACACTTGCAAGGCTAATTGCTGATATTGTACAAGGACACAGGAAGATGTGTTGATTGGTGCCCAGAAAAAATAAAGCTATGGTTAATACAGCAGGGATATTATTCAAATAAACTGCAATAATCACTTGGCCCTTTAAAATTGGGCATAAAGTTCAAAACCAAAGCGTTTTTGACCATGAGACAGACTTGAAACATCAGGACATTATGTGCCATTACTAATTTGAAGGTAGCAGAAACTGTGTCTCTGGGAATGCAAGAATCCTCTAGAAGTAAAGCAGTCCTACTGACAGCAAAAAGAAAATGGAAACCCTGATGTTATAATCTCCTGGACGTTAATTCTTCCAACAACAAAAATGAACTTGGAAGAAAATTGCTCTCCAGATTTTCCAGATAACAAATCAGCCTAGCCAACACACTGATTTCAACCTTGAAATATATTGAATAGAAATTCCAGTCATTTCGTGTCAATCTGACCTGCAGAATTGTGTACTAACAAATGGATGTTGTACTAAGCTGCTGAACTGGTGGCAGTTTGCTATATAGCATTAGAAAAAATACTGCAATACAATAGTGTAAAAACATTTCCATTTAATGTTAATAGTTGGTTGCAGTTCCCATAAAAACACTGTACTTTAATAGTATTGACATAATAACTAAAAATAGAGTGAAAAAGTAGGAAAAGCAAGATAATTGAAGGGGAAAAATCTACCAGTTATCAAGATCTTTATAAAATTATAATAGTTAAAATTACCATTTTAAAACAATACACAAACATGCAAGGTTAGCATAGCACAGAGTCTAGAAACAAATAAATATGTATAAGAAAATTTGGTATATTTTGGCAGTGGGGTAGCCTCCTTCTGAGTGCTGGGACTGGCTCATCTTCTCTGCCCTAGGAGCACAGAATGGTGGCAGGGGAGCCTCCTTCCGGGTGCTGAGACTGGCTTACCTTCTCTTCCCTAGGACTGTGGGATGGCAGAAGTGGAGCCTCCTCCCTTACATTCTCTTTTAAAATCTTGTTTCCCTTCCTTCCCTTACTCCTCTCTTGTTGCCCTTCCCATTTGAACAAGGTTTCCTGACTTCCTAGTATCTATCTTCCATTTTGCTCCTTACTCACCCTTTGTGTTTCTCACACAAGAGAAGCAACATGATATTCAAACTTGTGTATCTGATTTATTTTACTTAAATAATGGTCTCAAGGTGCATCCATTTACCTAAAAGTGTCTCAAATTTATCCGTCTTCATGGCAGAGTAGTACTCTATTGCATAGAAATACCACATTTTCTATATCCATTTATATGTTGATGAATATATGGGCTATTTCCAAGATTTAACTATTATAAATTCTGCTGCTATAAACATGAGGGTGCATATTTTACTGTGGTATGATTGTTTTAAGTGTTTCAGGAAGATACCTAGAAGGGGAACCTCCCATTGTAGTTTTTTTGAGGAATCTCCATGCTAATTTCCATATTTGTTGTACCAATTTAAACTCCTGCCAACAATGGAGAAGGATTCCTTTCCCCCTCACAGCCTCACCAGCATTTGTTGTTCACTGATTTCTTAATGATAGCCATTCTTTCTGGAAAGAGAGGAAATTTCAGTGTTGTTTTAACTTGCATGTTATGAGTGGGCAGCAATATTGAACATTTTTTAATATATTTATTTGCTGTTTTCACTTCTTTATCTGAAAAATGTCTGTTCATTCCAGATACCCATTTATGGATTGGGTCTTTAAATTGGCGGACAGGGAGGGTCTGAATTTTTTGAGTTCTTTATATATTCTAAATATTAGTCCTTTAGGAAAGAGCTAATGGTAAAAATTGCTAATAAAAAGACCAAGTAACTTACTGAGATAAAAGAGGCATTGTCAAAATGTCTTTGCGGAGGTGCTTAGCAGCCAATATTTAGGAAAATGAGAAATAGAAAAACAATAAGAGGTTCTTTTCTCATATTACACTGCAAAACAAAAGTCTAAAAATATCAAAATATTATAAGAATGAAACTTTAGATTCCTCCTATTAGGAAGGAGAGTACATGACATAAATTTCTGCAGTGCAATGAAATGTTTTCCAATAAAATTATGGGCAGAAATCTTAACCCAGGAATGTCCCTTCTTAATTTATAATTTAGAAAATCTTTTACATGTATTCAAAACGTTCATTTCAGAAATAATCATTGAACTGTTGTTTCTCATAGACATTCATTGATAATGTAAACAATAAGAGAAAAAGGAATGCATAGAATGTTGTGTTTATAAATGGAATATTACAAAATAGTAAAAACAAATCAGATCTTCATGAATAAATGAGATAAAAAATAAGTTGGTGAGTAAAGAAAGCATAATTAAATCAACTTCGAGAAGTAATCCATTCCAAAACTGGCACAATATATATATCATTTTGTCCTTGATTATCTTGTAGTAACAGAAAGTTAAAGATGGAGATAGAGAGAAAAGCAGGAGGAGGAAGAAAGAAAGCAAGATAATATTCAAGCAAGCAAGAATGAAAGAACAAACAGGAGGAACAAAAGAAAAAGCCACAATAATAAAGTTATACCAAAGGGACTCTGGAGTAAAGTGAAAGTTCTCACAAAGATTGAATAATAGGAAAACTAAATAAATAAAGTAGTTCTGGATTATTATCCAAGATATAAAATCAGTATCCACAAATCATACTGATATAAAATGATTGAATAAATACATATGCCACATAAATTTAAGATGCTAATAATAGTAGAACTAGATATAGTGTTTATGAACTATATACTATTATCATAATTTTTCTGTAAATTTAAATACATTCTAAAACTTTAAAGTTTATAAAAAAGAAAAACAAAAAAATCAGCTAATTGAATACAATAGTACCTTGGTATATGAACTTAATTTGTTTTATGATTTGGGGAAAGATGGCTGAGCTTGTGTCTGTGTGGAGAAGATGGCCATTTGTCACCCAATGCAGAGTTTGCAAACAGAAACAAAATTTTGCCGAGTGGTTTTGTTTGGGAACAAAATTGTGTCCAAAAAGATTTCATGAACTGAGGTATTACTGTAACATGATTCTAATCCTTTATAAGGCAAAGATGGTATTAGCATGATAAGATCTGAAATGTATTAAACCAAAGGTGTGTTATTATATTCAATCACCTTATATAACATACATTGTATTGGTGTCTTTTTAGTCTTTCAAGTTTAAAGTAAATCAAGTATCCATTTGATTAAAAACTGAAAACTCTGCCAAATATTCCATGAATAGATGAAGCCAGATCATCACTTATGTAGATAATCACAGAATTACTGACATAACTTTGTTGCATATTTATTTTCTTCTTCACATCCATAGATTTTTATTGTGACAAGGAGTTCAGAAAACCCTATTGAATATTTAGCTTTATAAGTAGTTATTGTAATACCTTTGCTACAAATAAAAACTTGCTACAATTTCAATGCTTTTGAGAATTTGAAAAGAAAACACTTTAGTGTGTAATAAACCCCTTCAAACCTAGCTGCCTTCATTTCAGTATTTTACATTCTAAATATTGCAGCTAACTTTTTGTTTATAAAAATATTTCAAACACAACAATTCTGCTATTTTATGTTGATTGGGAAATAATGTTAGCATGTGTCTATGCTACATTACAGATAATGTCTCATTTCCTCTGCTTTGTCTCCACAGGATACAGGGATCAAGCTTGTAAACACCGAAGTATGAAAGAAGTAAAAGTACTCATTGTTCTCCTCTTGTATATTTTACTCAAATGCATTTTTCTTTTTACACATGGAAGGCAGAGACTGGCTCTGTTAATGAACTGCCCATGTACTTCTCTAAAAGGTTCTGAAAGTCTTTTCAAGAAAAGGATAGTTGCAAGGTGTTTATTATTCTGTTGAAAAATTTTTAAAAGCCTTCTAGAAATCAAGAGAAGCAAGAGGAACAGTCTGAGAATACAAAGATGTGGTTATCCAGTCACTGGATAGATAATTCTGAAAAAGTGATAACATGTTAATTATTTAAGAGTGCTCTAAGTGTATTTGACAGGTGATTACTAATGACATTCTTGTGTTTATGGCCCTGTGGGGAATATGGATAAGCTGATGCAAGTCATTTGCCTCAAAACATCTGGTTAAAGATCATTGTTCTCTGACCAAGTCAGAACATAATATTAATTAAAAACTAAGGAGATTAATGCTTCTTTACATTCCTGAAGCAGTGCTATAGCCAGACCTTTCAAATATGGAATTTGTTTCACTGGCTCAAACTCATCTTGCTTTGTTTCAGTATTACTGAGAAATTAGCTTCAAGAACACATGAGGGAAAAAAAGCCAATTTTCTAAAGAAAATTTTGTGCATTTATGAAACCTTGGAGGAAAACATGTCTTCATTCACAACAGAGTTTCTTACCCTTTTTGTGCAAGCTGACAGATCCATTAGAAAATGTGATAAAAGACATGGTAGCTTTCCCTGTTGACTATAGAATGTAGGCACATACATACTTTCGAGTTTTACAAACAATATCTTGGGGTCTTGTACATTCTAAAGCCCAACAAGGAATCACAGGTCAATAATTTGTAATTTTTCAAAAACTTTTTACTCCAGCAATCATTACAAATTTCTAATATTTCTATATTGGTGAATTTCTATAATCTTAAATAAGAAGTGTATACATAGTCACAAGGCTGCACATTGTATCAAAAATTTTCAAAAGTCATTTAAACACAAAAGAATAGATTTTAGCATTGAGAAGGTAAGATATGTGTTGGTTTGGTGATGGGGAGCATTAAATTTTACTCACAAATTTAAAATATGAAGGAGAGATTCTTTTCAGAATACTAATTTTTCACCAGGAAGTGAAATGTGAACAGGAATATAAAGGTGGGTAAGTAATTTATAACTACAATAAAGAAAATCCATGTGGGAATATTCTAGATAGTCTCTAGATATATATGTATATTACAATAATACATGTATACATCAGACAATAAGTGAAATCTCTTCATTTATTTTAAGAGTTTTTTAACAGATAGGCAAAATTATAAATGAAAATAGATTGTCAAACCAAAGAGTAAACTAGATGCTACAATAAGGCTTGTAGGCATATATATTTATATATATTTAACCAAATATACCACACCAATTAATTATTTTCATCGAATATTTCTGCATATTATAGATAATATTAAAAATGCCTTTTTTTTTTTTTTACAAATTATAGATGTTTATGGAGTCCTTGTGCTTGTCCAGGTATTATTTGAAGAAATTGGAACTCAATATGAAAAAATTAGGCATGGTTCTTCATGGAATTTGCAGAGACTTTCCATGTTGGAAGAGTTAGCAGAGGCAGGCTTTGTGTGTTCTGATCTGGGCCTACTTTCTAAACTTTTCTTGTACCGCTGTGCCATTGTTCGCAACACTACACCCATACTCTTCTTTTATGTCTTGCCTTTTGACCATTCATATTTCCTGACCTTTGGAAAATTCTTCCTACATTTACAAATTTGTAACATCTACCTGTGTGACTTTAATCCTGGTCATCTCTAGCTAATTTTAACTTATTTTTCAGATCTTATTTATGTTTTCCGTGCACGGATACTTGAGCTTTTGTAGTTCTCTTAAATTTTTTTGAACACATGTCACATTTCAAATTATTTCCTTAATTTTTTAAAATAGAATTTTGACATCCATGACATAAATTCCTAGGCCAAAAAAAATTCCTGGAACTGAGTTGATGTTTGGTACAGTTTCAAAGCATAAATAAATGTATGAATAACAGAATAATTATATAATGTATCTCTGAGGGAAAATGCAGTCAATACAAGCAAAAAGCAGAGTTCAGAGAGGTATATTGAAAATCACAGAAAATGTGTTTCCTTAAGATCTTCATTTTATCCAGCCAAAAAGCCATAATTCACAGATCCACAGAAATATATTGAATAATAAACAGTAAGACAGTGTCAAATTTTTGTCTTTTTAATTAGATCTTATAGTACAAAATAAAATGTCTTTTTTAGTAGCAAATCAACATATATTCATTTGAGTGGATTGATGAAGTCTGTTAAATCCCCAGAAGTATATAAAATGAATGAATTCTAAGAACAGGGTAAAAGGGATTCCAAGACTATACTTCCTCAATTACAATTGTTTTAGCCAAAGCAAACATGTTAAATATTTATACATTATAAGCAGGTTGCCATTCTTAGAAATTAGATTCTTTTCCTTTTCATTAGATATCTTCATTGGATGTTTCATTTTTTAATATAAATTAACTGAAAACATGGACAAATAAGAACAGATGTAGAATCACACATTTGAAAATAATTAAAATCAAAACAGAAAAGCACTCATTATCTATTCCTTTCTCACCATACCTTTATTTGATATGCAAATTAGCATGGATTCAGCCCATATCTAAATTTTAATGGGCAGTTTGCTAATTCACTTTATATAACGTAGAACTCAGAAGTAGAGTTTATAAATTAAATTATACAAAGATCTTGTTTTGATTTCTAATATTTTATTCATAAATATGAAATTGTTATGATTTTAAATATTCCAAAATAACCAATCAATTTACTGTGAAGTGTTTTCTAATATTATTCTGGATTACTTATTTGTTTTTATT